>JBAIZL010000002.1:60529228-60581728 GCA_036971475.1 Prosapia bicincta
AAAAACTTTTATACACTATTGTTATGATTATGAGGTTTTAAAACAAAACATTTTCAGTGTTTTAACTCACAGCAGTACAGTTTAGTATCTTCAGTGCTTCAACTCACATCAATATACGCTTGTCCTCTTCAGTGCTTCAACTCGCAGCAGTGTTCTTTTAGGACACAAATAACAGAATAAAAAAGGGAAACTGAGGTTAACCCTACAACTCATAATTCTGCAATCCTGCAATGATAGTCTTGATCTGGAATTTGAACAACATATGTTAAATTTTCAGCAACAATAAAAATTGTTAGAAATCAATAACGTAAGAATATATAATGATATATTATAAGTCATTGTTTTACCAATAAAATGGTGAACAATACAATAGGCCTATAAAAAATCATTACTGAAGCCTTAGAGAGATTATCATTTCTAGGATAGCAAACCTTGTAATTTTGTCTAATACTTAAGCAAACGAAAAACTAAGATTGTTAATTCGGTATATTCTTATAAAATATTTTAACTAATGAAAACTATAAATTTTTAACAAATTTCAAAAACAAATCATCGTTTTAAACGATGTTCTTTTCATTTTAAGGCTATTAGCCAGTATCACTACGATCGCCTTAAAGGATTTCCTTTTTCCAGTTTTTAGTACCATCAGCCAGTATGACTACTTTCACGTCGAAGCATCTTCTGCCCCTCAAGGTATGTAACCAGATGATCTTCCGTTACTATACAAAATCTTTAAAACTTTAGTAATATTATTTCTTGCTCTTCCTCTAAGTTCTATCCAGCTTAAAATCCTTGATAACTATTTACGTTTACTATTACCTAATAAATCTAATTAATTTTAGCTTGCCTTTAGAGAAAATGTAAATTAAAGACATTTTAAATTTAACGAAACTTATTTATAGAAATCTACTAAGAAAGGAATAGGCCTAAATTGATTAGACGGGTTTTTTTACTGAAGAAAAGCTGAAGAGTATGTTGACGTGCTAAGCACTATTAAGAAAGAAAACATCAAATTTTCCACGGTCTCGAACAAAGAAAGCGTTGATCAATCACGAAACCCTTGCAATTCGACACGTTAAGATGGATGGGCATAGAAGAAAATAATCCCGGCAAGAATGTCTGTCACGTATGCATTCATTGTTGGCAGCATTGTTGCACTTAAACACCATTACAGTGCACAATAAGATCTGACTGTAAAAGCAACTGTCACGGCGATTTATTAAATCAAATAGCCGGTAACTGGAAGGTTTACGACACATGGAACTATTGTCAATATGGTAACTGGGCTTATAGCCAAACCTTGCTACTTCTGATCAAACTCTCGCAAATAAAAGAGTGTATTTATTATATGTATATCAATGTGTATTATATTGAAGACAAAATTCTACCTAACCGATTTAAAATTAAATATTAATCATAGAGAGCTGAAATATAACATTTCAATTAAAACGATATAGTCCGCTTTGCAAGAGTATATGAGAGGGAGTTTTTATTTCAAATTAATCGTTTTAGCTGAATTTAGTAGCATTTTCACGGCTTTTGTAAGATCATACCAGGTCCTAACTCATAGAAAGACACCTTACCTCTTGGTTCCTGCATGATCGATCGTCAGGTATGTGTACCATGGTTTCTTGTTAGGTTTTTCATCCTGCTCATCACATGGCACTTGATATTCTATTTAATTTCACTATATTCCGATTATCTACGGAGAGAGTTCAATCTGGTACACTGTAAATCAATCCTGAATCCATCTATCGTGGTAAGACATATCATAAGCATCGTAAATATCCGCAAGAACATATGAGGTGGAGGTAGCCACAGATTTTTAAAAACGCAATGGTTAAAAGCTCAAGTACAATTTAAAAGTTATTATCATTATTGCTTCAAGTTTGGATGGTAACGTAAACAAAGAGATTGATAAATATAATGAATGCATCAATATCAAATAAATATTTTTCGAATCACAATTCATTCACTTTCATAAATACATTAAACAGAAAGAATAACACAATAAAACCAAAATAATACAATTTTGACTGAGTAGGAATAATTTAGGTATTCAAAATGTATCTGAGAATATCATTATCTTTACTATTATACAAAAATCTAATGGTGTCTGTCTCTTACTCAATCACGTAAAAACTACTGGAGAAATCAAGCTGAAATTGTACGTGTACATTCTTAGAGTCCCTGGTTAACAAATAGGCCTATTTGTATTTAGAAATTTCATCAGTGTACCGCCCCACTGGCTTTAAAAACTCCCTTAACACTCAATTATCTATACTCCATTATATACTTGGCTTAATCAGCTGATAGTAAATGTGTTTATTCACCTGTAAAAGTCACTTTTTAATACAATTAAACAGGTGGTAGTAAATGTTTGTTGTTATTCATCTTTCAAGGTAAGTTATACCTTACAAATGTCAAATTGCAAGCAGAAGCTTTTCCTTCTTTGGGTTTTTCAAAACAATAATTGGTAATTTTATAAACTATAGTTTGATATATTTATTGGGACTTAATTTCATTAAATTAAATTCACCCCAAATACAAATACAAATTAAATCAATACAAATATACGTGAACCCCGTACGAAGGACGTGTACTCTGCTAGCTTAAGATATATACTTCTTTGGTGAGATGTATGTTGACACAAAAAGAGTAAACGTGTACCTGTACCCTCTGTTGACAAATAAATTGCATTCTCTAACCTCCCCTGCAAAATTTGGTGACTACCGATCAAATACTGTCATGGGGCAAAGAGTGAATGTATAATTAAAATTCAACGTACAACCCTTGTTAAGTTTGTTTCGGATTCTCCTAGTATTAACAACGACCGTAGATGGTATCGCCACTGGCTGCATTAATAAATGGACGACCAAGAGTATGTGAAGGAAATGTTAAACGCGTGAGACTCTTCCGCCCGCAGCTGTGACGTCTGAGAAGAGAAGGCAGCGGTATTTGCAATTCCAATGGCGTATGTGTCGAAGATTAAGGAAACGTCTACACCTGCATCCGTATCGTTTACAGTGGTCTCCAAAGTCAACAGTACAAGGCTTGCGTAGCGACATCGCTGAATCAAGTCGCATCAGGTGATGAATAAACATTCCACACCAACCAGAAGGTAAACATTCATAACATTTATCGGCTATGATATTACAGTGCTCTCAGCTCCAAATTAAACAGTACAAGGCTTGCGTAGCGACACCGCTGAATCAAGTCGCATCCGGCGATGAATAAACATTCCACACCAACCAGAAGGTAAACATTCATAACATGTGTCGGCTATGATATTACAGTGCTCTCAGCTCCAAATTAAACAGTACAAGGCTTGCGTAGCGACACCGCTGAATCAAGTCGCATCCGGTGATGAATAAACATTCCACACCAACCAGAAGGTAAACATTCATAACATTTGTCGGCTATGATATTACAGTGCTCTCAGCTCCAAATGAAACAGTACAAGGCTTGCGTAGTGACACCGATGAATCAAGTCGCATCCGGTGATGAATAAACATTCCACACCAACCAGAAGGTAAACATTCATAACATTTGTCGACTATGATATTACAGTGCTCTCAGCTCCAAATTAAACAGTACAAGGCTTGCGTAGCGACACTGCTGAATCAAGTCGTATCCGGTGATGAATAAACATCCCATCTCAACGAGAAGGTAAACATTCATAACATGTGTCGGCTATGATTGGGAAATTTATTGACAAAGAATTTTTTACAAAAATTATACATATTTAAAAATAATGTGAAAAATACAATTTAATTTACAACAGAAAAATACTTATTTTAGGGAGGCTGCTTCCGCTTCTCTGCGTCGTTGCCGTCGCCATGCCCGCTGCTTGTTGCGCCACCGGCGTTTAGTCCTGAGCTCCTTTTCTTCATCGTCCCTCATGAGTTCTTCATAGAGCTGGATGTTGCCTTCTGCGAAGTGTTTGTCTGGGATGTAGACTCCCAGAGCTAGGGCGAGCTCAGTTAATTCCTTAAACGATGTACCAAGCTCGTCGTCCGGGATCAGCTCAGTAGACGTGTCGTCGGCTTCTTCGGAGTCCCAGAAGAAGTACTTCCTCTTCAACTCCTCGACACGTGCCGGCTTGGTCTTCGGCCGACGGCGGCGACGCCACACTCTTTCCCAGCCGGTAGCCATAGCAGCGGGATCCTCCCTGTACTCCGTGTTGCGGTACTTCCTCTTACGAGGGAGAGCAGCCTTCTTTGATACCGCAACAGTATCCGGCGGCGACGACGACGACGACGCAGCCTCTTTGCTGTCCGCAGGTGTTGGCGGCAGCACCTTGGGGGAGACTGGATGTCTCCCGAGGACCTGGCGATCGCTTCTCGGTGCGGGCGTCTGCTTCTGCCTCTTCTGTCGGCGGGGCCGGGACTCGTGCTTCGGACAGCCGCCGTACCGCTTGGACGCATGTCCAACGGTCCCGCAGTCCTTGCACTGGCCGCTCCGAGTCGTCACCCTTGATGTCCTGACGGTGATGACGCATCGGAATCCGCTGCGAAGGCTCTCCTGCAGCTCGCCAACAGTGTTACAGTGCTCTCAGCTCCAAATTAAACAGTACAAGGCTTGCGTAGCGACATCGCTGAATCAAGTCGTATCCGGTGATGAATAAATATCCCATCTTCAACGAGAAGGTAAACATTCATAACATGTGTCGGGTATGATATTACAGTGCGAAGAGACACTCCTGAATTCAATATTTCTGTACTATTTCTCAAATATAATGGGACGTCCATATCGCAGAAACTAGTGGGACAGGCATCGATACTGACAAGGAAATTTTCTTTAGAAGATCAACTAGAAAACGTTGTATCACTAACATTATTTTATTCGTGGTCGATCAAATACAGTCGTCCCATTTGAGTGAAAGATGTCATCCTGTTACAGTAATACCAATACATACTGTTGTTTTGGGGAGGGGACATATAGGATTAGGCCTATGTCTGTCCTCTGCTATCAGCGCTTGCTTGACTTGAGAAACAGGATTGAAGCTGTTGTATTAATCACTAGAGACACGCTGATCAAGTGACGGGAAGTACTTTCCCATTACAGTACGTGGGCCGTGTGACGAATGATGCTTACAAAGTGAACACCTATAGAAAATATTGTTTCAGCTGCTCTTTATTTTTATGTCATACATGTAAGTAAATTTAATAAATATTAAAAGTATTTAAATCACTGACAAACCTTTTAAAGAGCCCAGTATATTTAAAAATGTATACAGAAACTCTTGGTGCTTCGTTTATATAGTAGTCCATTTCTTATTAGACTTCATGGATTAATTAAAAGAGAAAACATACTAAGATTTCCCATACACAAAGCATAATAAACTTAATTTTGTTTATTGTATACAAATTTAAAAAATAGCAAATTGTACCATAAATATAATATAAAAGCTATCAATAATATTAAAAACTTATTGCTAAGATGTTATAAAAAACTCTTAGAACTAAGCCACACGATTGCAACGAAATCTAAAAGAATCAAAAACTCTCAAGAGAGAATTATTATAGGCAATGTACTTTGTAATTACGCCATTATAATTCTCGACATATAACTTATAATTATTTCAAGAACTACTACTTTTTTTATGGGAAAGCTTTAATCCCTCTCTAGGTCAGCACAATACTGGTCTATACGACTGTTATAAATGTCACTTTGCCAAATATTGACTTGTTTTGAGAATTATTATTTTAATGGTTTTTACAATAAAGAGCCAATTATTATAACCTGTCAAGGGATTTTACCTTTATACAAAACTTTGCGTACTTTACAACTTGGAAGGTCTTTTCATCCCCAACACCCAAGATATTATGGATTAAAGAAGTAAATTCTAAATTTTGCGGGTAAAAACAAAATCAATTATTTAAAAGATTCATAACAATTTAGCAACAAAATTGAAAAACACATTTCAAGAAAAATACTTGCGATGCTAAATTTATAATAATAAAATGAATTTGATGCTTTGTATGTAATAATGAAGAATTAGGACAATAATGAACAGCATAAGATAAAAATTGAATAACTTTAAACAATAATTTATTTCAACCATTTACTGTCTTCATTATATCGATTTTGAAGACTTAAAGCAATTAAAATGGCAGACTAATAAATATTACATTTTTCATATTATGTTATAATATGCTTTATTCTTGAGGAAGGATATAAGTATACACTAAATGGTTGAAACGTTGAAGACCTAAATATTAAATTTAAATAACTAGTTATACAAATATTGTCTTGTATTTTTCGTCGTCCTGATTATTTTAAGTTATACTAAATTCAATAGAGCATATATATATATATATATATATATATATATATATATATATATTTGAATTATTTTTCCTTGTCGAATATGAATGGTGAAATAAGACAATTTTCATAAACAAGAATATATTACTTAATTTTAATGCTTGTTGAAGCTTTTCGCTAATTTACATTATTAGCATTTTCAAAATTTATAAATCACTGTTCCGTTATGTGACTAGAGTAAGACATTCATATATATATATACACGTATGAAGTGTGTACAAACGGTAAACGTCCGACAGAGTTACACTTAAAGATATCCATTTTCAACCAAATAGTTACAAATTTTATCTTCATAAAAGCATTTTCTTGAACACATTGACAACAATGATTGTGTTTTAAACACAACAATGGAAGCAGTTGTTACATTACATTAGGTTATAAGGTGTAGGTTATCAAGAAGCAGGTTTGTCGTAAAGAATCTACACAAGCAGTATTAGATTGCAAAAGAATATAGTTAACAATTTTGAACATCTTAATAAGTTATCTATATTAGTGAATATCTAAATTTATTATACACTCTAATTTATTCTTATAATGCAATAGAAACATAGTTAACAATAAATGTAAGCTTGTTTTAATAACGTTTTACTTTTTAACCTTCAATGCTTCCTGTTATTTCAGTCAGCTTTACTTAAACGTGTAAATTTGACAAGTTAGACTGTGTTTATATATCGTGTAAAATGGACTTTAATGGGCGTTTTATCTATAAGAGAGAAACAAGGTTGGAAAGAGGACAGAAAGGAGCAAAATAGCACCTTCGGAGCTGTTAACTCGACAACACGATGGTGTAAATTGAAAACGTCAAGTGCACGCAGTAGCCTACTGGGCACGATTACTTTGATTGCTTATGTACTAAACTCTCAAACGCGGCCCTTAATCCTCTATAAACTGTTTCAAAGCTCTCGCTAGTAAAATGTTTCTCAATACGTCTCAAACATTCGACTTCAAACCAGAATTCAAATATGATTCAGCTAATAAAAACGTTACCGTTTTATTTTAAATTAAAATTACTATTTTTAAAATAATAAAACTGAATACAATTTTATAAAAAAACTTTTTTATACCGGTAAATCAAATGCTTTTTGGATAGTATATACTTCTTATTCGCGTGCCAACGCTTTGAATGAGATTAACGATCGAATTTTGCTGCTTCGACGCTATTTAATGCCGCTTTAAACTTTTCTGTAGTTATGGAGCCCTTATAAAAAGGCGATTTTGCGTGAAAAAGAGCAAGCTTGGGTAATTTTAAACATACGTGGAGCGAAATTGTAAAGTATTAGGATTAATGCAGCTTAACCATATACGTCATGTAAAATCTAAAAAAAATGTTTCGTGTTTGTAGGATCTAAGAGTTTTTCCAACCATGAAATAAACCTTCTCCCCGGTTCTCTCTACCCTTTGATATTTCCCTGTAGTAGGCCTATTGGCCAAAGGCGGAGTAATCGAAATAGTTGTTCGTTGAATAGCGTACCAAAGGTAGTTAAGCTTTCTGCAAAGGTAATATCTCTTATAATACGCAACGATTATTAGAAACTTCAATTTTACTGATAAAGGCTTCTCAAGTTTTAAAACGAAGTGAATAATCTTGTTATAATGATAATAAAACATTACGCTTTTTTTGTGTGAGTGCGCGCGTTGCAATGACAGAGACATATGTGGTAGGTATACTATTGTCTGGTAGGTGGGGTACAGTGAAATGTACAAATGGAAATGATTAAGGTAGGGACATGAATCCAACTTGATCAACTTGATATCGACTGATTGGGGAAGTCATATGATCAAGATTGCTTGTCTATCAAGTACCTCCGCTGTCTGTCGCCTTACGTCATTGTCTTCATTCAAATATAGACAAAGTCTTGAATTTTGTAGTTCATTACGTTCGGTGAAACTCAATTAATCACTTTTACATTAGTTTATGATAATCCGAACATTTTTATACTCTCATCAACAAAAAAGGACCACATCACAACACACTAAAACAATATGAAATTTACAGACACACAAAAACACAAAATACAAACATATTAAACGAACAAACTCAATACAAATCACACATACTCTTTGATATTATCGAAAACATGCCATTACCGTCACCCGGTTAACCTAACAACTCCAAGTAGAAGACACTGATGAAGATCGCCACGGAGCAATCAAAAACGTTCTGGTTCAGTAAGTTTTTACAAATTTACAAAATTTAAAGTTCGGGTAGTCATAACCTAATGTAAACGTGATTAAAACAAAGTGTTTTAATATTTATTGATTATTTTTTGTAGAATCTGATTCTGGATTAACCTTCTATACAAATTGTTTTCTTATTACCTAAAACTTATGTTTAAACTATAGATTAGTGGTATAGAGCCGTAGCGCGGGCCACATCCGGCTCCACCAAGACTTTTACGTAGGCCTCTTAAATATTCAGCGTTTGAGTTTTTAAAACTAGACAGAGAGGAAACAACAAAATAATATCACACACTTTTTGTTATTTTTATTTAAATATTGTTTATATTTTTCAATATTTTTGACACCAATGCATGAGCAAATATTCTGCGAGAGGAAGATCCAGAATCACGATTGAGATCAACGCTGAGGGATGTTCACCTATGAAAATTCTTGCTTCACTCAACATAAACTGGGCAACAGTAGTTTGTTATCTTCAAAAAACTAGTTCCACGACTTTAAATAGATACTTGGTGCGTGTAACCTATAGGCCTATTTGTACTTAATTTAATTATATAAAACAGACTAGAATAGTTGTAATACTATAGTATAAAGTTAGATACACTAGTCGCTAAGAAAAGCTCCGAAGGGAATCCAGATATAATTTTGTATTATGTTACTTAATTGCACCCTAAAAATATTTTGTATTATAAGTAAATAAAACCTCTAAAATACATACATTTTTTATTCAAATCTTGATGTACATTTCGATTGCAAATCAAACATCTTCAGAGGAAATTACCACAAGACTAACTAAGAGGTTTTAGGAGTATTTATAATTAAAATTTACACAACGGTTACTCCAAGTTATCCCTAACAAAATATACAATGCATATCTTTATTCTTATATACATTGTAAACATTATATATTTTTATTTATATGAATTATAACATAATAATTAAATATATAAAATTTATAATAAAATTTTTAATATATAAATTCATTATATATATATATATATATATATATATATATATATATATATATATATATATACTATTTTTAATGAAACTAATTTACCTAAACTGAATTTTTGAAAACAATATTTTGTTTTAAAAATAATTTGTTAAGTGCTTCTATGTCTTTTCCTTTGATTCGAGTAGACCTAAATTAATAACACTGGCAATAACCTAAGAGTTTATTGCAAAATGTTCATTAATTTACGCATTACAATTTCAGAATTCGAATCTATTGCAGCAGTTTTATTTAGGTAACACATTTCAGTGTCTTTTAGTACACTTGAGAAAGCAATTATTATTCATTACAGAGCTGGAGACCTCTTAATTACATTTTTCAGTTCCTTCTATTAGCTCACACTCTCTTGATATATGGCTTGTACAAATTTTCAATTGTTAATAAAATACGATTTTATTCATCCAATCAAGTTCAAATACATTTCTTTTAACCTAAAATTGAAGATAATTGATGTTAATATAGTTTTTTAAATCAAATATTTATTCAATAATTAAATTATAAAAGTTTGGGGGTCTAGATTTATCTAGTTTAGCGCTTTGGCTCTGATTAAACTGTCCCACAGATAGTGATGCACTTCTCATAGACGTATATGAATTTTTCTTTATCACCCATCTGGCTGTCATCAAAATCACTATTTCACAACTCAAATTGTTGCCCTAGTTACCACACAATATCATAAATAATGCTCTAGGATTAAACATGAATGAAAAGAATAAAATAAACAAACAAACAGGATTACCGGTATTGAACTTTGCTTTACAAACGGACAATGCGAAAGGAAGGCGAAAATCAACAACACAATGCAAGCGACGTAAATAAAGCGTATAAACAGTAACAAAGGAAAATAATAGTTGAACACCATACATACGGGGAAAGGAAAATAGAAAATTGCAAGGAAATCTCATTTCTATTTTGCCACTTAATATTGTTATTCTGAGATATGTAGGCCTATATAGATATTTATATTATTTGCAATTAATTATAAAATAATAATAAAATAAAATAAAATATATTTTTGTTGATTTAAGTTGGAATTGAGTTAAATTTTTTTTTAATATTGCTGTACTGGTTTTATAGACCTTTTCTTACTTGAAAATTATTACGTTTAACGTAGATCTCTCTACGCTGATGTGTCGTTATATAAAAATGTGTTTCAGCAGTTACATAATTTGAATCTTTTTCATTTTAAATCCGAGGTTAAACACTAGATAAACTACAAACAGAAATAAATTAAATTACCTCTATAATAAGACTAAACTCTATTATGTCTGCGAAAGATACAAATTGCAAAAATTTAAATCTTCTAAACCGGTTTGATATCGTTTGAAAGTGATAGCATAGGTCGTAGAGTCCAAAGGCCTCCATTAACATTTAAATGTCTTATGTACAACAGAGGACAAACTTCTTGCCAAGTTTTGTACTGCATCGCAGATTAATATATTAATTTAAAATGCAAATCTAATATATTTTATTCAATCTGTGATTACTAATTGAGACCTTGTTTTTCTAACTGACGCCTTTAATTAGTTTATTCAGGTTATTTGCTGTACTTACATTTGTGGAATGTTAAAAGTGAAAGTAATTGCATTTGAATGTATAGCCTACGTAAAAAACGAAAGTTGGTTAATCTTTGCCATGTTTTATGCGCGCTAAGCACAAACACGAACAAACAGGCCCAAACGCAATAATCAACATATGGTGAAGAGAGAGAGAGAGAGAGAGAGAGAGAGAGAGGGAGAGGGAGATCTAAAATAAGGATAACAAAACTGTGATTGTCTATTGTAAATGTTTTTAAAATTTTAATAGATAGTTCAACTATTTCCTGTGATTAAATTTGCACTGAAGTAAATACACACAAAATGACACTAATTTTAGAATCAACGGCATTATAGTTATTTTCAAAATAAAATGGAAGTGTTACTTAAAAACTAATACATAATACCAACAACTTTTTCATGCCATTATTGGTTGTAGTAGTCTATATATTCATAATCAAGTTAAATAAAAAAAATAGCCATTTTTACAAAACTCCTTTTAACATGCAACTTTTAAAGAATCATTAGTAAGATCAATATTAAATTACTTTATAGCAAAGACAAAATTATTACAAAAAAAATTGAAATTTAATTTTTATAGACATATGGATAAGAATTAAATAATTGGTTAGATCAATGTTTTATGTGAAGTACAACTACTAAAACCCGGTTCCTACAATGAAGTGCAATAATCGGTTGTGTTTGATACTAGAATTTATATAAGTTAAAGCTTCGTAAATGAACAAATACAATAAAAAGGGTGGTTTTAGAAACGAACACAACTTTTAAAAATTAATAATATGATTAAAAAGAGTAAAGAAATTGGCAATAACATCTCCTGAAAAAAGACAATGGACATTGTAGACAAAGTGAAAAAAGGTTGAACGTAGACAAACACTTTATGTTACTGATGAAAAAAAAATAAAAGAAGTAAGAAGCAAAAAAGAAGGGGTTTTGAACCGCATTGACAACACGTTAAAAATATGAATTTGACTATGCAAAGATCAGGTTGTCCCCCCCTTAATACTCTAAATTTACTAAAATCATACTCCCCTAACAGTTCGACTATCTTTCGTCATACCGTTGCAGCAATCTAGTTAACCAAGAAAAGGTCACAGCATTTGCTTTACGAGGAAAGGGTTCAACCATATCGGAGGTCATGTCGTATTGCGCGAGATTGCGCAGTGAGTGTTTTCCAGCCTAATCAGAAGAGGTCGCTTCAGGTAACTTCTACATAGTCTACAATTACATAACCTATATACATATTATTCGTATAATCGCCATTTTCTAACGGTTATATGAAAAATCGAACCGCTGTGCTTTGTTATAATACTTTCTGACGAGATTTTATTAATTAAAAGGTTAAATAAAATCAACTATAATAAAAAAACACCAATTTTGGTGTTTGATAATATAAAAGCTCGGTGCTTTAAATATTTAATACAAAACAAATTACAATATCTTTAATCATACTAAAACTCAACAATCAATCTTCACCCTAATAATTAATATATCAATCACCACAATTTTGTAATATTGTTAAATGCAACACATATCCAAGGGCAAACCAAAAAATAATTCTGCAGTTATCGAAACGTAAGAGCTCAAATTATAAAATTGTCCAACCAACCGATAAATTAGAAGTAGATTCAACAAATTCACATTATTAACAGTTAAATGAATAGAATATGGCAATACGTTTTAATATTTGCATCTAGACATACAAATACAGTTGGCGTCGTTGTTGAAGTAAATAAAAAAATGTAGGATAGGAATATAACGAACTTGAGAAATAAATTATATTTGAACATTTAAAATAATTATATATATATATATTTATATATATAAGTGCATATTAAATTATTATATATAAAAATTATATATATATATATATATATATATATATATATAAGTGCATATTAATTTATTATATATAAAAATTATATATATATATATATATATACTGTATGTTATTTATATAACACACACACACACACACACACACACACACACACACATATATATATATATATATATATATATATATATATATATTCTTCACAAATTTCTAAATGTTAGTAAAGAAACAAAGAAAGTAAACTTAGAATGGAACTTGAACATGACGGCCAACAACGTTAAGATTTCATGATACACACATTGCGTGCATCGTTTCAAGTACAGATTTAATTTAAAATGGTTATTTGAAGTAGTATCCCGTGACACCTACTTCTAACCTTCGCTTGACACCTTTGTTGGGCTACCGTCTTTATAGTACCTAGTCACGCATGTGCAAGCCCCGACATAGAAAGGAGTACTTTTGTTTTAAAATAAATAGTTTTTGTTATATTCTCGGGGCTATATTCTTATAACATCAATACATATGTAATAATGTAGAGTAAATCTGGCAAATAAGATACTATTGAAAAGGTAAATAATACAAGGTTTTATTTAAATTTATGTTTGTAATAAAATTGGATAACGTTAGTTAAATTTTACTAGAAATATAACTACAAAAATATATTTTGTTAACAAAGCTGGATGTCTTGGAAGCTTTTCAATGATTTCTCCCAATTAACAAATGGTAGTCAATGACAAACAGGAGTTATATAAGGGTAGCCAGAATTCCCAGTGCATTTATTATTGAGATTTCTTCTTTAAGCTTCTCCTGGGAAATATGTGAACAGCGCGACAGCGGCATTCTGACAAAAGTTTGTGTCCTTTCAAACACTTGCAGGTAAATTTCTAACTTTAATTCCACTGAACTGACAAATATTTTTTTCTTCTTTCAGTTGGGGTTTTTACTGATACATTCCTTGTTAAATTATATATAAATATGTATATATATATATATATACAACAACATAGGTTATTAAAATACAATTCAAAATTATTCTTAAAACAAATAATATTCTTGTATTTGAATAACCTATGTTGTTTTAGATTATTAAACAAGAAACCTATTATAAATATATATATATATATGTTTAGATATAGATATACAATTATATAATTATGATTCCTTATACACCTCTATATAGATAAGGAATAATAGAAGATCATTTAAAACGCAAAAATATATTTATTGAAAGAAATAAAAAGTTCGAAGATTTTCGCCAACTACAGTAATGGCATATTCAAGAACAAATATATTCCAACAATAATCACAGCTGGCATATTTAACATAAACAGTTGCCATATAATCTGAGACACTGAATATAGTCTTATATTTTGTCTGTATTTGCACATCTTCATCCATTAATTGTTTTTTTCAATAAATGTATATATTCCTAGCGAGTCACAAATAGGCATTTTTAAATCTTTATTAATTTTCATGTTCGCTTCATATTTTTTAATTCTTGAATATTATGAATACAATTATTAGCCGAATTAATAAGTTCGATATATATATATATATATATATATATATATATATATATATATATATATATATATATATGGTTTATGTAAGGATTAAGATATTCTTTATATCTTCAATTTCTTTTTGTTTGACCTATATAAATATTCTCTACTATAAACTCTATTTTTTAATTACCTAAATGGTGTATTTTACTATACAGTAGGCCCTTGATATTTGCGTTGAGTGTCAACCAGCTTCACTTAAAGTCAAATGAATAAAATATAAGGAGTGTCAGAGAAAATGAGTTTTTTTACTAATGTAATATTTTTAGTAATACATAAATTTATTTATAGTAATATATATATATATATATATATATATATATATATATATATATATCACTTTCACTTATGTACTTAAACAAGAATCTTACTTGGTATTTATGCAAGCGCTTTCAGGAGCTAGCGGTGCTTCCATCGTCTGGCATACCAGACGGAGTATGCCAGACGATGGAAGCACCGCTAGCTCCTGAAAGCGCTTGCATAAATACCAAGTAAGATTCTTGTTTAAGTACATAAGTGAAAGTGATAAGTGTATACAAGAAAACAGTGTTGCATAATCTACAAATATATATATATATACACACATTTAATTATTACTAAAACATATAGCCTATATATGTAGTCATATGTATATATGTATTTATATACTATATGTATATATATATACTTATATATTATACCTATTTTACTTAATACATTTCGAGTTGAGATCAAATCAGAAAAATTTTATCACTAGATCGACTTTGAGTAAGTCGGAAGTTGATTCAATGTTACCCATCGTTCGTACATTCAAACAATAGATTTGGTTTTAATATACTTCAACATATATACACAGGATATCCACATTTTGTAAGCGTGCAAAAGTATGCTATGTAAAAGAGTTTTTACACGAAGAGTATTTTTGCCTTTTAGGCGAATATAACACGTTTTATTGGCGCTGTGTTTTATATATATGTGTCTGTGTGTGTGTGTGTGTGTGTGTGTGTGTGTGTGTGTGTGTGTGTGTGTGTGTGTGTGTGTGTGTGTGTGTATGTGTGTGTGTGTGTGTATGTGTGGGTTTGTGTGTGTGTGTTTGTGTGTTGTGTGTATTTGCTATAGTAAATACGGCAACAAGATATTCAGTACGATGAGTGTTATGATTGCGATTTTACCATCCCGAAAGGGTTGCACTGAGAGGGTCAGATAAACCTATTTCACAGTAGAAGCTTAGTAACCTAATCTTTAAGCAGCTTTACATGATTTTCATCAGCATCCCCAAGGGGTTGGATGGTCTTTTGGTTCGTTGCCAACTAGTTACAAATATTAATTTTCAGCTAACAAAACTGAGAAAGTCGATTCCATAAGCAGAAACGAGCTTTGTCAATGTGTTGACCATCTTAGTAAAATTGGTGTTGTAATAATGGATGAGGGAAGTGTCTTAAACAAGTTTTATTAACATTCCAACTTTACACGGACAAGACACGGCCCTTTGTTTCTAGTAAAATCAATCTTACATTTACAAAGCCAATGCAAACTTAGGCAAACTGTGTAAGGATACAGTGCTGACGTTGATTTAGGGGGAATAGACCAAGAAAGATGTCGCATAATTAATTAGAGTATTTTAAATTTTTAAAATTTGAAGCACTGAATCGTGGAAATTTAAAAAAAAATGGAGTAATTTTACTAAACATTGTTTTTAACATACTGTATTATAAAAGGTCTTACAAAATAAGGTTCTTTATAGTTTCTCCTAATCATGCACAGTTATTTATAAAACAAAGACCGGCTTTTGGTCGCAAGCAAAAGCCTGGAGCCACGTAAGAAGGTAAGATAGCAAACTGCTTAACTATGAAGCCAATATCGTGAACAATAGTAAGTAGTGAGATCATGTCCCTTGCACATGCTCTGCGACATCGTACTGTCTTCTGCTTCGTGCGCGCTTTATTTATGGAAATAACGACCTGAATAAATAATTAGACATGCGCCATTGTCTTAAAACAATTGTTTCTTCTATAAATTACAGAGTAGAAAGGTAAAAAGGAAATCTTCCCAGCTTCGGTACTGTATTGCGCTTTGCAAATGTAAGGAGATAAAGAACAATAACTACGATTAAATGGCAAATAAACAAATAGCTATGAAGAAAATGTAGGTATAACGGTGCTTTGTGAAATAAAATATAGGCTAATGCTCTATGCTTTCTTCGTAGGTTTTAGTAAAGAAGATTATTGTCAGCTGTAGGTCGTAGGTTTTATTAAAGAAGATTATTGTCAGCTGTAGGTCGTAGGTTTTATTAAAGAAGATTATTGTCAGCTGTAGGTCGTAGGTTTTATTAAAGAAGATTATTGTCAGCTGTAGGTCGTAGGTTTTATTAAAGAAGATTATTGTCAGCTGTAGGTCGTAGGTTTTATTAAAGAAGATTATTGTCAGCTGTAGGTCGTAGGTTTTATTAAAGAAGATTATTGTCGGCTGTAGGTCGTAGGTGTTATTAAAGAAGATTATTGTCAGCTGTAGGTCGTAGGTTTTATTAAAGAAGATTATTGTCAGCTGTAGGTCGTAGGTTTTATTAAAGAAGATTATTGTCGGCTGTAGGTCGTAGGTGTTATTAAAGAAGATTATTGTCAGCTGTAGGTCGTAGGTTTTATTAAAGAAGATTATTGTCAGCTGTAGGTCGTAGGTTTTATTAAAGAAGATTATTGTCAGCTGTAGGTCGTAGGTTTTATTAAAGAAGATTATTGTCGGCTGTAGGTCGTAGGTTTTAATAAAGAAGATTATTGTCAGCTGTAGGTCGTAGGTTTTATTAAAGAAGATTATTGTCAGCTGTAGGTCGTAGGTTTTATTAAAGAAGATTATTGTCAGCTGTAGGTCGTAGGTTTTATTAAAGAAGATTATTGTCAGCTGTAGGTCGTAGGTTTTATTAAAGAAGATTATTGTCAGCTGTAGGTCGTAGGTATTATTAAAGAAGATTATTGTCAGCTGTAGGTCGTAGGTTTTAATAAAGAAGATTATTGTCAGCTGTAGGTCGTAGGTTTTATTTAAGAAGATTATTGTCAGCTGTAGGTCGTAGGTTTTATTTAAGAAGATTATTGTCAGCTGTAGGTCGTAGGTTTTATTAAAGAAGATTATTGTCAGCTGTAGGTCGTAGGTTTTATTAAAGAAGATTATTGTCAGCTGTAGGATTCCCTCTTGCTTGCCATGATAACTATTAAAATGAAATATTAGTATTTGAGATTAATGTTTATTGACCAACCTAAAAAATAATTTTTCATATTTTCTTGTGCCCAATCTGTGTAAGATTTTTCACTGAACTTACTCCTCTTCTATATACGTAATTTTCTCTTCGTTATTTTCTACCTTTTTCAATTAGAATATATTAACTAGAATATAATATTTTCCTAATAATCCCTACTATATGACAATAAAATGTCAATCACGTATAAGAAAATAGCCGGCCGAATTATATTTTAACACAAGTAATTTTTCGAGTGACTGGATAATGTTTCTTATTACTCTATACAGATTCCGTTTTAAAGGTCAGAAGAGCTGTAATTATTATTTGAGCACCTTTTGTTTAGTTCCTGAAAGATATCCTTCCCTTAATAGGTATATATTTGGGTTTCAACTACTAAGCTTTATGGGGAATGGAACAGAAGTTCTTGCTACAATACAATTATTTTTACAAGAAACACAACATTACTTCCAGTAAGTAATTTCTGTAAAATAAAGATATTCTAGAATATAATTAGAATATATTATTTTCCTAATATTATGTACTATCTGAAAATGAATTGTTAATCATTTATAAGAAAATGGCCGGCCGAATTATATTTTAACGTAAGTAATTTTTCGAGTGACTGAGTAATTTTTCTCATTACTCTACACAGTTTCCGTTTTGAAGATCAGGAGAGCTGTAGGTATTATTTGAGCACCGTTTTTATAGTTCCTGGAAGAAGTCCTTCCCTTAATATTTGGGTTTTTAACTACTGAGCTTTATGGCGAATGGAACAGAAATTCTTGCAATAATACAATTATTTTTACAAGAAACACATCACTTCCAGTAAGTAATTTCTTAAAAATAAAGATATTCTATATAAGATATTTGACGAATAGTTTTTCACATTCAGCTACATACTAGACATTATTTGAGTTTTATGATATATTGGTACCACTAGATTTATATCAGATTATTTAGGATATTCTATTATAGATATAAATAGGGTCTTATATTATGTTCTGCCATAAGATATGTATAACTTTAAGTAGTGCCCTATATATTAACATTAGATCTACTTCATGTAGAATTTCAGAAATATTTAAGACAATTCATTTGTATTATGGAAATCACTTGTTTTTATCTGACGTCATATTTCTGTAGCTTTACTGTAGTCGGAATAAAGTACTACGTTAGCCTAAATTTCTCTCTATATATAACTTGTGGTAATGACTGACTGACTGACTGATAATCAACGCAGAGCCGAAACTACGTACAGACTTGAAATATAGAAGAAGCCTTCGTTATACAACGTAGGGGCGCACTGAAAAAGCATTCAACAAAATTATAATTTTTAGGGTTGGAAATTTAAAAAAACCAGGGCAGAAATTTACCATAAGAGGTACACAGAATTCACATCTGCTTGACTGTATAATGTAAACTGTGAACCCACTCTTGGCAAGTTTCTGCCATAATTGGAGCCTGGTTAAAGGCATCTAAGTCGATAGTTTAAAACAAAAAACAAGAAAAATATTAAGAACCGTACTTTGCTGACTGAGCATTCAGTCACTTATATTAAAATTATCAATATAGATGCAACTAGTAATCAATAGATGGCGGTAATCACGCTATGACATACAGCTAATACTTACATTAAGTGAAAATAAGATTCCATAAAACAATTGTTTATGTGTTTCAGTTAGTTTGCATAACAGCTGTTTTAACGCATGCGTTATATTCCTTTATTTACTGTACAACATTAAGTAAAATGCTATAGAATTGAAAAACGTCCTCAATTTTTAAGTTATTAAATATATTAATTTATAGTATAAATCTAAATTACTATAAAATAATATATATGAGTTCTATTTTTTGTGTGTGGCTAGGTATTATTTGAATGTAATAGATATAGAATTAGACTAAATTGTTTTGTATTAAGAATCATAGAAGCTATTATTCACGCTAAAGTTATAGAAATGCTTATTTAAATTTTACTAGTAACTATTAATTCACAGTTATTTTGATGTGGCTATAGTTGTTTTTCAGTAACCATAAATACATGGTTAGATATGATCTAAAACAAATTAAATACTGTTGTACATTACAAAAAAAATATTACTTTGGCAAAACATTTTTTTACTTTTAATTTCTGTTTATTTTGAATATTTATACGTACGAGTATAACAGGACATCGACTATCGGATCAGCTGTTATGTTCAAAAATATTAAATTAAATTTAGCTAAAGTTAACATGAGATTCAATTAACTAGGCGAAACTCGTAGAGCTGGAATTGATTTAAGAGAAGACTGTTTCTCACATGGACAATTTTATGTTGCATATTCTAGAGCAGGCTCTTCCAGTAGTTTAGTGGTTCTAGCTCTAGATGAAAGAACCGCCAATGTAGTATTTAAAGTGGTTTTGAGATAATCAAAGAATCAGCGAAATTAAATATTACATTGTGATTGTAAAGAAAGACGATTACACATTTTAGACAATTTTGAAATTAAAAGTCAAAAAAGAAAGGAAATATAATAAATGAAAGATAAGTAAATCCCAAGATTATTTTTTTACTACTAATTCCATCAGAATATCCTTCCGAATTCAAAAGAATGCAATTTCCAGTTAAAGTTAGCTTTGCAATGGCAGTTAACAAATCACAATGATAGTCTTTAATTATTATTAAAGACTCGCTCAATTGATTTGAGAGATGACTGTTTCTCACATGGACAACTTTATATTGCTTGTCCTGAAGTAAACTCTTCCAGTACTACATGAAGATTCCAGCTCCAGATGGAAGAACCATTATGTTGTACGTAAAGAGGTTTTGAGATAGTCAAAGTATCAGCGAAAATTACATATAAAATACCAAACACATTTAGTAGATCTTTTTATCTATTTTTTAATAAAAAAATTTAAGTACTTAAATAGTCATTTTTAAATTATTGCATTCATTTAAAACTCATTTTCTCAAATTTGGATCTCTTCCAGATAGGTCACGCATTTCAAATATTTTTAAATAAACTATTAAATTTCATAGGAAAAGGGTATTATTAGTAAAATAATATCTTATTTATAGATTTTTGCCAACAGATTTGATAGATTAAGTTTTAAAATAAACTCCTTTTTTAAATCTCAATGACTCAATTAACAATAAAAACTTATTATATTATTATGTATATTCATAAAATACTATCAACTATCATTATGATGTTTATATAAAGTGCGACAATTTTAAATTTGATCGGGCGAAGCCGCGACGTGGGACTAGTATTATATAATTGAAAAAAAACTAAATTCAAAGTTACAGTACTTTCGTATATCCTTTTTTATTACTACACTTCCTTATACAAATGTCAGCTAAAGATAAATTTACTGTATGCAGCCTGAAATTTATACACGTTTCTTGACCCATCATTTAAATCTCTTTATGTAAGAGTCACCCATAATGTGTGACGTAATATATGGTCTATTAACTTACGTATAAATACATATTAATCCCACATTTATCTTGTAAAAACATAAATCAGTTTCCTTATGGTTAACATTAAGAATGCTGCAAGTTTCTAGAGCAAACCTACACATTACATTAAGTTATTTAAACCATCTAAACTAAATGTCAAGGAAACCGTGTAAAATTAGCCTTTTTGCCATTCACGGACTTGTTCGTATATTTGCACTGGAGCTTTACAAAACAAGAAGCATTTTGTAAAGTTAAAACTTGTAACTTTCCTTCAGCGTTATGTTTATTAACTTTTTGCTTAATTCCAAGCTGGTTTATTTATGCTACTTGACCTTTCAGTTAGCAGGAACTGGTTATCGGAGAACGATACGATAGGTTAAATTAAGTAACGAGAAATGGCCAGGCACTATAAAATAATATAGGAAGTTTAATAAATTATGAAACGGTAAATTAATAGACTAATGGAATACAAAATCGCTAATTAGGCTAGCCGAAATATTTTAACCTAAATGTGATTAAGATCATTCATTTTTAAAGCAAACTCCGTTTTTAGACTTCATAGTATTAAGAGTTAACTTATTATAATAGTACTGGTATCAAACACATGGATCTGTAACAAGTTACTATACCCACCGTTACTACACAAACGAATTTACTATATTTACGTTATCATTCGGAAATAACACGTTATCACGTAATTTAATCACATATGTGATTGTTTATATTAAAAATTGCTTTTAAAATGATTTAAACTTAACCTATAAATATCATCTCATTAAAGTCGAAAACAGCTGTTAATATCACATTACGCCATGTTTGACTTTCGAAAATATTCTAGACAATTCTGTAAAAGGCAGGAAAGACCATCGCACTCGTACAAATCTATAGATATGTTCAGAGAGAGAGAGAGAGTGTGAAACCGTTACGTACTATTGTTTTAGATCTAAATTATTGCGTCCAGCTTTGCTAATTTATTCCCATGTAAAATGTTTTTATTTTACCACTTGAGAAGTTACACCTCAATCAAGAAGTTAATCTTTAAGTCAATATAACTAGAATGATTTTATCGTTTAAAATTTTACATTCAGTGGTTTTCAGTAATTATGATTAAAGTACAATTTATTGCATTTTGCATTTTGCATATACAGATATTGACAAGAAACTATAACATTTCAAGTACTTATAACATTAACTTCGACATCGACTATAATTATTGGTTTTACTATCGACATTTCGTTTCAGTGTAAGAACGTGGAACTGCATCAATCACCGAAAGAAAGAACTGAGTTATCAGAGCGGAATACGGTTTTAATTTAACTTAAACCATTTATCAAACAACTTAAACAGTTTATAGGTTTTACGTCCACTTTACGGAGAATACGATTTCTCTCTCAATAATTTTTATTATTCTAAAAGATTCTAACTAAAGTAAGTAGAGTTATAAATTTTATAGCAGATTTAAATCTTATGTTGCTAAATCTCAATAAGCCGAAGATTGTGGAAAATGAATGTGTAACCATTAGAGTATGCTTACTAAGAGTCAAAGATTGGGAAACCATATGGTTGCAAAATGATAGAAGGTATGGATCCTTGAGACACGCACAGACATGCGCGAAGACACACACACACACACACACACACACACACACACACACACACACACACACACACACACACACACACACACATCTTTTTAAACCTTCAATTGACTCGGAATCCTTCTCTATTTTACCTCTTTCTCGGTTTTCCCCCTTTTAACCGTAATATGACATAATATTGAGCCCTTTTTTAACTTATTACAAACCTTAATAAGTTAGGTCTTAACCTTTTAAGTCTGCCACGTTTTTGTCTTCCCTGAATTATTCAGTACAGTTTTTTTTTTCAGTTTAACCACTGATTTTAATTACTCTTCATACAAATATTATTGATTTCCTTTATTACAGAATGTATACTAGTTCTATTCGATAGTTTGAAGCCTCCACATTTAACTCTTTGTCCCTCCTCTTCTATCACCCTCCTTAAGGCAGGACCATATTTTGACCAAGGTCATGTAAAGTTCGTATTTGTTTCCCTTGTAATTCGTTTTGCCAGTCACGCCCCATTTGTTCTTTGCACGCCAAGTCTTCAATAAGTAGTTTTATTTTTCAATTCTCATCAAGTCTTTATATGAAGTTAACTCCGAATATTTATATTCTACGTAGCTGTGTATATCTTAACAATTTTCAAGCTGTAATTTAGTGTTTGAACCAATAAATATATAATAATTTAGTCAAGTTATTTACATAATTTAAAATCGTATGTAAAAATAAATATCACGAGCAGGAATTTTATTCTTAGAATGAATTGAATAAGCAACCTTCCTTCGCTTTGAGATATTAAGACACACTAACGTTAGCTAAATATTAAAGACGAAATAATTTTAAGTCATTTTGAACATTTTAAAAGCTAATTTTTCTGTGTTTCATAGAAAGGCAATTAAATAATCTTTCTGAAACAAATTACTAAATCATTAGATGTTTTAAAAAGAGATCAGAATATCTGGACCTTTTTACAACGAATTAGCACGAAAAAATCCTTTTTTGAAAAATTATATTTAAATAAACACTAACGAATAGAGCACCAATATATTTTTAGACAAATAAAAAGGAAATTATAAGAGTTCAAATAAACCTGTCAATACATCATGTATTAAACTATGTGAATGGATTTAACGATATTCAACGTTTGAAATTAAAATAAAATACGAGATGGTAAGCGATACCATCATAAATGATCATCTTATCGTCATACATTAACACCTCTGGACTAAATAGTTCTCCAGTACCTCGTGATAGATATTTCCTCAGCTTCGTCACATACCAGCTGTTTAACTGGAGACATGGCATGCCATAATATCTTTACTCAACCAACGCTTCTTAAAATAACTTATGTAAAGCTTTGATTCAACAAATCCCAACTGGGGAAACATATTGGCTATAGAGGCTATAAAACTGGAATGCACGAAGCAACGACATCTCATTCATTAATCCCGTAGTAAAATGTTACAACCACTACATAGCTTTACGGTGCCGAGAGCATATCGTCAAGAGGATGGATTCATTCGAGATGGGCGTGTTTAGTTTTCAATATTAGTTTGGTTTGTACGTCATCAATATTAAGGGCTAGTATATAATAGTAAACACTATAAAAACGTCAAAACGTATCTGTTCTATAATAATATATCACAAGAGCAAATATGTAATCAGTCAAACGATATTTTAACTACAATGATGTCATCTTCAATGATGTATCAGACTGCATTAACTAGCTCGTGGATTTAATTTACTTGTTTTATTATGTCCATCTCAAATCAATTGTCATTATTAAAGTGTAAAAGAAAATTTTGACAATATTACGAGGAACACTAAAACAAATTTTTACACACTTTATAAGGAATAAAACAGCCTTTCTGCTTTCAAAGCCTGTACTGCCACGGTAAAACTGTTTCGAAAACAGGGTAAATGATAATCGATATGCCTCGACGGATAACATATTTAAACAACGTTTTTTATTTAGATAATCATAGTCTTTCTGTACATTAGTTCGCTATAAGTTTACGTTTATAATATTCACACTATTATGACATTCTGTGCCCTTCCTATGATCTACACAAACATTTTAAACACAGAAATCTTGTAACTTTAATACAAGACACATATCTTTTTGTAGTTGAAGCGTTTCTGATGTTCTCAACCCGTCATAACGATCTCTATACGTTTCATCACGATACGCGTCAACTACATAAACCTAGGAATGGTAGAAAATGTCTGTACACAGTATATTTATACAGTGATATTACTTTTGGTTATTTATAAGTCATAAAAAAATAATTATCGAATAAAATGTAAACAGTTTATTTAAGGTTTTATGTAAATAATATTACCAAGTCCCACTCAAGAAGTCGTATAGTAAGCTTTAAATGTTTTGTTTGGATCTACAAATTTATTTTTCCTCCTGGTAGCAGAATACTCTTTTTACCTTGGTTTTGAGCATGTCTAATTCAAGTAAGTGGACCTACCCATGCGTTGCCAAAACCTTCCCCTATTTCCAGTTCAGGATTACTATAGACCAGGGGTCCTCACTAGGAATACTTTGAGAGCCAAACATTTTGCATAAAATTTTCCTGAGGGCCGCAAGTACAAGAGGCACTAAATAACTGGCAAACAATATGATTATAACATACGTTTATTACATTACAAACATAAATAAACTGTTTTGCGCATAAAAAAGTTTGAAAATGTCTTTTTTTACTTAGTTAATTCTTTGAAGTTGATGGGCGAAATCTTTCACAGTCCTCTAATAAGGCATTTATGTTGGCAGGTTGGAAAGAAACTGAAATTCTTAAAATGTTCTCAACATTCTCACTTGTTAGCCTAGATCTGTACTTGTTTTTTAAAAACTTCAGCTTACTGAAAAACACACAATATTTTCTGAGCACATTCAAGTAAGTTAGGAAATTTATCCTTTTCAACAACCCTCCAAAACTTATAGTGAGCTTTATTCTTCATCTTTTCTTCAAAAATACTTTTGAGTTCCGTATCGTTCTGAAGATCGATTAATTCATTTTTCAAATCCCTAGCTTCATATCCAAAAACAGAAAGATGAGCTACATTAGCTGGTTCCATTGCCCATGGATTTTCTACCAAGCGTAATGGTTCCTGACACTTCCTGAAGTCACTAAACCTCTGAGACATTTCTTACTTCAGGTCTTTTAACAGTTTTAGTAAATCGGAAACATTTTGACTTTCATCAGGATTTTCATCAAACAGTGTTTTAACTGAAGGGATGCTGGAAAAATCACTGTTTGATAGTTCTTCAATATACATATTGAGTTTTTGTTCATGTGCAAATACGATACTCATCATCTTAGTTACAATGTTATTATAGTCTCCTTGCAATTTAGTCAGCGTTTCATTCATAATGCCCATTGTGTCAGTAAGAAACGCTACTTTAAGCCACCAACTAAAATTATAAACTTCAGTGTACTCTTTGTTCTTTGTAGCCAAAAACAAAGTAATCTCATGTCGAATGCTGAAGAAACGTTCCAAAACTTTACCCTTACTCAGCCATCTAACTTCTGTGTGGTAAAGCACATCTCCGTATTGCGAAATAAGTTCTTTCAAAAACTCTCGAAAAGTTCTGTGGTTCAGTTCATTTGATCTTATGAAATTCACTATCTTAACAACGTCTTTCATAACACAGCAACAAAAAATAATTTTACTTCAATCCTAATCGTCTAAGGGCCGCTAAAAATCGTGCCGACGGCCGCATGCGGCCCGCGGGCCGCGTAGTGAGGATGCCTGCTATAGACCTATGTCTTGTCCTGAGTCCGACTTGAGCCTGTTTTTCCTTAGGCCTACGTTTATTCCATCTATCCGTCCTTGATCTACTTCTTGTAAGAGATTTTAAAGCACAAACTTTCTTTATGACTCCGAAAAAGATTATGCCTATTTCAGATAGATTAATCTATACGCGTGATGCAATGATTATCCCAATATCCCCTACTAAGCGGGTCCTAAAATGATCCAACCTTTTACACAATAATGCTTCATCTTTCATAGGTGATATTGTACAATCGCCTACAAGTAAAAACGAAAATATTATATTTATTGTCTATTCCTCAAAACATATTTCGTCTTCTTTAACAAATTATTCTCTTACCAGGCGATATTAGAGTATTAAGCTGTTTACTTTCATATTTACTTTAATTTGCAGCCCATGCTTTTGGCTTCAAAACAACAATACAAAGTGTTATTACAGACTACAATTTTAATTACCAATTAAAATTTTTTTTTTGTTAGAAATTACTGTAACATCGTGCAAGCAAAAGTGAAACTAAAAAATTCTTTTTTATATATACTTGTTAAAATATTCTTGTGTGTATTATATAACTTGTGTGGTGTAAGTTTTGAGTTGGAATAATGGATTCTCGATTGGAGATAGGGGCGGTCCTTTATCTTAGTCTCTCGCATCAGCGAGTTTGTCCACCACCGCTATATTCATGTTGCAAGCGCATTTAGGCGTATTAAAGCCATATTAAGTGGAAGGTCAACCGTCCATCTATAACACAGCATTACATCACTAAACACTCAAAAGCTAAACCTTTTTATGTACTTAAAAATCTGTGAAAGGTCAATACTACAATTACACAAAGGACTTCTTTTAATTATTTCAGAATTAAAATCTTCGTAACTTACAAAATAGTCATGAGTATAACTTTAAACACAACAAAAGCAGTCATTTGGGCAGGGTTTCTAGCCACCTTATACAGTCTCTCAGCAACGTCTTCCCGGATGTGGGGTCCACACATGGATTAACTGGATCGCGCCATGTTCAGGTTTTATGGAGCTGACTGCATACGTGAATACTGACATATATGGCTTCCTGTACAGTTACTGTACGTGTCATTAGTATGTACCACATGATATCGGCACAAGAGAATTTACTATAAAAACATTGCAATCAATAAGCATTAAATTGCCGTAATTACCACGTTCAATTGACCATAAAAATGAGGTAATTGTAGAATTTCTATTTGAGAAAATAAAATCCGTGTCGAAAGTCAACTACTTTGTGCAAATCATTTAGTTACACTTCCAAGATCATGTTTAAATATAAATTATATATATATGTTAATTCCAAATAATTGTTTTCAATTTTAAAATGAACGTTAAAATATTTCCTGAATTTTTATTAGTAGAGTTACCGAGTTTCGCTTGGTGGAACCCGGGTAAGCAATCACCAAATATCTCGTCAATTAAATTCCCGATCGTAGAAACGTCCTCTGGTGATTTAATCTCATTTATCGAATTTACCGGTAATTCACCGTTGTTAATGCTTAACAAATAAGTTATTGTGAAAAATCACTTTATTCTGTATCCAGACGCACACTTTCTGATAATAAATATAACTTTAAATGGTTTGAAAGTTCGAGTTTTGTATTGATAGGTCATTAATGCACTTCTATTGTTCGTGGTTGAACTGGTAAATACTGACGAAAATCTCCGCCAAATACCACCAACTTTTCTCTAGAACGAAGATTTTATGTGCGACTATGTGCGAAGAAAAATACCGGTATTATTTAACCCGTATTCAGGCGCCTCGACCAACAAAAATATCAATTTTTGAAAACTCTCTAGTTTTATTTCATTTTCGTTAAATAATTGATATTAACTCAGTTATTATGGAAGCTTCAGTCCTAAAGTCTTATGGGAAGTTCTTCAGTCTGGCAGAAGAATTGAAGCTACACCAATAAAAACCATAAACTTGAAGGAAAACACTTAAAACGAAAAATGTAATATAATGTTTCGTACACAAACATCTTTCAGTATATCCTAGTTAACCAAATACATAACCTTTTTGTAAAACGTAACACTCAGCGCAATCGAAAACTGTATAAAAAAACTTTTAGGAATATTCTGAGGTGTTTTCGAGAATGGTTGGGCGTATAGGTATATTGGCCAAGCTCTTGTTTAATAGTCAGATTTTAAAATAACTAAGTTTGGTTTTTTTAATATAACCAACGTTTCAAAATACGTAAACCATACACCGTTTATTTTAAGTGGACCCTATTAACAAAACCTTCTCTGAGTAAGTTTTCTCTGAGTAAGTTTACAAAATTCACAGTGATTAATATATATGGTTAAAGTACAGGATACTTTCCATTCAGTCCCAAATATAGTTTTAATAGTTCTTGAACCGGAAAGTAACACCTTGGTACAACGTCCATATGAAAGGCGTACTCATTTTAATTCAGGCACTACGGTCTATGAAAAGCCCAAGGCTTCGCTAACAACGCTCCGTATCCAGCGATGGCCTCCCATTGATATGAAGTTACTTTTCACTTTGTCCGCCAATTGTAGTCAGAGTTTTCTGTACGTGGATTACTAGCCGAAGCCTAAAATGCTTCCTTGCAAATTTAGCCGAAATGTTTTCACAAAGTATTCTCCTCGCTAAAACCTGTAAAGTATAAGTGTTGCTTTCTAATTCCAACAAAGTTTCAGCACTATTATTTTTTATTTACTAATGTACATAGTACTAACATACAGTACTATATATTGTTTTAAAAATCCTCAACCCCCCTTCGGGTTGATTGAAGAGTTGTAGGCCCCATTTGTTTCTCATATATATATATATATATATATATATATATATATATATATATATATATATATATATATATATATATATATAAAATATGGTGATATGTTTTCTTGTAATATAGTTAATAAATTAAAAATATTTCAAAAACAAGAATACTTTTAATGAATATATTTATTCAAAGCTTTTCGCCGATAAAATAGTACCAGCATCTTCAGGAAAATAATTATCTAATAAAATATTTTTACAAAATTAAATCATATGTGCTACAAACGACCATATGTTTATAAGTATTGTACTTGATGTAATTTTTTCTATAATATCAATGAGCTTATAAATAGTTTGGTGCCTTGATGTCACTTGAATTTGTTCATCAATTAATTTGTCTTTAACTTTATGCTTATAAATTTCCAATGTTTCAAATAAATTCATTTTTAATCCTTTATTTAATTCTTTTATTAATTTCATATTTTTTATTTCCGGAACTCGTGTCCATTATTAATACAATGCGTAGCTAAATTTGATTTGTATATGTTTGGTTTGATGTAAGCGTTTGAATGTTCTTTGTATCTTTCTTTCAATTTCTTTTTTGTTTGTCCTACATATAATTTATTACAAGTTTGACATTTATATTATATACTCCATTTCTTTCGTGCATATTATTTTGATTTTTGTTATTGTTTATTAAATTTTTAATTTTATTATCAGTTTTATATGTAATTTGTAAATTTGTTTCTTTAAATAATCTTGTAATTTTATTTATTTCGTTACCAGTGAATGTAAAAGTTGTCCAAATATTTTCTCTCTTATTAGGTACAAAGTTATTTTCGAGTTTCTGTTTTGTTATTATGTTATTATTTAATTTATCTATAGTTTTTCTTTTATATCCATTTTCTAAACCAATTTGATATATTACATTTTTCTAACGATATATTATAATATATTATATTTTTCTAACGATATTATATATTATCATTTTTCATGATGTTGGTACTGTTAGACAACGAAAAGCTTTGAATTGTAAATTCAATTATAATTCTTGTATTTGTATTTTGACTTAGTTCTTTATATATATATATATATATGTTAACATTTCGTAATAGGCCAAAATGTATTGTGTATTAAAGCATGAAAAATAAAGTTGTAGGCTGTAACTGTTTAATTTACTTAAATTAAACGCTTCAAAAATGTAAACTCTGTATATCTTAAACACTGTACGATTCTCGTTTTAAATCTAAAATTATATTTTTAAAAGTGGACAAAGTTGAAAAGCTGTTTCTATAATCTGCCAAAATTAATGTAGGCTGAGGATTGGTTGTTGACAGCGTTTTCGCCGCATTATTGTTAATCGACGAATCACGGCCCACCGTCGAACACAAGTATGCAAATGAATGTAAAGTGGTTGTTTAAGACACCTCAGAAATTATCTAAAATTAGATCTAAACTCTTCTATCATGAGATAAAAGCCGCGCAGCCCAAAATATACAGTGTATAATGCGCGTTATTATATGGCCTGGAGTAGCTGGGGGCTAGGAACAGTCATCAACGCACATGCTACCGTCTTTATACATATCGTCAGCACTGTTCTTAGCTTGGAAATTATAAAAAAACCCTTTTCATTTCCGTCGAAAAGATTACTTATTTCTAAATTTTGAAGATTCTACCATACTGAAAAGGGCCTTTCTGTACACTACCACAGAATAAAAAAATATAAAATGTTTAATAAATAATACAATAAAAAACCTCTAGCTAAAAATCTTTTAATACTCATTAAATACTCAGTACATATTATCTTTGAGATTGGTTACTTGGTAACCGAAATGTACAAAACACTAGAATTAAAATATTTCTGTTTGGAGGTTTTGTGTGTATTATTTATTAATAATAAACCACAGTAACTTAAACTTAGTAATTAGTAACGTAAAAGGTTCGCATGCATATTTTTTTAATAATTGGAAAAATATTAGTTTTTAGTTTTGGATTCCTGTAGCGTGAAAAATGTTTATACGCCCGTGAATTACTTGTGGTAAAATAATTCCAACTTGAGTGACAGCTTGCTGAGTAAAGAGTGAGCTTGTGTGTCAGATGAAGCCTGAGAAGGTCGCCTTCACCGTGAATAGCGTCTCGGTGAAAATTTTTGCTACATTCTTCAAGTTAAACACTAAACATACGTTAAAAAAAGTAATAAAAATAAAATAGGATATATTGAGTAAATGAAAATACTCAATGAGCGACAATATTTTATTGTCTTTCCAGAGGGTGCAGTATTGCGAATGAAAGAGAAGAGTAAAACGTATCCGTGTTCATTACAGATACTACCAAGAGTCATTCTAATTCTAAACTATTTATGAAATACTTTGAGCAAGTAAAAACGAAATAAGTATTGAAAAAAGCAAACAAAAGTTTCATGTTGATCTGCTTTTTTAAGAGAAAAAATACTGAGTTTTTTTGTTACTTTCTGTCAAATTTTGAAAATATTCTATTTGCAACATAGGCCTAATATTTAAATGTTCATTTTATATCCCTAGGGTATAGAATATAAATCTATATATGGTTTAAAGATATAATGTTTTCTTTACGGATCTATATAAAACTATTTCAACAACTGAATAATCGATTAAAAGTTTCTATAAAAGACACATTTTACACTGGTTCACAGAAATATCAAATAAAACAGGACTATTTATTTATTAAATTGTAATATAATCCATTTACTTATTTGAAGTAACCCATAGCCTTTATAGAAATGAATATTTGATCCATTTTTATTGTGAATATTATATTGGATCTTCTCCCGTCGAAGATTTCTTACTACTAAAACTCTCTTATTACCACCTCATGTGCGTGGTAAAAGAAGTACCACTCTTCTTCTTCCACCTTCTGTGTCCTTGTATAAAGAAGTCAGAAGTATTTTATATTAAAAGTATTCGCAGCTGAAAAACGATCTAGTTCTCAAATAAACACGAATTTTCATTTAACTGAAAATCTCAGATAAAATCACAATGTCTGAGAATTCTATTGACCGTAACAGTTTATGTTATTTCTCATGTCGTTCTTATACTCAAGCTTGATCTTAGGTAGCATTCTATGTGGTTTCAGAGCCACGACAACAATGTTTGTTGGCCCACAAGAGGTATTTTATTTTTCACTTAATTTTTAAGAACCAAATGTGAACCCCTTAGCGAACTTTCCCCTATCTGTCATTTGGAGGCTTATAATTTTTTATAGATGTTTTTTACTAAAGAATAAAAATATAACATGATAAAAAAATTTAATACAGATTACATTTAGACATGCATAATTTATTTTTAGTCTCTGTTTGCTTTGTATTAAAAACTCTATTTCTGTACAAAACAAATTCAATGAAATCAAAATCCTGTTTCATTCAGGACTAGGTTTCTAAATGTAACAAAATTAATTTTCATAATGTTTGTATTTTTGTTTGAAAAAATGTTCAACAATTTTCTTTCACTCTTCTTAAAATCCTCACTAAAGACAATTTGGAGGCATGAAGTTCCTCACGAAAGACTAACAGCAGCAGTGAATGCGTATTTTAAAATATATCACTGACACTGTTGCTAAGAAATTGGCGATTATCTTCATAACATTTCTTTCAGTACCAGGTTGTGAACCTACCAGGTTTCATATCCTAGGTTGTGGTTTGTCTTCGGAAGCGATTATGCACTGATGACAGGATTCCAGCTGGTCACAAGAATTCTGGCCACGTACTTATTGAAGGTAACTTTCGCTACTATCTTCTATAACATCTTTTATATGAACACCTGCACAGAAAGACTACCCTAGCCAGCCAGTATCAGAATCATATTAAATAGAGAGGGTATTGTCAGAAGGTTCCCCCAAAATGTTTTTGAACGGTTTTTTCCGACATCCCTTGCCTTATTCTTAGCATTTACTTGACCATTTAATATATTACCTCCAGCTTTCGTAGGATGAATGCAGGTTTTCATGATTTCGAGGTGGTATAAGTTACTAAGTGTCTAATTATCCAAAAGACGAGTTAGTTGGGAGCGAAGTTTATCAACAAAGACAACTCTTAAAATCTCCCATATTGGTAAACAATGAGGGATGCAATGGCATTGCCTACTTACAGAATTGTTTGCGCTTTTAAAAAAGCAGAAACCGCCATAAAATGTAACTACATGTCGACGTGTAGCTGAGCAATACCGATGTAAAATTTTTTAATCGCAAAAGATAAAAATCTGTGAGTAATGCCGCTTTATCTATCGATCATACAGTTGAGACATTCCTCACATGCTTGGCACATCAGACGCTACCGCGCGTCTTCCATGAATAAAACAAGAACCTAGATTGTCCCGATAAAGACTGCACTAGTTTGTGTTACGATAACGACTTTCTAAATATCTTCGACCTTCAATGGGATTTGGTTTATTGGCAACTGCCATCATAATCAAAGCTTAATACTCTGAATACAGAATAGGCGAAGCCATTGTATGTAAATAGTAAAAACTACTCTGAGCCCGTGAAACCTGATCTCAGACTTCACGTTAATTCGGGCAGATTATTCCGCATTGTAGGCGCCAAACACAGTCATTCATTCCACTTATAATTTTATGATAATTTACCCATCGCTCTTAATGTGGCAGGTAAGGGGTATTAAAATTTACATATTCATAAAGTCCAATGGACCAAAAACAAAGTTTTTGCAACTTTCTCTTCTTTGAAGCTTTGCTGAATCAACGGCCTGGAAATGGTTTGATAGTCTGGTCAAAATCTTACTCTCTAATTGACTGTACAGCATCACTCTTAATATGGCATGTAAAAGGTATTAAAATTTACATATTCATAAAGTCCAATGGACCTAAAACAAAGCTTTTTTAACTTTATCTTCTTTGAAGCTTTGCTGAATCAGCGGCCTGGAAATGGTTTAATAGTCTGGTCAAAATCTTACCCTCTAATTGACTGTACAGCATCACTCTTAATATGGCATGTAAAAGGTATTAAAATGTGCATATTCATAAAGTCCAATGGACCTTAAACGAACTTTTTTTAACTCTATCTTCTTTGAAGCTTTGCGGAATCAACGGCCTGGAAATGGTTTAATAGTCTGGTCAAAACCTTACCCTCTAATTGACTGTACAGCATCACTCTTAATATGGCATGTAAAAGGTATTAAAATGTGCGTATTCATAAAGTCCAATGGACCTTAAACGAACTTTTTTCAACTCTATCTTCTTTGAAGCTTTGCGGAATCAACGGCCTAGAAATGGTTTAATAGTCTGGTCAAAATCTTACCCTCTAATTGACTGTACAGCATCACTCATGATATGGAATATAAAAGGTATTAAAATTTACATATTCATAAAGTCCAATGGACCTTAAACGAACTTTTTTCAACTCTATCTTCTTTGAAGCTTTGCGGAATCAACGGCCTGGAAATGGTTTAATAGTCTGGTCAAAACCTTACCCTCTAATTGACTGTACAGCATCACTCTTAATATGGCATGTAAAAGGTATTAAAATGTGCATATTCATAAAGTCCAATGGACCTTAAACGAACTTTTTTCAACTTTATCTTCTTTGAAGCTTTGCGGAATCAACGGCCTGGAAATGGTTTAATAGTCTGATCAAAATCTTACCCTCTAATTGACTGTACAACATCACTCTTAATATGGCAAGTAAAAGGTATTAAAATTTACATATTCATAAAGTCCAATGGACCTTAAACGAACTTTTTTCAACTTTCTCTTCTTTGAAGCTTTGCGGAATCAACGGCCTGGAAATGGTTTAATAGTCTGGTCAAAATCTTACCCTCTAATTGACTGTACAGCATCACTCTTGATATGGAATGTAAAAGGTATTAAAATTTACATATTCATAAAGTCCAATGGACCTAAAACGAACTTTTTTCAACTTTATCTACTTTGAAGCTTTGCTGAATCAGCGGCCTGGAAATGGTTTAATAGTCTGGTCAAAATCTTACCCTCTAATTGACTGTACAGCATCACTCTTGATATGGAATGTAAAAGGTATTAAAATTTACATATTCATAAAGTCCAATGGACCTAAAACGAACTTTTTTCAACTTTATCTACTTTGAAGCTTTGCTGAATCAGCGGCCTGGAAATGGTTTAATAGTCTGGTCAAAATCTTACCCTCTAATTGACTGTACAGCATCACTCTTGATATGGAATGTAAAAGGTATTAAAATATACATATTCATCTAGACAAATGGACCTAAAACGATAACTTTTTCAAATTTTCTCTATTTTGAAGCTTTGCTAAATCAGCGACATCGAAGTCTTTAATTACTTTGGTCAAAATCTTACACTAGACTTGACTAAACAGCTCAAGACAAACGTTTAGTATATATGATGATACGATTTAGTGATTCCACAGTATCTGATATTAAGCACCCGATGTAGTTCGAAAAATAGTTTTACTAAATAAATAATTATTTCTTGTAATTAATTATTTAATTGTAATTGTAATTAATCTTGGTTTCAACTAAACATCATCCTAATATTTAAAGCTTTTAGTTTCATAAAGTTAAAACAAATTTTATCACATATGGGTAGTTTATCCATAAACACCTATTCTCTTGGAATATTTTTCTCGACTATATACGTTTTATGACACATGAAAGTTCATGTCATGTTGAAAAGAACGTCCATTTATGTGATCCCTTGGTATGTAAAAAACAAAGATATTCACCGTGATCTGAATATCCCGACGAAAACAGAAGAAATAAAAAATACCGTAAAAAACAGGAAAAGAGACTTCACCTTCATCTAAATGCAGTGGTTCTTCAACTTCTCGATAACCAGTACATGGTTAGAAAATTTAAAAGAACCAAACCATTTGAGTTAGTGTAGTGTGGGGCTGTGTTGTGCTAGTTCTAATATATGTAATTGACCAATGTCCAGACAAGAACTATAGAGTACATGGGCACTTTAGTTATATGAGTATTAGGGTAAGATTATGCAAGAGATGTTATTGGTTTGGTCTAATAATAATAACTGGAAGATCAGTTTTAATAATAATAAAAAATTCTTTGTGCTGTCGTAATTTAACGTTTCCTAGTTGTATTTATTATCGTTGCTGTTTGCTCATCTGGAGTCCAATACTCAGATTTTTATTTTTTCAACATATTTTACTGGACTGGATTTACCATATTTTTAATGCAAAACACCATAATTGACAGAATTATTTTCATGCATTTTTAAACTTGCAAACATATTATACAACAAAATTAGCAAAATGTAATCATATTTCTCTCTTAAAGTCTTTCTTTCTTTTATTTTTGGCTTTTTAAATTGATTCCAAATACTTCTTTAAGTATTATAGTAACCATTAGTTACATATATTTCATTTCAATATATTTCCGTTCTTAGCTTCTTCCAAACAGTATAGTTCTTAGGTTAGCAATGGAGTTAGTAGCCACCTTTAGTGGGCCCTGAAGCTTCCTTGGGCGGTAGGAAGTTCATATTTCTTCAAATGGCAATTAGATACATAGAAGTAATAAAGATGTATCCTAGGTACGTTATTTCAGTATGGTATTCTTGTTTTACACTCTACTAAATGAGGATCTGTGTATTTTGATAGATTTAATTATTAGTGACCATCTTACATTGGTTTCAGTGTATATCTAGTTTAAGTGTGTGTAAGTTTATTTTTTCAAAATGCCATATTTTAATTTAATATTATCAAAGTTACTCGAAATGATTTTTTTTCTTTTGACAGTAAAATAACTTATATAGCTTGTTATTGTACAATACAATCAATAAAAATACTTGAAAATTTGAAAATGATTTGATTTAAAAATAAAAATGAAAGTTATTGTTAAATCAAAACTTCCGAAGTTTTTCAAGGGTACAATTACCTGACCATTGAAAAAATTATTAAAGTTCATATGTAATAATACGAGTATAAAGCGGCTTTGAGTTCAGTAGTTTAAACAATTTAAAATAACAATTTAAAAAAAAATCTTAAATTATAATTTTATATAAATTAGATGACAATATGAATCTGTCATGTTCTTATAATAAAAAGAAAATCAAATTTATTATATATATATATATATATATATATATATATATATATATATATATATATATATTAAATATGGTGATATGTTTTCTTGTAATATAGTTAATAAATAGAAAATGTTTCAAAAACAAGAATACTTTTAATGCATATATTTATTCTGCATATATTTAATGCATTTAATATATGTATATTAAATGCATATATTTTTACTTCTAATATATCTATTAAAAGTATTCTTGTTTTCGAAATATTTTCTATTTATTAATTATATATATATATATATATATATATATATATATATATATATATATATATATATATATTCTTGATATTTTACGTTATCCATTGTTTTTCCGTTGCACTGACTTTATGAAGTTAATATATTACTATAGTAAGTAATTTTATCCACCATTAAGTGCAATGATTTTACCTTGCATATATATATATATATATATATATATATATATATATATATATATATATATATATATAAATATCGCAATATGTTTTCTTGTGTATTAATAAAGAACAAAAGTCAAAATACAAATACAAGAATTAATTTGAATTTACAATTCAAAGCTTTTCGTTGGCTAACAGTACCAACATCATCAGGAATATTAAACAATTAAAATTAACATATGTGCAAATTAGATCAAATAAATAGTTATGCCAAATCAATTCTTGTATTTGTATTTTGACTTTTGTTCTTTATATATATATATATAAGAACATAAGTCAAAATACAAATGCAAGAATTGTAATTGAATTTTTTATAAATCATTTGTTATAAATGGTCCATTTGTACCTCATATGCTTAAGGAAAAACAGGGAAAGTTTTCTTGATTTTATTGTCAATCCAGAGAATGTATACCATAATGAATGTGCCACGACGTGTGGCCTAGAAGTGTTACCAACCCTTGCGGCAGAATACATTCTTTATGTCGGCAGTTACCGGCAACTTAGTTATCGCTCTCATTAGGTAGCGAATCATGCTTTGTAATCAGTGAGCGCCGCTTTGCCAATCAAAACTACTGCCCCTTGTGGATGCAGACAAGTGTTATTTGTATCTATGTTTTATTGTGATTACGTAATCATGGCTCTCCTTTATGTTTGTTATGCTGATTAATCCTGATTAAGGATATGAAGTTCATAATAAACCCTATGTATTAGCAAAAAAATGTTCATTATATAAAATAGGTATTCTTTTTACACACACACACACACACACACACACACACACACACACACACACACACACACACACACACACACACACACACACACACACACACACACACACACACACACACACACACACACACACACACACACACACACACACACACACACACACACACACACACACACACACACACACACACACACACACACACACACACACACACACACACACACACACACACACACACACACACACACACACACACACACACTAACTCACTCACTCACTCACTCACTCGTTCATTCATTCTCTATATTTTGATTTATCGATTTAGTCGAGGCGTTTATGAAAAATGTTTAAATGTCGTTTGAATTAAAATGCGTCTAATTATTGCCTAAACCAAAGCTAACAATAAAATCGTGAAAGCTATCATGTGAAGTTTAGCTGGAAAGATTTTACATTTTAAACATATATGTTAATTTAAATAGGTATTAAATTACATTTCATATAATAATTCATTTTTACTGTATTTCTATAAATAGATTCTATTTGTATTTTTAATAAAATTAACTAAAGATATGAAAATTATTTTTTCATATTTAAAATTTCATTTTTTAAAAACATGTATTTAATTTCTTCCTGAAAAAGGTTATGTCAATGAACCAAGAATTTAAACGGTATGAAATTGCTGGAAACTTTATAAAAATTTATTCAAAAATAGGTTTATAAATTATCTCTGAATATATTATCTCTCAAAACATAGTTAGCAAACTCTTTAAATATGTAAAGCCTTTGAGAATTTAAAATAATATGTAGAAGTAAGGATATTAAACTAAATGTGCCATACATAATGAAATACTATATCATAATGAATACTATAAATCTTTTGTTTTTACATTTACAATATTATAATTCAATTATAAAAAAACATTAAAAATCCTAATATATTAAATCCGGGGCTTAATAAAGGTAAGTTTAAAATGTTTCACACATACAGCAAAAATTTTAATTAGGTAACTAAAAGGTTGTCAAGCCCATGTTCAGAGATAAACCAATTAAAGGAGTTAGTAAGCAAATTTAGTTAGTAAATAAATTACGTAAGGCTGCACAGCTTGAAAGACAAGCCCGAACTCTACCTCGCTACATCCAATTCCTTCATTACAACACATTTACAATTAACAGTTTATTTGAAAGTTTACACTGAGCCTTAACGAGTTCATTTCAAATATACCTCCATACGGTGTGTATAAAAAAGGGCGACAAGAACGTAGGTGAAAGTTGATTTATTTATACGTTCTTGGACGTTTTACAGTAAACAAATATTATGAAACCTTAAGACGATTGTAGATCAGGGTTTGAACAATGAAAGTGCCGTTATATGAAGAATGGTAGAAGATTAAAATGAGAAAAACAAATATCATAAAGAAACAATCCCCTTGATAGAAAATCAAAAAGATACGATGCAGGAGAAAATTCTAAACATTAAGTGCCCTTATGAAAAATAATACTCATGAGGTGGAAAAAGCAAAATGCACTGAGAATTTATTTTGCAGTGAAGAGAAAATATGAATTAAATAAAGCTTTCAATCCCCAAAACGTTTATATAATTCACAAAGATGCCTAAGTAATAAATTGATTTGATTATTTCAAAATAATTTTTAACTAAATTTAAAATATTTAAAATTTATGAGACATATTTTATATTGGCTTTTGCCACAGGTATAGCTTAAAGTATTCAGGAACTTCAATTTTATTCACACAAATATATAATACTTACTTACTAGCCAACGCCCACCCTTGGCAGTTGAGCAATTTGGCGACGCGCTGACCAGTAAAGATGGACCTCCCTGAAGATGGGACTGTTGTAATCCAGGGCCCGGTCCAGAGCTGTGCAATCCTGAAGGTGTTTGGCATCATTCAGGTTCACCACCACACAGCAGACACTCCGGGTTCGGTAGCACATGAATGCGGTGGAGGTGCGCAGCAAGGTAATCATGACCGGTCTTCAATCTGAAAGCTGCAACGCTAACAGATCGGCGCAAGTTTTGGTCAATTGGTCTACCCGTCACAAGACGTTCCCACCGCTTTCCTGCTGAGAGATTCCTCAATCTTTGGTCGACGTCTTTATTAGAGACCTGGAGGAATGTAGTGAACTCAGAAGCTCGGGATGAGGGAGGCTTGTTCCTTGCTTGGCTAGTTGATCAGGCTTTTCATCGCCAGTGATGTTTACATGGCTCGGGATCCACTGGAAATTAAGTTCCCAACCGGCATTTATGAGAGCATTTACTTTTCTTCTACGTTCTATGGTTCTACTACAGTCGGTTCGTGAGTTCCCAGGTTGAGAGATTCATGATAGCGATCTTAGAGTCAACAAGGTAAACAGCCTTACCCGGAGCAGTCAGGTTCTCAAGTTCAATGGCTGCAGCATATATGACAGCTACCTCACCGTTGTAGTTGCTATGGTGGGCCCCGACAGCAGAAAATCCCTCAAAATATATGCAGTAGTATGCGGCACCTGTTTCGCCTGATCTAGGTATGAATGATCCATCTGTGTAAATTTGGAGCCATTCTGGTGCAGGGTATTTTTCATTGATAGTTCGGAGGGCTGGACTTCTAAGCTCCTGATCCGAAGATGCATGCTTCGGCAAGTGGTGATCTGTCAGGAGGAGCTCTGCCTCAGGGAGCTCCTGGAATCAGTCCTGAAGAGCAGTAAGTGGAGCTGGTTCTTCGGGAGACTCCATACTTTTTATAAAGATCCTGGTAACAGACAAGGGGTGTTCGCTGGGATTTTAGTCTATCTGTGGGTTTACGGTACTCGTCAAAATATTTGTTTGTTCTTTTAAATCTTTCCCAAAAACATAGGGCTAACATCTCCCTGCGTATTTGTAGTGGTTCAATCTCAGTTTGAGCCTCCCTTGCAGCAATAGGAGTGGACTTGGTAGCACCAGTTATGACTCTTAAGGCAAAATCAAGTAAATTTGTGGTGCATTTACTGGCCGTGACTGTCACATCGGTACCATATTCTAAGATTGGTCTTATACTTGTAGGCAGTCTTTAGAATATCTTCGTTAGCTCCCCATGTAGTAGCTAGTCTCTTGAGTAATCTTGTTCTTTTTATAGCCTTTTCAACACACTGGGCAATGTGTGGTTTCCATGACATACATCGATCCAATGTAACTCCCAAGTTTCTTGAAATATTGCTGCTAGACAACATTGAGTTCTTAAATGTTAAGCTCACCTTTGGAATTTATATTTATATTTACAAATATATAACACAATTACTTTAAATAACATAATTAAATAAATATTAAATTAAATTAATTAATTGAAATATGTAATTAAATCGTTTTTCTTTTTAGTATGGATATATTAATATTATTCATTTACACACGTATTTATGTTTAAAATAACATATAATTCCAGCAACCAAAAATAGCATACAAATTTAGGTTATCAGATACGGTACCTAGCCAACAAGACTTATCTACTACAGTTGTGTGTAATCTCTTGTTAATAATGCGGTAACAATAGTTTTAATGACAGTAAACGATTCACATCCCTCAAAAAAAACAAGTTTGAATAGCCTTCTCTCTTTTCACTCTACCCCTTTTCTGCCGACCCCTCCTCTCCCTCTTCTCCCACCGTTTAATGAACTTAGCGCAGCACGAACCCATCTCATCAGTCACCAGACAGCATTTTCATTAATCAACTAATAATCATCCCTCCTAGCTAAGGGTGGGATCCTCTCCAATTTGACCTTGGTGCGAAAAGATAAAATTGCCACGTGTTGTTTGGTTAAACCGAGCTATTGTTCCCCGCCTCATCCCATAGGAGCATCCTCTTCTTATAATCTTATTGTAGACACTCTTTCCACTAACCCTAAAAACACCCTACGATTCTATTCACAATGGGTGATTGCTTCGGTAATTTCCTACACGAGTGGGGAGAGGGTTAGGGGATAAAAAGCGTCAGGGGATATCTGGGTGATTACTTGACATATTCCCTAATTGCTCTGTAAGTATCACATTCTCTGCGGAAATCCTACCTTCGTATTTCGATTCAATTTTGTTTACATCCAATAGGCTTTTTGTGATTCAACAATATTTTAATTCCGAAATTTAATGAGGACTGGCCTCTAACAATAATATTTTCCCCAACCTCCTTAGAAAAAAAGGCAAGCTTCTCAAGGATGAGAAGGAGGATTTCTCCCTAGTAACAAGGAGGAATTTAACAAATAATCCTGATTAAAACGTTTATAATTAGAAAAACATTTTTGTCACTTACTCTCTACAATGATTTTAGTAAAATTTTATTTAGAGAACTGAAGTATAGAGAGTTGCCTCAAACACTGAGAAAATACCAGCAATGGAACAAAAGAAAAACATAATGAAAGTTGAAGAAATGCAGCGGATTTATATGCATGCCATAAAGTAATTACGCATCGTTATATATAGACACGGTTATAAAAGTCTTTCAAATACTGACAAAAAAATCAAAAACGATGGAAACGGAGACAGAAGAAATATAGTAAACATATAAACAGGCGATAAAAGTCTAAGTAATGGTCTTTCTAAAAACATGATGCATTTAAAGAACCGTAACGTTTGCGTGACTAAGAATAGAGAATAAAAAAAGCTACGACACGATAGGAGAAAACAATATAACAGGAACTAAAGAATAATATTGCACAATGTTCGTTGCAGTTGTATGATGTGGTTATATGATACATTTATATCATAGAGTTAAAGGAGGTTATTAAGAACGTTTGGCTTCTATGCTTGAACCATCATCTTAGAGCTGAAGATTGTACTTCTGTCGACACTAAATGGTTAGTGGGTCCAGAATTTAAACAAAGTTTAATAAATAAGGCTGGTGATTGGTACATGGAGCATAAAAAAGTCATAATTCTACGACAAGGCTAAATTTAAAAACTAAAGTAAAATAATTATCTTACAGGTTAAAAAAAAAAAAAAAAAAAAAAAAAAATATATATATATATATATATATATATATATATATATATATAAACCACTTGTTTAAAGGCGAGAATTCTTCGTATTCGGTGGACAGCCATTACTGTTTTCTTTTGGAAAGAAAAAACTTCTACCTAAGGGCAGAATTTACTTTGTTTTCTCGCAAGTGGAGGGACCTCTCTTCATCCCAGTGTAGAGCAGTCCTACTTAAGATAAACAACCATCTCATCGCGAGTTTCTCTTATTCACTGTGATAAATGGAGTCAGGTATCAAGAACTAACAGGATTGGTTTATGCCCCCCTAGGGCAAAGTCCCGAGCCTAAGGTTCCGTCCCTTAGGCAAGGCCAACCGCGAGTGGATAAAGGTCCGATTGCAACTACCTGGACCGAACTAATCAGACGTAGTATCGAAGGGTTCTATTGGTCCCGAATAGTTCTGGAAAAACGTTCGAAACCATAGTGTCTAGTTGGAGTTAGTCCGGCATCAAGTTCGGGCCGGTTACCAGTCCAAGCCTTGTAGTGAGATTGAAATACTTTCAGACTGATACCACAGACAGACTGTCTAACGCTAACGCTAGTCACCCGGGCGGGAATTACGAGTTTGAGGTTGGACTAATGAAGGAGTCACCCAGACGGGAGTCACGAGCTTAAGGTTGGATTAGTGAAGGAGTCACCCAGGTGGGAGTCACAAGCTTAAGGTTGGATTAGTAGTGGAGTCACCCAGGCGGGAGTCATGAGCTTGAGGTTGGATTAGTGGAGGAGTCACCCAGGCGGGACTTATGAGCTTGAGGTTGGATTAGTGGAGGAGTCACCCAGGCGGTAGTCACGAGCTTAAGGTTGGATTACTGGTGGAGTCACCCAGGCGGGAGTCATGAGCTTGAGGTTGGATTAGTAGAGGAGTCACCCAGGTGGGGGTCACGAGTTTGAGGTTAGATTAGTGGAGGGTTCACCCAGGCGGGTATCAGGAGCTTAAGGTTGGATTAGTGGAGGAGTCACCCAGGCGGGATTCACGAGTTTCAGTTGAATTAGTGGGGGCGTAGATTGAAAATGCATGATAATAGATACCGCCAAAATCTATTTGTCTCTTTAGGGCTTAGAGATAATAGTCGAAAGGGAGATGCTCCAAACTCTTCTTTTGTCACAATCATTCTTTATTCTTACATATTTTATGCAAAAGCACATGATAATAGTGCCAGAGGGGGTTCCTTAGTCCGACCTAGTTATATCTAACATCCTTACACTTCAACTTGCACGGGATGTAACAGATAAACACCTCTTCATTAGTCACTTTAGACAGTAGTTCTACTTGAGATATGATGTCATTACCCCCGTCATATCTTTTACTAATGGATTTTATGTCCCTACTTTAGCCCTATATATGTTCGATATATATATATATATAGCGAACATATTAAGAGGCAATTATAATCATACTAGTCACAAATAATTATTCTCTTCTTTTTCTTATAACTTTCCTGTGATTTCTATTTCTTTAATGACTAATTTTATCTCAGGCCTTTTTGATTTCACTTCATTCATATTTCGGCTCGTAGGGCCTCGTAATGATATTATCATTTTTTCATTATTATTCTTAGTGTAACGGTCATGCACAAAGTCTTAAATCCAACTGTTTCCAAGCGTGTTTCTAAACGCGAACTGTACGTGTAAAGTTACCATGTTGACATACTATCTAATCACTGTAATATTTATTTTACTGTAACGTTGGCACACTTGTAATTGCAAGCTCGGGCATTAAACCAACATGTGCAATCAAGCAGTAATTACAGTAACGTGAAGGCGCATATAAACAACATCCAACTAAAACGGACGCAACATTTTACAAAATTACATGTAAATTGTTATTGTAAGAGGCAGCGCGTTTGAATAAAGTGCTTTTCCTTCTGGCTCCTTTAGAAGAAACCAGGCCCGGAAGCCATATCCGTGCTGTAGAAGATAAATGAACATTTAAGCACTACAGTATGAAGAAAAGCATTGCCATTACAAAAATCAGGTAATTATTTGATGATATTAGTATAATTACACGTAACGACATAAGTCTACCTTTAGTGTTATGCACTTTGCCCAGAAGCTAACTCAGATTTCTTATATATTCAAATTAGGCTGTTTTGAAGGCGTTGCAAATCTAAGGCAAAAATCTAAGCAACTTTGCAAATGAACTAAATTCTAAATATATACATTATATTATATAGACATTAAAAAGCAATCATTGTTTGTCACAGAACAAACCTCGTATATTTAGAAGATATGTTTCCTTCTATTACCCGTATCCTCTTTCCTTTACTCTCCGTTAGGACTTCCACACTCCACTTCTTATTCTCTAAAGACGTGTAATTATATTTATCCGGTTCTTGTCCTTTTTTCCTGTTGCACATACGAGGTTGAAATTTTCTTGTTGCCCAAACGAAGTTGAAGTTTTGTTGCCCATATGAAGTTGAAGTTTTCTTGTTGCTTACACTAGTTGAAGTTGTTTATTGCCCATACGGAGTTGAGGTTTTCTTGTTGCTTATACGAGGCTAAAGTTTTCTTGTTGCCCTCACTAAGTTGAAGTTTTTTGTTGCCCATACGAAGTTGAAGTTTCTTGTTGCCTGTGCGAAGTTGAAGTTTTCTTGTTGCCCATAAGAAATTGAAGTTTTCTTGTTGCCCATACGAAGATGAAGTTTTCTTGTTGCCCATACGAAGTTGAAGATTTTTGTTACCTATACGAAGTTGAAGTTTTCTTGTAGCCCATAGGAAGTTGAAGTTTTTTGTTACCTATACGAAGTTGAAGTTCTCTTGTTGCCCATACGAAGTTGAAGTTTTCTTATTGCTCGTACGAAGTTGAAGTTTTCTTGTTGCCCATACAAAGTTGAAGTTTTCTCCTTGATAAACTTCTCCTTGATAAACTCTTTCTACCCGGATGGTCTTGCTTAAAAGGATATTTAGAGGGGAAAGGCAAAACCCTTCTCAAGGGTTAACGCACCTTCTCAAGAAGCTTAATTCAGTGCATTTTACAAAGATCGGTAGAAAAAAATGCGGTACATTTTTGTACGACAGGAAACAGAGGTGAAAACGCCATAAAAAATAAAGTGGGATGAATCTTGTAGAATTTACAGTCGGGAAGTCTTGCGTGGATCACGTCATGGACACAACCAGAATACTAATGGAGAAGAGAAAAAGCATAAAACGAATACGTCGTCTGGCATTTATAGATATATAATAAAACACCAGAGATCACTAAATCATATCGTATGGAATTAGTTCAAGGTTTCGACCTAGAATAAAACTTTGTGAAAATGAAATAGAACAAGACTAATAGAATCTTTGAAGTCAGTGTACCGTTATACGAAGGGTTTACTGAAGTAAACACACACATGTTGCACAAAAAGTAACAACATTTATAACATCTTAATATTTACTGCAAGAATGCTCTTCTCCACGGAATTCATTTGGAAGAAATGAAAGAGGAAATTATAACGAATAAGCCCAGTTTGAGACTAGTTTATATACATTATAAACTTGCAAACTATCTGATATTTATTGCACAGAAAAAAGAACGAAGACAAAATACATGATTAGAAAACTTTGGTAAGGTTATGGCGAGGTTCAAAGATTTTCCAAAAGATGAGATACTTAACACTCGTTTTATGAGATACTAAGTAAAGGAGCACTTTAGTATTAAAGGAAACAAAGAGTTTAAATATTAGGTTATTTTAACAAATAAAATACTACCAAAAGACGAAGGATTGAAAAGTATATTGAAGGATTGAAGGGTGAAGATGAATCAAACGCCTGGATGGCAAACGTTCTGGGACAGACAGATAGACAACACTAACAACAGAAATATTCATAGAAATGTATAATAAAGTAAAGTGCAGAAGAGTGGATACTGAGTAAGAAAAGTAAATTTATTGTAAATACAGAGGAAATGGGCAGCCTGAGACCCTTCTCAACATCAGTGGTGAAAGCTCACTGCTTATGGTCAGGAACTCGAACAAGGAAATTCTTAACTAAGTGGTTGGACGAAAGATTTTGTTAGTCGGATAGAGAAAAAAATGTTAAAGTTGCAAAGCTATATAAAAGAAACTGGTGAATATAAATTGACGAAAGGAGTCACAGAATGGATCGTAGCTAAAGATGCTGCAGATCACGAAGATCAGAAAAACAAGATACTGAGAGGAGGGACCTCCATTGAGAAAATTGGGATGCATACAGTAGGGAAGAAAAGTTTAAGATAAGGCAGATGCACCTTTATCTTTACATAACCAACTCCTAAATCTGACAAATAAAAAAAAGTATGTATGATTATGTTCGTAGGTTGGTACCATAGGTAAATCTGCTCTCTATCATGTTCGTAAGGAGGTGTCTAACCTTTACTACCATCAAGAGAGAGGACACAAAAATGACCTGAAAAGTAAAATTAGGGGGTAAATTAGGGGTACAAAAGGGACGAAATTCATTGTAGGGTAAATGTATAGTTCACAAGACGCAAATCTTTCGACTGGGTTTGAATACAGGTTTCAAGCACTATACAAGACACTTAAATATTTCTGCAAATCATTTATAGTTGTTGTAGTGCAAGTAAAACTTCAAAATTAATAATTTGTTCTTATATGCTATTGCAATATTCTGGTAATGGTAGCCCACGTTTCACGGTACAGGGTCGGACAGAATAATGTGACGATTTTGTATTTATCGGTATGTTGGCAACACTGTGAATAGGTGCTTTCGTGGTAGCGATACCCATAATACCATTTTAGTAGCCAACTTTTGGTCGACATAGTTTTTTAAAGGGAACGATTAAAGTGTAAATAGTTTTCAAAGGGAAGATTCAAAATACTGTAAATAAAACTGAATAATTTGAATTTTTATTTTGGTAATTAAATTTTGTTATAACTTACTAAAATGAAAATATTGGAAACTAGTATTATTTGTTATTTTTGATTTTTTTTTGTGGCATTGTGGTTTTTCCAATATTTTTATTGAAATATAGTGTACCAATGTGCTCTTGATATTGTTTGTTATACTATGAATCGTGTTTCTTTTATTGGATTTTAAAATGGTCAGATTATTCTGTTGGACCCTGTACTTTAGACATCTATAATCTGGGATGAGAATTGCAGTTTTTGTGCTGTACATCCTGAAGTTTTTCTTACAAATCCATCTTTGGTATCACTTGGCCAAAAAACCACTTCTTTCTAATATTTTTCAGCAGACGCGTTTCGCACTAGGTCAGTGCATTGAACAATGCTGTGAGGCAGAATGACTGTCTGATACAGTCTTGTCCATGACTCACAGCATTGAACAATGCACTGACGTAGTGAGATACATGTCTGATGTAAAATATCAGTAAATAGTGTTTATTCGCCAAATGGCAACAAAAGTGTAATTTCTGTGATACGAGTTTGGTTGCATTTTTAATTCGAAAAATGTAAAATTTATTTCCTATACTCAAACTAATAATCATTAAGTAAATATGTAGAATACCAATAATTAACTCTTTTATATGTTAACACTAACACTGTGTACTTTAGTTAGTATACATCCTCAAATCCTAGATATAAAAAATCGTTTTAATCAAATTCCAATTCCTTATCGACAAAGTGTAAATGCTTTGGTAAATAATATAAAGTTATTATAATTCTTAAATGAAATAATAAGTATAATTTCACTTGGATAATGGTTGAACAGTAGAAAACTTCAACCATAAAAGCAATTACGTTATGTATAATGCACTTTCGCTTGAGTTTCCATGTAGTAGGACACGATGTATATAAAAATAGAGTTGCACAATAGAGTAAACTGATGCAATGAAGAGTGTTTTTAAAACTGTAATCCTTTTATTACACAAGAATTCATTAACATTCGCACCTTGCAATACAGATCTAGGAAACTCAAAGTACCTTCATAGCTCCCAGGTACGTTATACGTTTTATTTGTATAGTTCCGTTTGAAATATTTCCGTGGATTTATTGATCATGGAATTTTTAAAAGTTTAACGTTTTAATTAAACTATTTAACTATTTGGCTAACAGTAGTTTTTATTTAAAAATAAAAAAACTTACTGAGAGAAGGCGGGAGACAATCTCAGCCTCAGTAAAATATTAACGAAAATAGGTTTCATCTTCTAAAAACCACATTAGCAGTTTAAAAAGAAAACTTACACAAGATAAGCCAGTCTTAAAATCATAATGAGTTAATTACTTTTTTGACTTTCCTATTTTTCTTTAAACACACACACACACACACACACACACACACACACACACACACACACACACACACATACATACACACACACACACACACACACATATTTTCACAAGGCCCATTAATATTTTTAAAACGACATTATTCTCTCCTTTTTATGGTAAATGTTTAAGTAAATGAAAATATAGCCTTGGTTGATATGTCAATTTTAAATAGCTATTGAAACATATTTAATAAAGTATCTGCCATGTTGCTGTATAGCAATCCTTCCTTGATAAGAAAGATCTATCTGATAAAAAGTCAGATATGAATGTTTTAGCTCTATTCTTTACAATACTTTTGATAAAATTTAATTATTTTCTATCTTTACCCATTTGCGAGCAAGGATCAGGCTATAACTTTTACCACACACTGTTGCGTTACTTGATAAATATACTAATTTTTTAAACTGCCTCAGAATATTTTATTCCTTTAACTTCACTTTTAATAACTCTTCTTTTTTCTCGTATTTTTCGTTTTTCACTTACTCTACTCTTTTCCAATAGCAACAACCTTTTTTTTATTATTTCCTTCTCTCTTGTATTTTTACTTTTAACGAGGCATCATTAATTGGTAAATAATCATTATTTAGATTGTTACATCACCTCTACAGACTTATTTATTAAACTTTTCATAATTATAAATTTCAGTTATCGCCTTTTAAAGTACGCTACCCTACCATTTATCAATTAACTATTTTTTGTATTCAGGTGTTTTTCACATATTCTTCTTCCATGTACTTTTATTCAAGTCGATTAGTTCTTTCCCCTCGTGTCACGAGCTCTTTGTTCATTATGTCGCAATTACACCTTTACATTGTACAATATCCTCACTTCTCTTTGTGCTTATAAAACACTTTTACCCAAACAATCCTTGTCATCGTGATTAAAGTAACGATATATTGGTTACATAGTGAAGATCATTAATCAATAGTGTCAGCTGCATTCTACTACAAATATGAATAAATTATCTTGTGAAGGACTGTACGGAGGTCATTTTGAGTTCAGCCTGTACCCTCACGACAAGCAGCCGATATCTAGTTAAGGCATCGGATCCCATTTCCATTTATATAACATCCCAAATAGATGTGTTTATGTTTAATATCTCTGAGCAGAGGTGGTTATAAATAATCATTCTAAACACAGGTCCGAACTTTTCAATCTGTTCGCCTGCCGCAGCTAATTACTTTACTTCAGTTTTAATTTTTCAGTAATTATTAAACGAAAAGTACGGGTGAGGAATGACTAATCCCAATTTATAGCAATATTTTGTTATCAGAAACTGAAACGACATTTACAAATTACTTTTTATTAACCATTTTATATCCTAATATTATTTAAACTATTAATGCGTGCTATCAACCTGATAAAATCTGATCATCATGCTTTATAATACATCAACATTATTTTCTCGTGGATCATTATTTTAGTAAACGTAAAAAAATGCATTATTGTTACATACATTTTAAGAATTTTATTTATCACATTATTATGTAAAATAAATTGTGTAGAATAAATCCAGAAAATATTCAAAAATTGAAAATAAAAATGCTATTAAATAACTAAACGAAGAGAGACTCTCATGCGATTATTTGAATTTAAAGAATTTAAACGATTATCTGTGATTTCAATGAAAACAAAGAAATAGTAAAGAGGGAGTCAAATGTATTTTAGTTGAAATTATATTTATTTTTATTTTAAAAACCAGTAATTAAATGCATTATAAAAACTTATGGTATTTAAATTTATCCTGTGTTGAACAATCAATAAAACTTTTAGTTTTTTCCAACTGATAAATAATGATTATAAAATCAAAGTACAGTTTTAATTAAATTTCAGTTATTAATAAATATATAAAATTGAGAACTTAATGTTTCTTCAAACAAGTTTTCTCCTGAGAACCAACTTATTGAGCTATTCTAAAAATTAGTTGTTTATTTGTATTGAAGCACAGAGACGAAGTCTACTGGCAGATCATGCTTAAAGAACACAGGAGCCTTTAAAAAAGGTATCTTAAACATATCATATTTTGCACGGCCCCTTACTGTGCCTGCAGATCTTCTAAGATGGTAAGATTCTTTGAAAATTTTGTGTGTTCATATTAAAAATGTTTCTTTCCAGCTGACTACTTTACTGACAAGTATGACTATATAAAGACCCAACAAAAATGTTAACGATTTTAGGGGGGTCATACAAACTCTAAGGTAGGAGTCAGCGGGAATTAGCTTGCGTTTAGGATTGACATATAACGGGTGAATACAAGACAAAATATAAGAACGCTCGAGGTTACACGAACACGAGAGCGCAACGGAGATACGCAGGCGCAAATAAAAATAATAAAAAGTAACAACTCCGTAACACCATTAAGTTCACGATATGTAGAGGAGAGTACGGTGGGGGGACGTTGCAAGTGTGTGTTTGTATGTGTGTATGTGTGTGTGTGTGTGTGTGCTTGTTCGTGCGTGCGCACTCGCTCGCTTTGAACAGTAAATAAACTTTTAGATTAGACCGACTTATTCAACTATTTTTTAAATTTATACAAAAATTATAAAAGCCCCCTAACAAGTGATTTATTAAATAATTACCAGTTTACAAAAATGTACCTAATTATATTTCATACATATATATATATATATATATATATATATATATATATATATATATATATATATATATTGATAACCTCATCATCTTCAACGACTTATCACAAAAATGACACTGTATGAAAAAAAATTAAATTTAAGAGCCTTTTCAACAGAACTAACCCGGATATTAAAAAAATACTACAATATAAGGTAAATTTACC
>JBAIZL010000002.1:60586728-60594228 GCA_036971475.1 Prosapia bicincta
GTTTATTTTGGGATTATTATCTCTTAATTTGTCCCTAATACTTACATAGTTACTTTTCTTACAAACTTTGCAAAAGCAGTAAAATGATCTTCATAGTTTTCTCAATTTGTATTTATTATGATAATTTTGGCTGATCATATAATAAAATTCGAAACAAGAAATTCACGGACTATCTATGTGGGCTTGTGGGTAGAATATATCATAATTTAGTGATTTTGACTTGATAGTTCTTTTATAGAATTCTGTAATATTTTATTTTTTTATGTGATGTCAATGACATTTCTCCTACACGATGTTGCTTTCCTGAATTTAAATAGGCCTATGTAAATTTATGTGTGTAGTTTAAAAGATGATGTAATAAATACGATTATAGCTCCTAGAGGGGTTCCCAATTTAGAATTAAAACGAAGGGAAGTACTTTAAAACTAATTAAAGTATGTTTCTGATTTAAATGTCTATAATTTGGTCGAAAACAACCCAAACCATTTATAGGCCTAATTGTTTGTTACAAAAAGATTTAAGATATATATTCTAAAGTGATTATCTAAAGTTGTTCATATACACTATCAATCTGTGGTAAAGCACACGGATCATCATTGTTATTATTCAGTTGTGTTTAATTATCATACCGACTTAATATTAAAGCGTAGTATATTTTATAATAAAACTCTAGCTAGCTTTTTTGCTATGATGAATAAATTATGATCAAGGAGAATGTAATAAAAAAAAATAATCCGTAATAGACTACCTGATGTTTTCTGGGCGAGATGTATTCTGGGATTATCGTTTTGAGTACGGTAAACGCCTTTACCGACGACGAGTAATTGTACTATATACTACCTTATTAGAATGTAAAAAAATGCGGTTCCTATGTTTTACATTAGAAAACCACAATCCAAAACCTTTTATATTCGTACTGTTTTATACTTTAGAAACTGTATATAGCCTAAAGGCTAGAAGGTTTCTAACTTTGCATAATCCGGGCATGCAAATAAGCTTAACATTGTCACTTACTATTTGAACTTTGTTGTACTTGCGCCATTCACAGAAGGGCTTTATATTAAACAATCTTCAGATTCCATATTGCATTTTTTGTCGAAATGCATTTTATTTTTAATCACTACAGACCTGTTCATTGAATTACCACTATTGCGGTTATAAATTTGTTTGTTATCTTCTTATAAACAATACAAATTAAAAGCTGCTATAAATACGATATTAATCATTAGAGTAGAGCAACACATAATGAAAAGTTATTGTTTATAACTTCAACAAACATTCAGCTCTTACGGAACTGCAAACAGCTGTTTACCGAACTAAACCCATACGTGGGAAGTTGTAATTGAAGTAGAGCGATGAAAAGTATCTACTAATAATATGTGATTTACTAGCAAGAATCTTATTTGTCTTCGCCGAGTAAGACTTTGATCTTCTGATCCAAAAGACAAGAAAAATTACTGCTAATAAGTGTACATAATTTTTCTTAGCTAAGCAGTACCAGAATTTCAATCTGGTATCCAGACATACCATCATCAGGAATAAATAATAAAGGCTATCCTAAAGATATTATTCCAGATGATGTTGGTACAGTTTGCCAATGAAAAGCTTTGAATTGTATAATACAATAAAATATTCTTGTATTTATTGATAATTACACAAAGAAACATATTTTAATATTTATATATAAACACATAATATACTCTAGTATGTGTATTTCTGTGTGCGTGTGTGTGTTTGTGTGTGTGTGTGTGTGTGTGTGTGTTTGTGTGTGTGTGTGTTAGTGTGTATGTGCGTGTAAGTGTCTATATATATATATATATATATATATATATATATATATATATATATATATATATATATTCATAGGATAGATTTTAAGAATTTATTAAAAATATGAAATAAGGAATTGCTCACAGAAGTAAGTTTTAAAACACATTCCAACACATTGATGTTCAAGTATCTGAATGCTCGAGCATCACTTTATAATTCCATAACATAGGCCTATATTTTGCACATTATGTACTTTACTAATAATAGCTGTAGCCATGAGATATGCAAACAAGTTTCCCGGCGATTCCCCTTTAGATGTGATCACAATTTGCCTCAGACCCAGCATTGGAGGACTCGCTTTAATATCACCTACATTTCAAGTAAGTATCAGTTTCCTTGATAGTTTCTCTAGAGATGTTTCAAAGCGCGTGCTAATGCCTTCCGCCTTTCTAACATGGCTTGATCTTTCCACAAACGACCTCATTCAATATTTTTAAATTGTCATCTAAGAGTAGAAGACCAACGGCTTGGTTTATTTGAGTGACCATAAATTTGCTTTCTTCATTCCCATTCACATTTCTAATTAAACCGAACATTTATTTTAGAATTTTCCAAAAAAAACTTTCAGTATAAATAACCTTATTTTGTAGTCCATCGGAATAATATAATGTCTTAACAAATTATGTAAAAATAAGAAAGATTCAATTGCGAGCTAACAAGAATTTATTTCTTTCTGTTTTCCTAGCAGTACGATCAATCCCAATTATTTTTATAATTTTCACTTATTAAATTTTCGTATTTATTTTTTGACACAATTCATTTCCTAAATCTTCCCATATATTTAGGGTTATCCATAAGTATTGTGCTTGCTTATCATCAATAAATTAGGAGTTATAATGGAAGTAATAGTCAATGTACATGTTTAAATAAATACGGTTGTCTTCCGAGTACAACTAACTGTTTATTTACACAGACAATGTCTCATTAACGTACGTTATCGCATCGTCCTACAATACATAAGGGTACAATCAAACTACCAACAATAATAGTTTACTGTTCAATAGTTCCCAAATAAACATAGCTACAATAAAATCTGTTATAAGTATAAAACATCACAAAAACTCTTAAAATGGGTAACCTCAAAAACCGCATTTATTCAAACAATAATCTCTATGAGTTTAAACATGATTAGCAAATGTACATATTTATAAGTACAAATGTTTTTTTGTACATACGAACTATCGATAGAAAATAAATTTAGTTATTAGTTGTTACTATTACTATGTTTAAAATCCGATAACTAAACGTTTCCTCGAGAGAACTTCAAATAACATTTTTACTTATCATTTGATTTTGTTGTTACTTTCTAGGTTGACTGTCTCAGTATTAATATTTTTGACAAAAAAAAAACATATCGCAACGGACAATTACTCACTCAGGGTAAATGTGTGAAAAAACGTAATACATAGGTATCTCGTGAAGAGCGATAAGCCAATCGGTTTGCTGCGTCGTAAATATAATACAAATGTACAGCTCTTTAAAGGAACTTGGCAGAACACCAAATTGTGTTGTTTGGGAACACAATGCGGTTATATTGATATATCGCCGCTTTGTAAACATAAACAAAACGTCATCATTCAAACACAAAGAGCCGACGTGAGTTTTAATTCCAATTATATCTAAATCAATTCTGATGTTTTCTAAACAAAAAAACTAGTTGTGACAAAAATAAAATTAAAAATATTAAACTTAGCTATAGCAATATGTTTTTCCAATTATATTTTTTAAGTATTTATGAGTAAATATTTTCTTTAATTTGTTATTTGTTACAGTATAATATATCATTTGATTTATCATTTTTAGATATTCTTTTGGTCGTAAAAACGTTTTTCTAAATACGTTCTAAAGAAAGAAGATGTAGGCAAAATAAATAGGCGTGGCCATTTTTGTATAAATCTTCTGAAAAAATATAAATATAACCTTACTTACAAACATACTCATAACTGTATAACCAGATGTTTAATAATACAACAGAGAACTGCATTACACTTAAACTACACTACCAGAGTACCCGTCCTTCGTATGGGGTTGATGTATTTTTATTGTGCTTATTGTATTCCGAAATACAAAACAGTGATGAAATACGTTATGAATAAGTTGTTGAAACATATTTTATTATGAAGATCTTAAGAAATTTTTATAAAACAGACTTATAAGCAGAATATTTACAGCTTTGTTTTCTTTTGTGAAAATATGTAGGTTCCTTGTACTTGAAACACATGAGCAAGCAAAACAACCAAAATGGACTTCAAGATTCAGGGTCCATAATACCTGCAACAAAATATACAATTTTTCAGAGTCCAAAAAATATACAACAGCAGCACTGCAGCATATATGTTTTAAGTATGTGAAAAGAATTTAATTTACTGAAATTAAAACCCAATAGATATATCAAACTATAAACTTACCAAATATTGTCTTGAAAAACCAAGAGAAGGAAAAGCTTCTGCTTGTAACATGACATTTGAGAAGTATAACTAACCCTGAAAAATGAATAACAACAAACATTTGCTATTTTCTATTTAAATGTGTCTTTTATAGGTTTATTTAAAACATAATTACTACCAGCTGATCAAGCCAAGTATAGGCCTGTAATGGAGTATAGATAATTGAGTGGTAATGGAGTATAGATAATTGAGTGGTAATGGAGTATAGATAATTGAGTGGTAATGGAGTATAGATAATTGAATGGTAACGGAGTTTTGAAGACCAGTGGGGCGGTGTCCTGCTGGAATTTCTAAATAAAAATAGGCCTATGTATTAACCAGGGATCCTAAGAATGTCCAAGTAAAATTTTAGTTCAATGTATTCAATAGTTTTTACGTAATTAAGTCACACACACACACACACACCCACATGCACAGACACGTGCGAGGTCACACATACACTCACACACACACACACAGACACACACACACACACACACACACACACACACACAGACACACACACGCACACACACGCACACATACACACACACACACAGACACACACACACACACACACACACACACACACACACACACACACACACACATACACACACACACACACACACACACACACACACAATTAAATTTTTATATAATAGTATAGATTACAGAGAAGAACGATATTTAAAATTTGTTGTTTCTATTTTAGAATATATTTTAACTAACGTAATCCTATGGACCATAATTATCCCCTATTATTTTAAGCATATTTAACTATCCCAATATAGCTTTATAATTTTAGAGCCTCTTTTGAACCTAATAATTTTATGTTTATTTTTGTATTTAAAACATTTTAAAAATCCAATTTATTAAATTTAACCTAGTGTACCCTACTTTCAGTTATTTGGTCCAATTTTACTACTTTTGACTATAATTAGTTAGAATTTTTGCAATGTTAGGCCCTTTGTCCTAAATACCTATTCTATCCAATTACCAATTTTTGCGACGGTCAATTTGGTGAGTAGAAAAATTTTGAAAGAGTTGAATTGATGATTTTAAGTATTATGTTTTATTGCTTTCCAAAGATGATCTAATGCGCATCCTTTTGGTAGTCATGACTTCATTATCATTTTAGATCCTTAAGATCAACCACTACCTTATCTATAAATAAGACGGTATCCATTTTTTTTATAGTTTTAATACAATTATGTTTTAAAAATCTTTTATAATTGTATAGTTACAAAGTCTTCCAAGCTTTTAGGGTTGTATTTATAAATATTTGGATTAATTAGCAGGTCACAACCTTTCTATTGCTACATTCATCTTTAAAATAGTATTCGCAGAAATAATTTTTAGAAATATCATTTCCCCTGGACGCAAAGTAATTTCCTCTGATTCAACCCCTTGAGGAGGGGTGTTGAAAGTACACACTTGGGCAAATGTAGCTAGGATATGTTTCACAGAGCTACTGGCTTTATCTGGCCAGTAAATCTTTAACATACCGTAAATAGATATCAAATAAACACCTTTGAATTTTCATTGGAAAACAGTATTTAGTAGGCTATTTAGCTTTAAACATAGGCCATAAAGAATAAAATACACTTTTCCCAATGCTAAAAAAACATGAAAAAGATTTGTACTAAAAATATGTTAATAAACAATGTTTTGTAAAGTTTGGTTTCAGCAATAATTAAAATAAAAATTAAATTGCTTTACTGAAATTCAAATATTAAAAAATATTTAGTTTTTATATAGAACATGATTAGCACCTATTGACTTGAACGTGTAAGGCTATGATATTAATATAGTTATATTTCATATTTACGATACTTTTTTTACAGAGCAGATATTGTGTCAAATCAAATTCTTATTGCTTAATTAAATACTTTAAAAGTCACGCAAAAACCAAGATTAAGTATTGCTTGTTGCCGTCATTAAATAAACAAGTCAGGCAATATGAGCTTTTTTTATTTACCCTTCGCGGGTCGACTAAACAAAACGTGCAGCGGCTAATGAAGGTACAGCGTCCACATCGGACCTAATGAAGGCTCTAATGAGTTTCAAGTAAACATCCGTGTCTGGATTTATTATATTTGCCAGCGGTTTCCTGCCATACTTGGAAATACTTGTGATAAAAATGAAAGAATACATTAAACACTTTAGAACTCAATACTGAGCCACATTGAGCTGTTTTCCCAATTACAGAGACGCAACACATTATTTTCTCAATTTTATTAATGCAATTAATATTTTTCCTTTTTCATTATATTTATTTGTATATCAGCCGTATTCTTTCTAAACGTTAAAATTACTAATTTTCTGTAATTTTTAGTAAAATTAAAATGACTACATTTTCTGAATTAATAATTTACAGAATAATTTGTATGATATAAAGTAATTTTTAACAAGAAGAACTACAACAGTGCAAAATGTTCACTTAATTCATAACTTTCATTTATCATGTTTTGTTTCTTTCTTTTGACATTTAGCTCCATATTTGTTTCCAACAAACGCACCATATTCCATTTTGTTCCTATTCATTTCTTAAACTGGGAACTTTGATTCTTTTCAACAGTGTAATTTTAAAAAAAAAACATTTTCCCTTGCCGCAACAAAAATTTTTATATTTTAAAATTTATGTTTCCAATATTTTGTATTTTTAAAGTAGTTTATTGCAAATTCTATTTAAAGTAGATTCACAAAATAATGTGAATGCCCTTTAAAACATTGGATGTAATGATGTAAATCAAACTTGTAGCAACAATATATAAATAACAACATAGACCTGTTACGACATTAAAGAATATACATTCCATCGCGCTGTGATGTTTGTTTTCTTTTCCGAAAATATCTTCATCCTCCTCTTCGTACTGGTTTTTATAGTTTTTTTTGTCGATTACCACAATTTTGTCTGACAAATGTTGGAAAGCGGAGATTAGCGTTAGAAGATAATCTTCTCTGTGCCAAAAAATTACTGAGTGATCTAAGGCCCACGTGTGGAGGCGCTCTTGAAATGAGTCTTCTGGTCTCTAATCGGGCCAGAAAATATGTCAGTCAGCCCATAGCTCAGTCTAGTTATGTAGGCTAGTTTAATGTCGCCGATCTGTTCTTTCGATTCATGGCCACTTTAGGGTCCCATTAGTCAACTGTTCTTGACTTTATCTCGGAGTGTAGTATAAAAAATTTTTTTTGATTAGTCATACATTATTTATTCTGTGGTACTAGGTATTTTTTAATA
>JBAIZL010000002.1:60599228-61136728 GCA_036971475.1 Prosapia bicincta
CGAAAACAACCCAAACCATTTATAGGCCTAATTGTTTGTTACAAAAAGATTTAAGATATATATTCTAAAGTGATTATCTAAAGTTGTTCATATACACTATCAATCTGTGGTAAAGCACACGGATCATCATTGTTATTATTCAGTTGTGTTTAATTATCATACCGACTTAATATTAAAGCGTAGTATATTTTATAATAAAACTCTAGCTAGCTTTTTTGCTATGATGAATAAATTATGATCAAGGAGAATGTAATAAAAAAAAATAATCCGTAATAGACTACCTGATGTTTTCTGGGCGAGATGTATTCTGGGATTATCGTTTTGAGTACGGTAAACGCCTTTACCGACGACGAGTAATTGTACTATATACTACCTTATTAGAATGTAAAAAAATGCGGTTCCTATGTTTTACATTAGAAAACCACAATCCAAAACCTTTTATATTCGTACTGTTTTATACTTTAGAAACTGTATATAGCCTAAAGGCTAGAAGGTTTCTAACTTTGCATAATCCGGGCATGCAAATAAGCTTAACATTGTCACTTACTATTTGAACTTTGTTGTACTTGCGCCATTCACAGAAGGGCTTTATATTAAACAATCTTCAGATTCCATATTGCATTTTTTGTCGAAATGCATTTTATTTTTAATCACTACAGACCTGTTCATTGAATTACCACTATTGCGGTTATAAATTTGTTTGTTATCTTCTTATAAACAATACAAATTAAAAGCTGCTATAAATACGATATTAATCATTAGAGTAGAGCAACACATAATGAAAAGTTATTGTTTATAACTTCAACAAACATTCAGCTCTTACGGAACTGCAAACAGCTGTTTACCGAACTAAACCCATACGTGGGAAGTTGTAATTGAAGTAGAGCGATGAAAAGTATCTACTAATAATATGTGATTTACTAGCAAGAATCTTATTTGTCTTCGCCGAGTAAGACTTTGATCTTCTGATCCAAAAGACAAGAAAAATTACTGCTAATAAGTGTACATAATTTTTCTTAGCTAAGCAGTACCAGAATTTCAATCTGGTATCCAGACATACCATCATCAGGAATAAATAATAAAGGCTATCCTAAAGATATTATTCCAGATGATGTTGGTACAGTTTGCCAATGAAAAGCTTTGAATTGTATAATACAATAAAATATTCTTGTATTTATTGATAATTACACAAAGAAACATATTTTAATATTTATATATAAACACATAATATACTCTAGTATGTGTATTTCTGTGTGCGTGTGTGTGTTTGTGTGTGTGTGTGTGTGTGTGTGTGTTTGTGTGTGTGTGTGTTAGTGTGTATGTGCGTGTAAGTGTCTATATATATATATATATATATATATATATATATATATATATATATATATATATATATATTCATAGGATAGATTTTAAGAATTTATTAAAAATATGAAATAAGGAATTGCTCACAGAAGTAAGTTTTAAAACACATTCCAACACATTGATGTTCAAGTATCTGAATGCTCGAGCATCACTTTATAATTCCATAACATAGGCCTATATTTTGCACATTATGTACTTTACTAATAATAGCTGTAGCCATGAGATATGCAAACAAGTTTCCCGGCGATTCCCCTTTAGATGTGATCACAATTTGCCTCAGACCCAGCATTGGAGGACTCGCTTTAATATCACCTACATTTCAAGTAAGTATCAGTTTCCTTGATAGTTTCTCTAGAGATGTTTCAAAGCGCGTGCTAATGCCTTCCGCCTTTCTAACATGGCTTGATCTTTCCACAAACGACCTCATTCAATATTTTTAAATTGTCATCTAAGAGTAGAAGACCAACGGCTTGGTTTATTTGAGTGACCATAAATTTGCTTTCTTCATTCCCATTCACATTTCTAATTAAACCGAACATTTATTTTAGAATTTTCCAAAAAAAACTTTCAGTATAAATAACCTTATTTTGTAGTCCATCGGAATAATATAATGTCTTAACAAATTATGTAAAAATAAGAAAGATTCAATTGCGAGCTAACAAGAATTTATTTCTTTCTGTTTTCCTAGCAGTACGATCAATCCCAATTATTTTTATAATTTTCACTTATTAAATTTTCGTATTTATTTTTTGACACAATTCATTTCCTAAATCTTCCCATATATTTAGGGTTATCCATAAGTATTGTGCTTGCTTATCATCAATAAATTAGGAGTTATAATGGAAGTAATAGTCAATGTACATGTTTAAATAAATACGGTTGTCTTCCGAGTACAACTAACTGTTTATTTACACAGACAATGTCTCATTAACGTACGTTATCGCATCGTCCTACAATACATAAGGGTACAATCAAACTACCAACAATAATAGTTTACTGTTCAATAGTTCCCAAATAAACATAGCTACAATAAAATCTGTTATAAGTATAAAACATCACAAAAACTCTTAAAATGGGTAACCTCAAAAACCGCATTTATTCAAACAATAATCTCTATGAGTTTAAACATGATTAGCAAATGTACATATTTATAAGTACAAATGTTTTTTTGTACATACGAACTATCGATAGAAAATAAATTTAGTTATTAGTTGTTACTATTACTATGTTTAAAATCCGATAACTAAACGTTTCCTCGAGAGAACTTCAAATAACATTTTTACTTATCATTTGATTTTGTTGTTACTTTCTAGGTTGACTGTCTCAGTATTAATATTTTTGACAAAAAAAAAAACATATCGCAACGGACAATTACTCACTCAGGGTAAATGTGTGAAAAAACGTAATACATAGGTATCTCGTGAAGAGCGATAAGCCAATCGGTTTGCTGCGTCGTAAATATAATACAAATGTACAGCTCTTTAAAGGAACTTGGCAGAACACCAAATTGTGTTGTTTGGGAACACAATGCGGTTATATTGATATATCGCCGCTTTGTAAACATAAACAAAACGTCATCATTCAAACACAAAGAGCCGACGTGAGTTTTAATTCCAATTATATCTAAATCAATTCTGATGTTTTCTAAACAAAAAAACTAGTTGTGACAAAAATAAAATTAAAAATATTAAACTTAGCTATAGCAATATGTTTTTCCAATTATATTTTTTAAGTATTTATGAGTAAATATTTTCTTTAATTTGTTATTTGTTACAGTATAATATATCATTTGATTTATCATTTTTAGATATTCTTTTGGTCGTAAAAACGTTTTTCTAAATACGTTCTAAAGAAAGAAGATGTAGGCAAAATAAATAGGCGTGGCCATTTTTGTATAAATCTTCTGAAAAAATATAAATATAACCTTACTTACAAACATACTCATAACTGTATAACCAGATGTTTAATAATACAACAGAGAACTGCATTACACTTATACTACACTACCAGAGTACCCGTCCTTCGTATGGGGTTGATGTATTTTTATTGTGCTTATTGTATTCCGAAATACAAAACAGTGATGAAATACGTTATGAATAAGTTGTTGAAACATATTTTATTATGAAGATCTTAAGAAATTTTTATAAAACAGACTTATAAGCAGAATATTTACAGCTTTGTTTTCTTTTGTGAAAATATGTAGGTTCCTTGTGCTTGAAACACATGAGCAAGCAAAACAACCAAAATGGACTTCAAGATTCAGGGTCCATAATACCTGCAACAAAATATACAATTTTTCAGAGTCCAAAAAATATACAACAGCAGCACTGCAGCATATATGTTTTAAGTATGTGAAAAGAATTTAATTTACTGAAATTAAAACCCAATAGATATATCAAACTATAAACTTACCAAATATTGTCTTGAAAAACCAAGAGAAGGAAAAGCTTCTGCTTGTAACATGACATTTGAGAAGTATAACTAACCCTGAAAAATGAATAACAACAAACATTTGCTATTTTCTATTTAAATGTGTCTTTTATAGGTTTATTTAAAACATAATTACTACCAGCTGATCAAGCCAAGTATAGGCCTGTAATGGAGTATAGATAATTGAGTGGTAATGGAGTATAGATAATTGAGTGGTAATGGAGTATAGATAATTGAGTGGTAATGGAGTATAGATAATTGAATGGTAACGGAGTTTTGAAGACCAGTGGGGCGGTGTCCTGCTGGAATTTCTAAATAAAAATAGGCCTATGTGTTAACCAGGGATCCTAAGAATGTCCAAGTAAAATTTTAGTTCAATGTATTCAATAGTTTTTACGTAATTAAGTCACACACACACACACACACCCACATGCACAGACACGTGCGAGGTCACACATACACTCACACACACACACACACAGACACACACACACACACACACACACACACAGACACACACACGCACACACACGCACACATACACACACACACACAGACACACACACACACACACACACACACACACACACACACACACACACACACACACACACACACACACACATACACACACACACACACACACACACACACAATTAAATTTTTATATAATAGTATAGATTACAGAGAAGAACGATATTTAAAATTTGTTGTTTCTATTTTAGAATATATTTTAACTAACGTAATCCTATGGACCATAATTATCCCCTATTATTTTAAGCATATTTAACTATCCCAATATAGCTTTATAATTTTAGAGCCTCTTTTGAACCTAATAATTTTATGTTTATTTTTGTATTTAAAACATTTTAAAAATCCAATTTATTAAATTTAACCTAGTGTACCCTACTTTCAGTTATTTGGTCCAATTTTACTACTTTTGACTATAATTAGTTAGAATTTTTGCAATGTTAGGCCCTTTGTCCTAAATACCTATTCTATCCAATTACCAATTTTTGCGACGGTCAATTTGGTGAGTAGAAAAATTTTGAAAGAGTTGAATTGATGATTTTAAGTATTATGTTTTATTGCTTTCCAAAGATGATCTAATGCGCATCCTTTTGGTAGTCATGACTTCATTATCATTTTAGATCCTTAAGATCAACCACTACCTTATCTATAAATAAGACGGTATCCATTTTTTTTATAGTTTTAATACAATTATGTTTTAAAAATCTTTTATAATTGTATAGTTACAAAGTCTTCCAAGCTTTTAGGGTTGTATTTATAAATATTTGGATTAATTAGCAGGTCACAACCTTTCTATTGCTACATTCATCTTTAAAATAGTATTCGCAGAAATAATTTTTAGAAATATCATTTCCCCTGGACGCAAAGTAATTTCCTCTGATTCAACCCCTTGAGGAGGGGTGTTGAAAGTACACACTTGGGCAAATGTAGCTAGGATATGTTTCACAGAGCTACTGGCTTTATCTGGCCAGTAAATCTTTAACATACCGTAAATAGATATCAAATAAACACCTTTGAATTTTCATTGGAAAACAGTATTTAGTAGGCTATTTAGCTTTAAACATAGGCCATAAAGAATAAAATACACTTTTCCCAATGCTAAAAAAACATGAAAAAGATTTGTACTAAAAATATGTTAATAAACAATGTTTTGTAAAGTTTGGTTTCAGCAATAATTAAAATAAAAATTAAATTGCTTTACTGAAATTCAAATATTAAAAAATATTTAGTTTTTATATAGAACATGATTAGCACCTATTGACTTGAACGTGTAAGGCTATGATATTAATATAGTTATATTTCATATTTACGATACTTTTTTTACAGAGCAGATATTGTGTCAAATCAAATTCTTATTGCTTAATTAAATACTTTAAAAGTCACGCAAAAACCAAGATTAAGTATTGCTTGTTGCCGTCATTAAATAAACAAGTCAGGCAATATGAGCTTTTTTTATTTACCCTTCGCGGGTCGACTAAACAAAACGTGCAGCGGCTAATGAAGGTACAGCGTCCACATCGGACCTAATGAAGGCTCTAATGAGTTTCAAGTAAACATCCGTGTCTGGATTTATTATATTTGCCAGCGGTTTCCTGCCATACTTGGAAATACTTGTGATAAAAATGAAAGAATACATTAAACACTTTAGAACTCAATACTGAGCCACATTGAGCTGTTTTCCCAATTACAGAGACGCAACACATTATTTTCTCAATTTTATTAATGCAATTAATATTTTTCCTTTTTCATTATATTTATTTGTATATCAGCCGTATTCTTTCTAAACGTTAAAATTACTAATTTTCTGTAATTTTTAGTAAAATTAAAATGACTACATTTTCTGAATTAATAATTTACAGAATAATTTGTATGATATAAAGTAATTTTTAACAAGAAGAACTACAACAGTGCAAAATGTTCACTTAATTCATAACTTTCATTTATCATGTTTTGTTTCTTTCTTTTGACATTTAGCTCCATATTTGTTTCCAACAAACGCACCATATTCCATTTTGTTCCTATTCATTTCTTAAACTGGGAACTTTGATTCTTTTCAACAGTGTAATTTTAAAAAAAAAACATTTTCCCTTGCCGCAACAAAAATTTTTATATTTTAAAATTTATGTTTCCAATATTTTGTATTTTTAAAGTAGTTTATTGCAAATTCTATTTAAAGTAGATTCACAAAATAATGTGAATGCCCTTTAAAACATTGGATGTAATGATGTAAATCAAACTTGTAGCAACAATATATAAATAACAACATAGACCTGTTACGACATTAAAGAATATACATTCCATCGCGCTGTGATGTTTGTTTTCTTTTCCGAAAATATCTTCATCCTCCTCTTCGTACTGGTTTTTATAGTTTTTTTTGTCGATTACCACAATTTTGTCTGACAAATGTTGGAAAGCGGAGATTAGCGTTAGAAGATAATCTTCTCTGTGCCAAAAAATTACTGAGTGATCTAAGGCCCACGTGTGGAGGCGCTCTTGAAATGAGTCTTCTGGTCTCTAATCGGGCCAGAAAATATGTCAGTCAGCCCATAGCTCAGTCTAGTTATGTAGGCTAGTTTAATGTCGCCGATCTGTTCTTTCGATTCATGGCCACTTTAGGGTCCCATTAGTCAACTGTTCTTGACTTTATCTCGGAGTGTAGTATAAAAAATTTTTTTTGATTAGTCATACATTATTTATTCTGTGGTACTAGGTATTTTTTAATAACATTTGTTGAAAGTATCTGTGATGTTTAAAGATGCTGATATACACATGTCTTTGTATAGCTTGAGCATATTGCGTGTACGTGCGAATGTGCTCCCTCTCCCCCTCCCTCTTCCCCTCTCTCTCTTTCTCTCTCTCTTTTTTTTCTCTGTCCCTCTTTCTCTCTCTTTCCCTTTCTCTCACGAGCAGTAGTAGTAGTAGTTATGGAAGACCGAATACAATTAAATGTAATTTGTTTAATTAGAAAAATTATATGCTAATTATGTTAATTGCAATTCAGAAATGGACATAAATAGCAAGTTATTTACGATTAAATTCAAAAGCAGGAACTACTTTAATCTAGAGTGTGAACTCCGAACGGAGAAAATGTGAGAGTTTAGTTCACATTAATAATTTTTAATAAACAGTTTTATTAATAGTATTAAAATATAATATTAAATTATATTTTATAAGAAAATATACATATATATATATATATATATATAAATATATATATATATATATATATATATATATATATATATATATATATATATATACACGTAGATTAGGATATTATTTATTATAGCGATGCTGATAAACATTAACATTTAAAATACAGTATAATGACAATTAAAAAAAATATATAATATCAACCGTAGGCAGTTTTTGGTCACTTTTCTGATGTTTTTTTCACACAATTTAGATGCTTTTTTTAGGATTGTCCCGAGTTTCTTATATCCAGATAAATATCTCTCTCAGATTCCCTACTTTATAAAACATCCAACTATAGGTAAGTATTATACTAGGCGAGAGATAAGATTCATCGTCAAGAGGTGTGGCGATGGACTCAAGGTTCATTACAGGCCCAACACTAGGGCTCTCCTATTTCTGAAATAAATAATTATGATGTTGAATTCTTTATTAAAATTTTTTGTTTCCTATATTTCCAGTAGGATTTCTAGTATCTAAAAGTACTCCAATAAAATCGTCTTGGTTTGGTGTAATCAATCAGTCTGCACAAATTACCAGCAAGTAGGGACTCTTGTTTAATCAGAAGGAAACGGTTTGATTCTTGTCAAACATTACCTTTTAATCATCTAATTAACAACGGTTCAACAATTAAGAAAATATGATGATATTAGAAGAAAGGGGTTTGTGAACTTATCTTCTCTACAGATTGATGATGATATTTTTTATGTGTTTTCACTAGAGTAGAAATTTAATGATTTAAAAGTCAACCATTTAGTTGTCGAAACGTTGACAATTGGATAAATGAAGGACGATATTTTACTCGTAATTCAACAGTTTCTTCTCCATAAAAAGTTTTATTTGAGTGACAAACTATGAATAAAGTAAGAATCCTTGTTGGCAATTCTATACTTGCCAAACATAAAATAGTAGTATCTGTGTATATTTGACGAGATGGACATCTTTACAAACAAAATTATAAAAAGGAATTAAATTTATACTATAAATATATTTTAATTTTGATGAGTAAATGAGAGAGTTTTTTTACTTCAGGACGTTTTTAGAACTCACAAATGTTTTTGAAAGTGTTGAATAAGCGAAGCGTACTTCTCTTCATTATTTGTTATTGCTTAAAACAAATTTCACAAAATTGATTAAAAAACAATGTAAATATCCAAAAACTTTCCACTGAAACCTAAAGAATATTTGCGCGAATGTTGAGACAAATAGTTAACAGTACACTTGTTACCGCCTTCTCCTCTGTTCTCTTGCTTTGGACTAGTTTCCACACTGATTAACAAGTGAGTTGAGTATACGACTCCCACAACAGATCAAGGCTAGATTAAGTTACTTAGATGTCGTGTGAAATAGAACGACTTAATGTAGCAAAGTATATTTTTATGTTTCTAAATTCCATATCCACATTAAGATGATGGCCTTTTAAGCTTTGCGTTTTATAAACACTAGCGAATGCGTTCTCGTACGTGAGAAAGTAACATGTATTTCTCAGAGGCAGTAATGAATGCAGAATAATGATCAGTTGACAAACAGTTTCCCCTTTATTCTTTAGATGATACCGCTTGGTCTTGTTTTCATTTATAACCTTTTTACATTTATTTATTAAACACATTAACTAAATAATCAATGTATTTCCATACTTTATTAACAACGCTGTTTTAATAGACTGTAAACAAAGAAAAACAGTATGAGATATTTTTTAATATTAACACAATTTCTGCCGTACAATAATAATTTATTTGTATGAAATATAAAAAGTTCATTTGTTATGTATATTTTATTCTTGTTCTTGTTTTATATATATATATATATATATATATCTATATACATAATAATTTTGTCATAAGCATATTATAAAAAAATATCGTTAACCTTCTTTCTACTTTACTATTTTCCCTTTATTTCTAATTTGAATTAATTAAAACCGTTATGTTGTTCTTCTCCATGCAATAAAGCTACAAACATTTAAAACTATAAATTATTTCAGCATTTAAAAATATAAATACTCTTCTAATAACGCTCTTCTAAAACGTTGACTCATCTTCCGAAATTAATGTTTTTCCTCATGAGTGTAAAAGGTAATTTTAAAAGTTCATGCATTTTTTAAAGTGTACAAACTGTAAATGTTAAATGTCGTCTTTGTAAAGTTTAACATTAAATCGCAACTATCTTTGTCTTTAATTAAAATATAAAATTATTACTTTTATATTAATTAAGTTGCTGTAGTAAGTAACAAAATAAATATTTTTTTAGTTTTTTTTAATAAAGAATATACTCAATACCGCAATTTAACATAGCAATCAAGCAATAATTATAACTATATGAAGCAACTGTGTCGTAATATTTATTTTTAAATAAATAAAACCTCTAAACCACAAATAACATTTTATTTAAACCTTATGTACATTTCGATTGCCCAGCAATCATCTTCAGAGGTATTTAAAAAATACAACTGTATTTGAAATACAACAGTTGTATTTTTTTAAATACCTCTGAAGATGATTGCTGGGCAATCGAAATGTACATAAGGTTTAAATAAAATGTTATTTGTGGTTTAGAGGTTTTATTTATTTAAAAATAAGCAATAATTAATTTATGAAGTTATGTAGATAAACCCTAATTTGATAACTTAGCTATTATAGTTAAACCTCATTTTAACGGACCTCATTAACCCGGAAGGTTCTTTTAATGGACTTTATTTTAAAGATTGATCATTTTACCCGTTGGAGTTACCCCTAAAAATAATAAATGAGATCTGTAAATAGTGTAGAAAAACTACTAATTTAATGATTATTTAAAACATATTTTGAGGAAAAAAGATATTTCTATACGCTTGGTCCCTGTTACAGTACCCGAAACGTCGTTGGCTTTGTTAAAACTACTTCAAATTATGCAAGAAACATTTTCCAAACTATTTCTTACCCTGTTCATCCCAAATTGTCGCTGACCTGAAATTAGATTTCTATTCATTAAAATAACTTTATTAAAAAAACTGTTTAAATATCAATATAAAAACTTCGTAACTAAACATAAGTAAACACATTTTCTTTAGCTCCACCATTTATGTTTACAGTTTATTATTCACAGCGAGCGTGTTAGTCTCAGCCCTAAATCGTCCCTTGTGGTATTTAGTTAATATTTTATATTCTGTAAATCGGTTTATTTATAATTTAATTGATTTTAAAATTCTCACTGTGCAAGGTTAATTTCCTTTCTGTTGCATTAAACTTGAGTGCAAAAGGTAATAATAAGGGTAATTATAGAAGATTTCCTAAAATTCACGCCCTATTATGAAAAGTTTCAAAATATTCTATTTTGAATTTCATGTATCGTGGATAAAAATGTAAAATTTTTACAAAAAATTACATTTGTTTAAAAATTCAAATGTATATTTATACGTATAATGTAAAAATTATCCAACCATCATAGTAGTAAGGGGTTTGCTGTTCCCACCGGGCGTACGCAGCCGTTTCTACCGGGTGTACGTAAATAGCGTCATCACGTTGCCCCTTCCTTGGCACGGAGCTCCAGCTCTCCCCCCTCTCAGTTCTCTGGCTCAACTCCACCACTACAGATAATTAAATTGGACGTAAGAGGATAGAAATAGAATTGGCACAGCATCACTACACGCGTCTAGAAAAACCTTAGACGAAACAGTGTCAACAATTAGCAGACAATTATAAAAATCAACAGAAAATATTGCTACAAATAAACACAAGTAATATTTTAAAAAATGTTTAGAGTAAATTCCCACTGAGGTCGACAAAGAAAAATTTTATTTAAGTTAATTTTTATGTTAAAATAACAACTGATATAAATATGTATATACACATGATATAATCCAATATTAAATGCAAAATAGAAATCCCCTTTCTTGAAATTTTCCATTTTTTTCTCTACACAGAATATGGTGTTGGACTATTATTTTTGTTTGTTGCTATTTATTCCCATTTTTTCATTTCTAATTTATAAACCTAATGGTGTTATATAACTTTTCCCAATCTATCAATCTCTTTTAATACTTCATTATTTCATGGAAATCCTCTCTTTTAATTTCATATACATCTTTAAGTAAGAGATATCTACGAATAGAAAAGTTGGCTCAGTGCTAAAACGCTGGATTTCAAACATTCAGTTCGATTCCCACCGAGTCATCAACTTTTTAAAATTCAATTAATAAATAAATATTATTGTAAAACTGTATCAACATCAATTGTCATCCACTACAGGTTGTAAAAGAATTATTTCGTTATATTTTGTCAGTTCGTTGAACGACGCCGCGAGTTCAACACAAGAATGTTTTTTCTAATGATATATTTTGTGATTATTGCGTTTGTAAATACGTATCCTGTTAGAGAGGAATTGTTTGATGCTAATGTGTGCGTAGGGAAAGGAAAAAGCTGTACGGATAAGAATTATAATTTTGTTGTAAGTTATTTACATAAATTTGGATATTTGAACGCGTCATCAATTGGTTTGGCGAACATCAATTCAACATTTGTGACTGATGCTTTACATCTCTTTCAAGAGACATACAATATAAATACTAATGGTAAAATTGACAATGCTACTTTAGAATTTATGAAAAAACCGCGATGTGGTCTTAAAGACTCTATACTGCCTTTTAAACTCCATCATGTGAAATGGCGTAAAAAAGTATTGGGCTATCATTTTGTTTTAGCAACGACCCAAATAAATGAGTTAACAAGACAGGCTTTTAACGCTTGGGAAAAACATACCGATTTGGTTTTTGTGAAAGATAGGGTCCAACCGGATATATTACTTTCCTTTAAACGGACCAGGCACACGTTTGAAAAATCTCCAAATTATTGTTCATATCCACTTGACGCCAATTTACTGGGACACGCGTTTTTACCCCATATAGACCAATCAACTCGAGAAATCCATTTAAATAGCGATGCAGATTGGTGTTTAGAAAACAATATTAAAAAATGCGGTTCAGGTAAACATTTCCTATTAAATGTTTTAATACACGAAATAGGACATGCATTGGGAATATCACATTCCAATCGTTTAGATTCAATTATGTATCCATATTATAAAAGCGATTTGGCTGATCTTGGAGAAGACGACATTTTCGCCATACAGACGTTATACGGAAGGAAAAAGATAACATCAACTACATTGAAACCGAAAACCTTGCCTACAAAGAAAGTGGAAGACGTTGTTACGCCGAATTTGTGCAATTTGAAAAATCTAAAAACGTTTTTAGTTGTTAATAAAGAATTGTATATATTTCACGAAAAATGGATTTGGTCAGTAATGTTGGGTAATAAATATGCTGACAAAGTTCAAAAAATTGTAGAATGGTTGCCGTTTTTATCACCGAATTTTACAAAAATAGATTTTATTTATCAGAGACCATCTGGTGAAATTGTATTCTTCGCAGAAGAGCAGATATTTATGATAGAATATCCATCTCTAAAATTAGTTAAAGATTACCCGAAACATATTTCCTTTTTGGGTGGTGGAAGCCAGATGAAAATACACGGGGTTGTGAATTCGTATAGGGGAATTACCTATATTTTTTTCAATGACATTTACTTTTTGGAACTAGATGAAAAAGTATTTCATGTCAAGAAATACGGCTACATTTCAAACAACTTTCCATTTTTACCGACCCATATGGAGTCTGTATTTAGATATACAAACGGATTGTTATATTTTTTTAAAAACAATATTATTGTGCAATATAACGAATTTACGAAAAATATACAACAAACGATTGAAAATAATTTAGACGTCTTTGGAATAACATGTTTAAACACCGTCGCAAATAATGTCTCTGTTTTAAATAAATTAAAAAAATTGGTTTTGCAATTGTTGTAATCTGAAGGAGTAAAGAAGTTTTGTAATTGTACTCTGTGAGAATAAATATGTTTTGTAATTTTCCTTGTGTACATTATTTCAAATAACTGCCTTCTACAATATAGCGTCAAGGATAAACAGCATTAATGCAAGTGTTTTTAATAATTGATGATGTAATAGGAAAAGACCAAGCAGTTGAGCATTTTAAACTGTCATTAAACTATAAATATCAGCATGCGGAACTCGTGAATGTAAGTACAGATCTAAAAATAATTGAATGAGCCTGCATAATTAGGTGTTGACGTAAGAGTTGGAACTGTATTTAAATACGTTGAGAGCCATCAGAATTAATTTCCAGTTCTTAGTGTCTGTTAGTTGCAAGAAGATATTGCAGGTAAATATTATTTTATTAGGGTATAGAAATTTGACTCTAAAATAAAGTCTCATTTAATCAGAGCTTTTTGTAATTCGTAGTGTTTTCTAAATATTTCATTAGGGTTTAGAAATTTGTCTGTAAAATAAAGTCTCATTTAATCAGAGCTATAATTGTCATTTCGTTAACATTGTTGTCAAAAAAAATGTTTTTCCTACATTTGCTTTTAAATAATAATTGTAATTTGTTTCATATCATTTTGTAGGTAAATATTATTTCATTAGGGAATTAGGGTATAGAAATTTGACTCTAAAATAAAGTCTCATTTAATCAGAGCTTTTTGTAATTCGTTGACATTGTTATAATTGTCAAAAAAAATCTTAATAAATAGTATTTGAATATTTGTTCTCTAAAAAGTTGTCAAAAAATGTTTTTCCTACATTTGCTTTTAAATATTAATTATAATTTGTTTCATATCATTTCAGTATGGAATTAGGGTACACAAAATTGACCGAAAATGCTTATGCTCCTGAAAAGGCAACTGTAAATGCAGCCGGTTTTGACCTCAGAAGTGCTTATGATTACGTAGTGCCTAAATTTGGAAAGTGTCTAGTAAACACAGATGTAGCCATTAAAATACCCCCCCAATGTTATGGTCGCATAGCGCCTCGTTCTGGGCTCGCATTGACATATTTTCTAGATGTGGGTGCAGGGGTAATTGACAAAGATTTTACGGGTGGTCTTAAAGTTCTGTTATTTAATCATTCAAATAAAGATGTTTTTATAAAACGGGGTGATAAAGTGGCCCAACTAATTTGTGAGATGTGTGCTTATCCCAAATTAATTGAAATAATTAATTTAGATGAAACTACGGAAAGGGGAGATAAGGGTTTTGGATCAACTGGCCTCAATTAATATATTTTTTTTTTCCTAATAGTTATGTCGTCACAACCGTCGTCGTCGTCGCAAGCAGACAATGTCGATTTGGAAATAGTGGCCAACGAGGAGCAAGTACTTGCAGATGGTGGTCAACATGACAAAAATGTAGTAACATTTTTAGCATTAATTGAAACTTTATTCCTCGCAGGATTAACGTCCGTTAGTAAATGGGAAATAGGAGTAGCCGCTATTTTTATTAACATACAAAAAAATAAGATTGTAGAGAATGAGTTCACCTCATTATATTTACATTTAAAGCAAATTTATATAAATCTTAATGAACATTTCCACTCTACCGTAAATTCGCAGTATAAAATACCTAAATATTTAGACAAAGAATTAACAATTGAAGAGATTATTGAAATATTGGGTGGAAATGTTGGCCTAGCTCAAATACCTGTTAAGTTTTCTATACAAATTGTGCAGAGGGCTCTTGCCTGTATACGACCTGCTTTGGAAGAGGTTAAAGGAAATAATTCCGGTTTACTACCAAACCTAAACTTTAGTAATAATGATAGTGAAAATAGAAAACGAAAATCTAACAAAAAAATTTTGAAAAAAAATATGCCTTCGTCAAATATTGACGATATCGGTTCAGATTCGGAGGCCGCTTCAGAATTACCAAACCTAAACTTTAGTAATAATGATAGTGAAAATAGAAAACGAAAATCTAACAAGAAAATTTTGAAAAAAAATATGCCTTCGTCAAATATTGACGATATCGGTTCAGATTCGGAGGCCGCTTCAGAATCTGAGTGCGAAGAAAAATTGGAAAATATTTTTAAAAAAATTAAAAGAGCACCGACAGTTATTAAACAATATGTGCAATATCAAAAAAATGGTAGCAGACGGAAATTAATTTCCCCAGGCGAGGAAGGCAGTTTCCTTATAAAAGTTGAAGTAACTGATTGTCGCGATTTAAAAGAGTGCGTAAGCGAGTCTCAGTATTGGACGAAGGTATATAAGAAAGCTTATTTTCTGGTCAAGTCGTCAGACGACGAATTGTATAAGAAGATTGATGAGACAATATGTACTGCTGCCGAAAGAATCAGTAAAATTAAACATGTAAATAACGAAATTGTGAAGTTAGATAAAAAAAGAAATTTTTTTTAATTAGGATTTGTTTCTATTACAGTTTGTCATAAAAGGCGTTTATTATCATAATTATGGACCATGAAGGGAACGTTGCACCAATGGATGTTGATGATGACGACGATTTCGTAGAAACTGATCATGCGTTCCGAGGAAACTTAAAAACATTCCTACTAAATAACACTTCTAGCATACGCGATGTCTGTCTATTGTTAATATTCACTAGAGCGAAAATGATCCGTTTAATTAACATTATGATTAGGACTTATAATATGTTGAAATTCAATATAGTGGTTGAAGTTTCTTACATAAAACTGTTGACGCAAGAAAGACAATTAAGGTATTTCAAAACAAAAAATGTGCCTGTATTTGTGACTTCCAATTTATACAATATTTTAAACAATTCATTTCGTAAGATATGTGTCGAGGAGCAAGAATATATAGATAAAGGAAGCGGTTGGTCATTGGATAGGGTTACCCGAATTATACTTCGATTTAGTAAATTTAATCCGCTAGCTCCCAGCTCATATCTGCCTTTACCTAATTCAATAAAAAATAAAAAGGCCATTATAAACCCTCAAAATTTTTATGATAATAAATGCTTTTTATGGTCACTTTTAGTCCCGTATATAAAAACAGATATCAAACATTTGAACATAGTAAATAATCGTTATTTTAAATTGTCTAATATATTTAATCTTAAGGGTATTGATTTTCCAACGCCTTTGCGTCAGATTTCAAAATTTGAAAAACATAATGTAAATATCAGTGTAAACGTTTATGCAATAAGTCAAGATGGTAATAACAATATTTATCCGTTAAGAATCAGTAAGAGTATTAAGAAAAATCATTATGATTTATTATTGTTAACTAATCAGTCGGGAAATAGTCATTATTGTTATATTAAACATTTTTCAAGATTAATGAATAGTCAAATCAATAAACATACAAAAAAAATGGTTTTTTGTAAAAGATGTTTAGTACATTATAGTGGAAAAAATAAAGATGTAAATTTGAACAATCATTTGAGTGTGTGTGAAAAAACAAAACCTGTAAAGGTAAAAATGCCTTCGCATGATGGTAGTATCTTGAAATTTAAACATTATCACTATAAATACAGAGTGCCTTTTGTTGTTTATGCAGATTTTGAGTGTCTGTTGAAACCGGTAAACAAAAAAATTAGCAAGTGTGTCAAATTAAACGACATCCACGAACCAATGTCATTTGCAGTATATTTAGTTATTGATGTTGATTTGGTTTTGCCGAACGAAATTTTAGACAAATTACCTAAAAAACCGTATGTGTATAGAGGTTTAGGAGCGGCAGAACAATTTATGTCGTATCTTATTGAACTTGCTAATAATATTGGTGAAATATGTAAAACTAATAAATCAATGAGAAAATTAAGTGAAGATGAAAAGTATAGATTTGAAACAGCCAATAAATGTGAATCTTGTAACAATCAGTTTACTCTAATTAATAGTCCTGTTAAAGATCATTGTCATATTACTGGTAAATTCAGATCTGTTTTATGTAGTAAGTGCAATTTGTTGAGGCAACAACAAAAATTCTTGCCTATATTTATACACGGCAGCTCTAGTTATGACAGTCATTTCATTGTCCGACAATTGGGTTGCGATACAAATGACATTCGTGTGATACCACACACAAACGAGAAGTATATTACATTTTCGAAAAATACTAAAAATGGTATTGCATTACGATTTATTGATACATATAAATTTATGAGCACAAATCTGAGTAAATTAGTTAATAATTTGCCAAATGAAAAATTTAAATATACGAAAAAACATTTTTCTGTACACGATATACCTTTTGTGACTAGAAAAGGTGTATATCCGTACAATTATACAGATTCTTGGGAAAAATTGCAAGAAACCGAATTGCCGACAAAAAATGATTTTTATAATATGCTAGAAGCCAGCCATATCTCTGATGATGAATACAAACACGCACAAAACGTGTGGCAACATTTTAAGTGTAAAACTTTGGGCGAATATAGCGATTTGTATCTTTTAACTGACGTATTGTTGTTGTGTGATGTGTTTGAAAATTTTAGAGATTTATCTTTAACAAATTATGATTTAGATTGTGCCTATTATTTTACATTACCAGGTTTAACGTTTGACGCAATGCTCAAATTCACTCAAATTCAATTAGATTTATTTACAGATTATGATAAATTTTTATTTATAGAACAAGGTATTAGAGGCGGGATAACTTCTTGTATTACTAGATATGGCAAAGCCAATAACCCCCTATTGGGAGACGATTTTGAAATAGCCGAACCTCTGTCATATATAATGTATATTGATGCAACAAATTTGTACGGATGGAGTATGACAAAACCCATGCCGTACGCCTCTTTTGAATGGAAAAGGTCTAAAGAAATAAATACGTTTGATGTTTTGGCTATAGCGGATGACTCTCCCATAGGATATATTTTAGAAGTGGATATTGCATATCCTAGCTACTTGCATGATGATCATAATCAATTGCCATTTCTACCGGAAACTAAATGTCCGCCAGGCAGTAAACAATCTAAATTATTGACAACTTTAGAAGTAAAAAAGAATTACATTTGTCATTATGTTAATTTGAAACAAGCGTTGCGTCACGGACTGGTAATTACAAAGATTCATAGGATTATGCAGTTTAAACAAAGCGCCTGGTTGTCATCGTATGTTCTCTTTAATACGAAAAAAAGACAAAACGCTAAAAACGATTTTGAAAAAGACTTCTATAAATTTGTCATAAACGCAATGTTTGGCAAAACAATTGAAAATATTAGGAAGAGAAAAAATTTAAAATTAATTAGCTCGGAGAGAAAATTGAATGCGTTGATTAGGAAACCCACCTTTTTGAATCGCATAATCTACGATGAATCTTTGTGCGCTATTGAATTGGAAAATGAATCGATTTATTTTAACAAGCCAATATATATTGGTTTTACGGTTTTAGAAATAAGTAAAACACGTATGTACGAAATACACTACGATGTTTTGAAAGATTTCTATAAATCAAAAATTAATCTTTTGTATTTAGACACAGATGGTTTATTTTATAAAATCTTTACTGATAATTTCTATAAAGATATTAAGGTGAATGATGATTTGAGAAATCATTTTGATATGTCCGATCTTCCTCAAGATCATGAAGGTTATTTCAGAGATAATGCTAAGAAATTGGGCTGTTTCAAAGACGAATGCAAAGGCGTTGGTTTGTCTGAATTCATCGGACTGAGAGCTAAATTATACAGTTTTAGAACGGTAAATAAAATTGAAAAAAAAGCTAAAGGCATCACTAAAACAGCGCTTAAGACTGTAAATTTTGACGACTACAGAAAGTGTTTAGAATCATTTATTAAAAGCAGGCGAGAAATCATTTCATTTACATCGAAAAAACATATAGTTCAAACCGTCACTGTTGATAAATTGGCTCTCAGCCCCGATGACGATAAAAGATATATATGTAAAGATGGTGTACATACGTTGGCATATGGCCATGTTATGTTAAAAGATAAATAATTCTCCTGTGTTAAAATGTTTGTAGATTAATAAAGAAAAAACAGCAATAGCATTTTGTGAAAAGTTATTTAATCCTATATCCTACAAATTTTTGGAAACACAAAATTATGTTATGTTAATGTTTGTAAATTAATAAAGATAAAACAAAACAGCATTTTATGAATTATCCATTGTCTATATCCTATAAATTTTGGTAACAGAAAGTGGGTCTTATAAATAAAATACACTATTTTTGTGTACAACTTTTTATTTTCTCAGTTAAAAAAAGAAATACAATTAACTAAATTTATTTAATTAATTTTAGTTAGGAACTTTTAAAAAAAGGGGCAATGTATGCAATATGGTAATTTCGTCCCAAATAAGTTATAACGTATGATTTCACAAAACAGCCGATTTTATGTTAAAAGTTATGTGGTGGCTGTTTTAAAGGTTATGTTACATTAACTGTATTAATTGTAATCATATTTAATAAATTTTTTCTTTGTTGATTCAAGTAAGAATTGACTTTAAAACTTGTTTATATTAATGATTACTACTTATATACAGCTACAATGGTAACAAAGACATCTACATAGTATTTGCTCTACAAATATCTTTTTACATTCATATATTTTTATTTCTATAAAATTTAAGTTTTTTAAAACTATAAAATAAATAAAACCTCCTAACCACAAGTCTCATTCTTGTAGTCATATCCTCTGATGACGATTCCTTTACAATAAAAAAGTACATTGTGATTAAAACTGTTTTATTTATTTATAATAAAAAAATTACACCGATTCGGCAACTACAGGTCTGCCTTAGAAGCCCTCATCAAAGGTACTTCAGCCAAATGTTTTGTACATATTTATAATTGTAATTATATAATAAAAAGTAACTAAAATAATTTTTGTCTTTGTTGACCTCAGTAGAAATTTACTTACAAAAACGTTTTTGTTATATTGCTTGTTTTTATACAGCCATTTACAGAATTTTTTAAAATTTATTTAATAAGCCTTTGTTTTTTATACCGCCATATGCTATGCCATTCAAAAAGTACAGTCATTTATTTTAAAAATTATATCATGAAATATGTCAAACCATGAGACCTGGTTAATTTGTCCCGGAATCCCTGTAAAGTCCACACATGTCATGAAATCGGCACCTCTGGTCACACAAATACAGGAATATTCAATTTATTGAATAATAAACTCAAAGCCCTTCGTTGGTTTACATTACCAACATCCTCAGGAGTACAATACTGTAAGTGGCGCATAGAATATGTATCTAAAATCGGTTGTAATGACTTTTCCATTTCATCAGCACCGTCAACGCATATTTACTAAAACAATTTATAACCTTTATTCGCTCTAGCGAATGACAGCATTTCCACAAAGTTGGCTTGGTAAAGATCATACAATCATTTCACCTCAACATGACGAGTGGGAGAATTCCTACGAGCCTGTTTATAAATCTCTCTTGCAATGCCTCTCCTCACTGTTGCAGTTGACATTGTCATTGTTGTTGTTCTGACTAGCCTAAAATGATTAAATCGTTATTTCAATTGTGTATTATTGAAGTGTGTTCGCGTATAATAAGAAAGGATTATTTGGATAGCCTTGAATTACCCACTACGATTATTAAGTGTCTGCACGAATCTTATAAGGAAGTGTTTATGACTTTAATCAAACGCAATACTGATGGATACAATTATTCATTATTAAAAAATATTATGACTATATATATACCCGATAATGAAGTATACGAATATTTAAGAGTGTATTCCAAAGAGAGTTTATTGAGTAATGATTTCATAATGTTAATGAACCATCCGAAAAACGATTATGTTGAATTTGTTTACGTTGATAATTTTATTCTATTTGAACATTTCTCCTATGATAATCGATATAACAATTTGTGCAGGGGCTGTATCACAAAACTGCTTTACAGAAGTGGAGATTTCTTATTTGACGATTTTACCAGAGTGATTATAACTTACAGATATAAAAGAGAAGATAATTGGTCAATTTTGCAAAACATTTTTTGGGACCCTAGCAGTTGGTGTGACATGTGTATTTTCGCACCGTTGTTTACAATACTCAGCGCCGAACAATACAGAAAATTATTAAGGTGGGGTCATCGTCGTCCAAAATCAGTAATAGCAGGTATGATGGACAATTACCTGTTTTCAATGTTAGGACAATAGGAGCTGTTGTGACATGTGTGTTTACGTTCAAAATCAGTAACAGAAATTATTATAGACAATTATCTTTTCTCAATGTAAAGGTGAATAAATAAATTATTTAACACATAAATTGAAACATTTATTTTATACAAACTAATTTACATCTTTCCTGTTTACTTATTAACTAATTTACATTTTGGTGAATAAATACGATGTTCAATAGCTGGAACGTCTTTTTCCTGCCAACTATGAATTTGTATATTACAACAAATACAAACAGCATGATCTCCAATTGAATTATAATAAAACCCAGATTGTACCATGTCGTCGACATTTGGATATGGTTTTGGCCAATTTGCGAACGTATCTCGCATTTTCTTCTCTATATCAAAAATGGACAACTTACACTCTACATAATGTTGGCCAATACAACTTAGATTTAAAATTTTGTACATTTGTTTTCTCATACAGTCATTTACATCTTTACAACATATTTTTTCGTTTTTATTACTATTTTCAAAATAAAACCCTCCAAACCGCAGTAATGTTTTTTTACAAAACCATCAATACACGAATTTTCATCAGTATCAATAAAAGAAGACGTCATTTTTAAGTGTAATAAATTCTGTACACAATATTATAAATATTTACACAAATTTGATATATTTATTAAAAATTTCTTTACTTACACACAATGTGTTTACCAGACAATCTATTATAAATATTTATTAAAAATTTCTTTTTTAAACTTAATAAAATACATACAATGTGTTAGAATTTTTCACACATTATAGGATTACAAAATGTGCAATATTTTTTTTTTTTTTTATAACTCGAATTTTATGTTTATCACAAGGCAAATATTCTAAAATATCTTTGTCTGGCAATCTGTCATATATATGTTCAAGATTTTCAGAATGATTCTTGTAACACGCTTTCAAAGCTGCCTTCCAAAACGTCTAGAGCTTTTCTCAAAGCTTCCTCAAATAACACACAAACACAAATGTCTGGGCCGTCTCCTGTAAACGACTGACAGGACCATGCGCAGCTTTTGTAGTGGTTACTAGCCATATCATAGTCTTCCAAACCATAAGTCTCTACATAGGCGTTGGCCTTGCTTATGTAATAATGGGCCATGGTTTTTCCGCATGCACAAAGGTTTGGATGTGACGATAATGCAAACACACGTTCTGCTGCGGATAACATATTAGCGGCGTTGCGCAAACAATACTAAAGTCCAAGGTCCTGATGCAATTTATCTATTACACAAGGCAATAAATATTTTATTTACAATCACACCCAGCACAAACATCATTTTAATTGCTTATACCTGCTAAAAAATTAAAACGTTTTTATCTTTGAGACTGTGAGAATAAAATTATCTGTAGTGGTGGAGTTGAGCTTATAGTCAATTTATTTACAAACAAACAAATCGTGATAACCAAATTACAGTCGTTCAACGAACTGACAAAAAATAACAAAATTTCTCTCTTGACTCATTTATATGTATATTATTTGTTGCACAAACAATACTACTGACCAAGGTGATGACGCAATTTATCTGTTGCACAACGCGATAGACTTTTCTGAATCGGAGAACTGGGTACCCCTGAAATGCTCTTCGGACGGGGGCCGAGGGGCTCCCCAAGAAGGAAAACATATGAGAAACGAGGGGGGCGGCCAATCGGAAAGCGGATAAGTAAATGAAACGGTGGGAGAAATGAGGGGGGCGATCATGAGCGACCAATAGAAACCGCAACATTTCCTGCAGAGAACTGAGAGGGGGGAGAGCTGGAGCTCCGTGCCAAGGAAGGGGCAACGTGATGACGCCATTTACGTACACCCGGTAGAAACGGCTGCGTACGCCCGGTGGGAACAGCAAACCCCTTACTACTCATCATCGCTCTATTTAATACTTACTTACTTCTTACTTCTTGCTGCGGACGTCCAGGGTCATGTGACTCCGATGGTCCGATGTACATAATAAGTTGCTGCAGCCAAAATGTCTTATTCACATTCTTGATGCTAATATTAGGCATTCAATTTGACCTTTAAATTTTATTTATTTAAATAAAATCAAACGTTTTTAACACTCAACGTTTCGAATTTCTTTCCAAAATTCGTTGCTGCAGCCTAGGTCCAACACTGTTTATCGATCAATATTGATTTGATGTTTCCCTGGCTTCCCAGCGCAGACAGCTGAGCTGCTCTTGGTGGAATTGGTGAGGAGCATCGAAGGAGGATATGGTCTAGAGTCTCCTCCTCTTTTCTACAGTTAGGGCAGAGTGGAGATTCACTTAGATTAAATCTGAAGAGATAGGTCTCAGTCACAATGTGTCCGATTCTTGCTCGTGCTGTAAAGACGGCTGTAAATCTGGGAACCCCTTGATACATTTCCAAATCATTTGGTTCTTTTTGAATGTCATAGAGGTTTCTACCTTTGGTTTCTTCTCTCCAACGGTGGATCCATTTTCTTCTAACTGATGATTTCACAGCACTCAGGCATTTCTTTAGAGAGTACTGTGGTAAGAAGACTGGGCCCATTTCCGCTGCTTGTTTGGCGATTGTATCTGCTTTTTCATTACCGTCGATGCCGCAGTGTAAGGGGATCCACTGGAGCTGTATTTGTTTCTCATCTTTGCTGAGAGTGTTGAGTAAATTTGTTATTTCTTCTAGTATGAATTAGTAGCTTCCTGGTTTCCGGTTCTCTATCATGTGCAAGGCAATCTTGGACTCAGTGAATATACAGAACTTCTCTGCTCGTAGTTGAAGGCAGTTTACCAAGGCTGCATTTATTGCCAGCAACTCTGCATCGACACTGGATGCTGCATTTTCTGGTATGTAATATTCTTTTGTGGTGAATTGGTTATAGTAGCCTGCTCCTGACTTATCTTGGACTACATCTACTGACCCATCGGTGTAGATTTAAACGGAGTCTGGGTACAGATTCTGAATCATTTCCAGTGACTCCTGGGGGTCTTCCTTAGTTAGGCAAGAATTAGTTAGTTGGGTCTAGAGTTACCATTATTTCATTCTGCTTCCAAGGGTGTTCGTGGTTGTAGACCGGGATTTTCTCTGGAGTCTCAGAAGGCATTTCAGCAGCGAGCAAATTGATACTGTGAGTGTATGATTGCCGTGTAGTCGTTTCTTTCAAAGATTGTAGTGGATGGGTTGAGTGTAGTGAGAGGGTTTTTAGATGTTTATTCCATGTTTGTTCTTCTAGCAGTAAATCTATGGGTTCTATTGATAATTCTACTTCCATTGCTGCAATGGGAGTGGTTTTGAGACAGCCTAGGCAAATTCTTAAGGCAGCCGATTGAATCACTTGAAGTTTTTTAATGTGTGTTGCTGCGGCCGCTCCACAGACCTCACTGCAATAGGTCAGTTTTGTTCTTACAAAGGATAGGTAAAATGTTCTCAAACATATGCTCTAATTTAATAGGTAGTTGTAAAATGTAACTCTCTCCCCTTCTGACACACTCTCTCTCTCTTTTTCTCTCTCTCTTTCTCACAAGCTACACGAAGTTCGTACTTTTACGAGTTAAATTATTATTTCTAGAAAATAATTTAAATTACAAAAAATAACCCTGTGTGTTTCTGTCATATGAATTGCATATTTAGACATATGAGCTGAATTCTTAATAAGTTCTTTCCCTATGAATGTAACAAGTTGGATTAATTACTTTAAAAATGTACATACTTGCAAATATTTATGAGGATGGTAATTATATTTAACTTTTTATAAAAATATTTACCAAAGAGTAACTGGCAAATAGTTTCATGTATTTCACCGGTAAAGAATGGAATGTCAACCATGTGTTAATTTTAAAAGTCTCACACTTGAATCTTGGATATACTGTAACCCCGTCTCATTTTCCATTCCTTCTATTAACTCACACTCACCCCTGATATATATCTTGTACAAATTTTCAATCTGTAATATAAAACCTTTTATTCATCCAATCAAGTTCAAATACATTTTTTTTAACCAGTGGATTGCTGGTTTTTTTGTCATAGTGGATGACAATTGATGTTAACAAAGTTTTTTCAAATATTTATTCAACAACTAAATTATAAACATTTGGGGGTCTAGGTCGGATTAGAAACAATTATCTTCATGTTCGAAGACTAGCGCTTTGGCATTGATCTAACTTTCCCAGCTAGAAATGTATGTGAATTTTTTTTCCACCATCTGGTTATAGTCGAAACCTCCATTGTACAACCCTAAACTATTGCAATAGTTACCACACAATATCATAATCATATATAATGCTGTAGGATTAAAAATGAATGAAAAGAATAAAATAAAGAAACTGGATTAACGGCTTCGAACAGTGCTTCACTAACGGACAGTGCGAAAGGAAAGCGGAAAGAAAATACAACCCAAATTGTATTTCGCATTCGACGAAAAATAGAAAGTTTATAAATAATAACATAGAAAATTAAAGTCCAACACCATATATAGAAAGGGAAACGGAAAAGTGCAAGGAAATTCGCTTTCTATTCTGCTACTTAAAATTGTTATTCTTACACTGTATATAAATATTTATACTAATTGTCATTATAAAATTTAAAAAAAACTAAAATAAAATTTTTCTTTATTGACTCAAGTAGGAAATGACTTGGAAAAAATATATATTACTTGTATTATCAATACAATAATATATTTCACTTCATTCTCTATTGAAGGTCGTTTTACAATTAAAGTAATCTATTTTAAAACTTTTATTATAATCTTGGACAGACGTTGACAGAATAAAATGGATTGTTGAGGGTTAGATTTGACGTTAGGTTGATAAGTTAGAAATTAAGTGGATTGACGCCACAACGTATCAGTGGTTTGCTACATAATTATGAACAAGGACCGGAAATTTTAACAGAAGAAAAACTGAAAAAAATATTCAGAATAAATTCAAGGGTTTTTATATGCGTTTTCTAAATTTAAAACTGTATTGCTTTCACAAATATTTTAAATTAAAATCTTGATAAATTATCACTTTTTATTTAAGTTGTCACCAAATATAATTATATTTACTAATTTTAATATTACATTTTCAAAATGTCTTATTCACATTCTTGATGCTAATATTAGGCATTCAATTTGACCTTTAAATTTTATTTATTTAAATAAAATCAAACGTTTTTAACACTCAACGTTTCGAATTTCTTTCCAAAATTCCTTTTCAAGAGCTCTTTTTCATTAAACCAAATTCAACATAGCTTACAATTTATAAAATGAATAGCATTACATTAAACATAATAAAAACCAACAATACAAAACTCCTAATTATTTATTTTTCTCTAAAACAATAGTTTATGACTCTCCGAACTTAAAACTTTGTAAATTTGTTAAAACTTACTGAGACAGAACGTTTTCGATCGCTATGTGGCGATCTTTATTAGAGACGTAATGGACTACAAAATTCAAGAATCCTAATAAATATTCTCATTTAAAAGTAAATATGACTTATTTATAAAAACGAACTCTTGAAAAGGAATTTCGGAAAGAAATTCGAAATTTTGAGTGTTACAAAAGCTTGAATTAATTGCCTGTGATCTGTCATTAGGCTATATAAAAAAAAATGATAGCTAAATTTACAGGCATTAAATAATAAAATCGAACTGTTACAGTGTTATGTCAGAAGTGTATGTTCTCGTGTATATATATATATATATATATATATATATATATATATATATATACAGTAGCCTATATACAAAAAACTACGTTTATTCAAACACAAGAATTATTTATGATTTTTTATTGAAAGCTTTTCGTTGATAAACAGAACTACGAGTAACATCACTAGGAATGAATAATACGAAAATGTGCATTAATGTAATATTCATTCCTGGTGATGTTGGTACTGTTTATCAATAAAAAGCTTTGAATAAAAATTAATAAATATTCTTGTATTTGAATCCCCTTAGATGTTTCTGATTATTAAACAAGAAAACATTATATATATATATATATATATATATATATATAGACTATATAACAGGTAATGTGTTTAGAATATATATAGACTATACATAAAGTGGTAGACTCATCGGAATTATAGTAAGGTGTTACGCCACCGTTTTCAAAAAAGATTTTAAGAGGTACTAAGATAAATGCAATAATGGTAGAATAAATATAGAAGGAATAAAATGGCATAGTGCCTATTTTGAAACTGTGAGCAAAGAATTAAGTATAAAGTAGATAGGAGTCGCTTACATCAAATATGCAAGTTCAGAGAGCGTTATTTGTCCACTAACCGATACAAAAACAAATTTCCTAATCTTATAGTTATACATCACAGTAAAATAACAATTCAATAATGTTATTCTAAATTAAACATTTCTAGATAATAACTTGTCAAAAATCATCTGAAATTATTAAGCCTACCAACAAATATTTAAAGTTGATTCAGAGAGGTGAAAAAGTATAAATCTTTGGAGGATTATTCCTAACAACTTGTGATTCCTTGCACTCGCTTACATATATTGTGTGAATAGAAGGAAACGTCCTCTAGGCCTATAATTAAAGGCGGATACTTCAGCATCAACTCTGAAACCACTGCCTTCTAGATCACTATCTGTTCATTAGTTTAGGATAGCTAATGCTTCTTGTATTTCTAATTTATGCTCTTAGTTTGCGGAAAGTGTCTTGAGAGACAATAATTACCTACTACAGAATTTATTGGCCGCAGAACGGAAAAACAAATCTTAGTAGGCAAGCTGGGAGTTAATGTTGGTTTTAAAAACCTTAGAATTTATTTACCTTATACTGTAACTGTATATTGTTTATTATTCCTTGTAAATAGAACAGGAAGGACATATTTAACAACGGTTTTCTGGAGAATTGCGCTTTTTAAAAGAAATTCAAGACCAAACAATAAAGAAATTTTTAGTCTCTAAACAATATAGGCTATTATTTTCCTAAAAATGTCCATGTAGATATAAATACAAACCACTCGATTAAAGACAATAGTTACTTATATCTATTGTATTGTACTCTCATGTATTGAATACAATAAATGTTATTTACATGAAAATTAGTATTTTGTATTGCTTAACTGTAAATGTATAGTTAAAGGAAATATTTTACTTAATTATTTTGTCAGCTACAGCAGTTTAAAAAAATAAAACGTTTCAAAATAATAATAATTACTGATATTTTTTTGTATATTGTTAATTTACAATCATATCTTAAACAAAAAGAATACACTCATTTGAAATAAATGAAAATATGTGTCTTAGTTATTTAAATACTAAATGAGCAAAACATTAACCAAAAGCCTTTTAATTAGTTACGAAATACGATTAATGTTTTCATTTTGCTCATATGATGTGATATTTTTATTCCCAATTTTTAATAGATCGCTATCAAAGTGGAAAGATTAGGAATTAAGTACCTGAAAAAATATCAACATATTTATAATTTTGTACATTCGAACTTCATTTTAACGGATTAATTGCTGCTGAAGGTCCATCTTAAAGTTTTTAAAATGTAAATAAAAAAGGTAAAAAGCTTAAAGAGTTCAAAAAATACATAAACTGATTAAAAATTAGTGGTAGTGCGACTATTGTAACGTAATAACTGTGCTAGAAAATTTAGTTTACCCATTTTTAGTTATGAAATCTTTAGATGTATTACAAGGGTTTTGAGGTTTTCCTACGTTTCCAGCCAGTGACGTTTTTGTTATGGCAAGGTGTATTCTTTTTGACAAAACATTTGTCAGGACTTAATAATTCCTTAATAAAAAATAATACTGATACATATCAGTTACTAATGTTTGCTATCGGTTTACAGTTCTTTTGAATCATTTTAGCGAATCATTTGACAGGAGGCGTAAATGTCGGTGACAGTAGCTTTGTAGGCATTTTGCAAGTAAGCGCTGTGCGGCGCCTGTTTACGTTACAGACGGATGCCGTGACCTGACTTCAAAACACTCAGTTATAAGGTACGTCCGGTTTACTAGGGTCCGTAATAACGAGGTTATACTCTACCATGAGTTGTAAGATACTACAGAGTAAAAATGTATAAAATTACTTAAGTATTTAAATAAAAATACAACTAATAATACATAAATACTGGTCAGTTACATTTTGTATTTAAAGGAAAGTTAAATTTGATTGTTCATGGGTAATATTAGATATCCAATACTGAACTTTGCTCTTTGACAATTCTTAATATATTCTCTTACTAGGTCTACTTCAGGTACGCTAGCGTGACCTAGCCTTATCCGTCTTACGTTCTCTGCCAGAGGGATTTATCTCCCTACTAATGTTTGTAATCCTTTCATATCCTTCGTAGGTGATAAAAGTGGTACTGACTGATCGCCCTTCAAGTACAGCAAAAATACACATACAGTTTATACAAAACAAAAATATGCTTTACACAATTTTAAATGAGTTTTAAAATTGTCAGAAAGTGTTTTAATATATACATCCAGAGTTTTGATAAATAACAAACAAATCAATTAACAACTTCAATTTTTAAACGATAATTGAAACTTTACAAAATTTATATTATTTCAATAATATAAGCTATAATAATTTTTACTTACTGTAAAATTTTGTATAACCATATAAATACTGTATACATTAGCACAATTTTATATAATAAAAGTTTTATAATGTTAGAAAGTAATTTCAACTCTTTCGAATATCTTCTTCTTCTTCACCCGCTGAATCCACCCAATACATTCCAGATGTTGTAGATCACCACAGAAATACGAACCCTATCATGAAGTGGAATATCTTCTTCTTCACCCGCCTAATACATTCCGGATGTTGTAGATCACCACAGAAATAGGAACCCTATGACGAAGTGTAAAATCTTCATCTTCACCCGCCCAATACATTCCGGATGTTGTAGATCACCACAGAAATACGAACCCTATCATGAAGTGGAATATCTTCTTCTTCACCCGCCCAATACATTCCGGGTGTTGTAGATCACCACAGAAATACGAACCCTATCATGAAGTGGAATATCTTCTTCTTCACCCGCTCAATTCATTCCGGATGTTGTAGACCACCACAGAAATATGAATTATATCACGAAGTGGAATATCTTCTTCTTCACCCGCCCAATACATTCCGGATGTTGTAGATCACCACAGTAATATGTACCATATGACGAAGTGGAATATCTTCTTCTTCACCCGCCCAATACATTCCGGATGTTGTAGATCACCACAGAAATACGAACCCTATCATGAAGTGGAATATCTTCTTCTTCACCCGCCTAATACATTCCGGATGTTGTAGATCACCACAGAAATACGAACCCTATGACGAAGTGTAAAATCTTCATCTTCACCCGCCCAATCCGCCCGATACTTTCCGGATGTTGTAGAACACCACAGAAATATGAACCATATCACGAGGTGGAATATCTTCAGTGAGGTACTTAAAATCACTTGCATAGGTTTGCGAACTAGAGAAACATTTTCAGTATTATTTACTTTCTTTGATTTACCTCCTCAAGACATGACGTAAGTAATCTTGTATTTTCTTTATTAATATAACTAATTCAGATTATTATTTTATTATTTGGAAGATCTCTCTGTAGCTAGCGTATTTCATTCTTGAAACTCGAAACGTTCTACGACAAAACCACTCTTTGAAAAATATTCCACCTATTATCCGCCGTCCATCTTCCTGTTCCGTAAGTCACAGACTCCATAAAAATACGTAGCTTCGATTATTAATTTCTTAAGTTTGATGCTGAGATAAGTAGGCCTATCATACAAGTAATATAAACAAAAATGTTTAAAGTCAAATCCTATTAGGTCAAAAATGAAAAATTTTACTCTAGTTACTTTTTATTAAATAATTACAATTAATATGAGTAAAGTAAATGCGTTAAATCAGCTGTTCTACCACATAACCTATAACATAACATCAACTATTTCATGAAGTCATTTGTTATCACTTATTTTAATCTAAATGGGACAAATAAACTATGTTGCATACCTTGCGCCTTTTGTGAAAAGTTTGTGTCCCAAAACTATATATAAAACTAAAATGAATTCATTAGTAAATTTAATTATTGAAATAATATTTTTTTAATAATTGTATTAATATTAAGTTTTATCCTCTATTAGTTTAACAAAAGTATTTGAACTTGAGTGGATGAATAAAAAGTATTTGAGAAATATATATAAGGAGAGTGTGAACTAGCAGAAGGAAATGAATATAAAGGGAATCATTATGATAAACGTGTCCCTGGCTTTTTCGATCCTTTGTAAATAGTATTATTAATATATTAGGAACAAAAAGGGAGCATTAGTTTTATTTAAATTCAGAAAAGAATCGGATTATAGGCTTACTTATTTAATGTGTGTATTATCAGATGAAAAGGTTGGAGTGAACGAATCACCTTAAATGATATTAGTATCGAAATATTCGTCGACGTTGGGGACTTAGATTCGCTTGTTTATCAAACAAGTGTAATATTTATTCCAACAACAGAAAAAAAACTGTTGGTTACAAGTTACAAATTAAAAAGCAAAACTACTTAAACTGGAAAAACAACATTCGTCCGTTGCTGGCATTAAATAAATGGGGAAACAAATTTGATATACTGAACACGTGTTAATTTTCTACTTTTTCCAACGTTGTCGTATATTGCTTAGTTGACGTGTTTCGGATTGCATAATAGTTCAGATTGATGGATGTTATACGGATCGCGTGAACAATAAAATATTTTACACTGTATAACTAACGATAAAACCAACATAACAATAAAGGATATTCATCCAATAACTCATGATCAGCATTACATGGAACCCTAATGTTCGTAATGATATTCTCTGACCAAGTCCTCATCGTCAGAGTGTTTAACTGCAATAAATTTTATTTTATGGTTTATTTCGAAATTAATTGTATTTATACTTTATCATGATGATGGTTTGGTCATCGAAATGTACATATGAGTCATCTATAAAATTGTTTTAGTTAGTTATTTTCTTACATCTATTCTTTGAGCTTAGCTTGTGTGTTTATGTTAAAAAGAATAAAAGACGTACACAAAACTCTCAAATTAATCATTTATTGACTCATACGTGTTTCAGTAATAAAGTTATCATCATCATCAGTGAGTATTGCTACTACAAACTTTAACTTGTAAAAAATGTTGTAAGTTAGAGTTTGTAGTAGCAACACTCACTGACGATGATTACTTTGTCATTGAAACGCGATGAGTCAATAAATGATTAATTTGTGAGTTTTGTGTACGTCTATTATATGATTTAATTATTTTATTATTAATATCTTGTATTGTGGTAATCGATATATCTTTAATTATATTACTTGTGATATTTCCAATGTCATCATTGAATTATTAAAAAAAATATATTTGTCAGTATTTTGAATAACGGAATGTTAACGTATTTCAAAGTTTTTTTACAAACCTTGAATGTACTCGGCGTCATTTAAACTAGAAGCCATATATTTTATTGTCTACGATATTATTAGAAACAAAATTGGACTAAATTAAAAATTCTCATTTATTCTTCAAAGCCTGATTATAAATTAATACGGCGCTTCTCTTGTAGTACATTGCGTTTTTTAATTTGCAAATTCCACTATATAGTACAGTTATCACACGGGTTAACCTGGAATACATAGACTTAATCTTTTTAGAATGCAACGGTTATTGTAATTTTGCCAAGTCTCGTGGGTCGAAGCGGAAGGTTTACTCTTGTATGACGACCATTGTTCGTACCACACAAATGATTTTCTTATGCAACGCAGCTTTGCATTATATACATTGTATTACTACACCAACAGCAAGTCAACTAAATGGTATGCGTTAGGGTCTATTGTTGCATTAGCTGTAGACCTACGCTTGTAAACATCTGTCTTACTATAGGTTCTTGTTGGCTAACAATTGTTTTATTTCTCTCTTATTATTCAGTAACAATGGATAAGTCTAGACTATAGATGAGACAATGAATAGATTTTTATTATTTTGCTTAGTAATTCGAAACGTTTCCTATATATTTCTGTTTCAAATTTAATAACAAATGGTTATTATAAATATGTATTATACAGATATTATTCCCGCATCTTGTAATTTATTTATTATTTTGAAAACATTTACTTGGAATCTTGAAATAATAATGTTTTCAATAATAACTAGAAACTAAAGGATTACATGCATAGTAATAAATATTTCTAATTTTACTGAACTTTAAAACATTTTATTTCAAGCACTTTGTAAGTGTAATTAAAGGGATTTATTTATTCGTTTAGTTTCGAAGTTGTTATTGGAGAACAATTATTTGTTTTCAAGTAAAGGTTTTCAAGATAATACATAAATTAAAATTTTGATTTAAGAGCTACATAATATTTACAATATCTACTTGTTACTGAATTAGCAATGGATATATACAGGAAGCGTAACGAATTATTAAAAAACATAAAAATTAATTCATTGTTTCGTCTAGACTTGTCCAGATTTGCCGAATAATTACAATTAAATAAAACAAAACAAGAACCTTTCTTCGAAATATTTCTGTAGGAAAGCAGAGATGTTCACAAACATCTAGAAAATGAGCTAGAAAATGGGGTACTAGAAAATGAGCTAATATTTCTTTTCGTTATAGAATAAGTATATTATTTTCCAGTCTTTAAAGAAAAGATCTATAATGGAATTATATATTCTGATCATATAATAATTAATTCACACAGAGCCTTAATCTGAATTTTCAATATTTCCAGCTGGATATTTCTATTCGAGGCTTTACTGAAAAGAAATTATTAGTTGAAAGCAACTGCATTTTCTTGCTGTTTTAATCTTAGTCAATTTATTATTTCCTGCTCAATTACTTATGTTGCAGCTAAGTCCTGAGTACTGTCAGTATCATTCTTGATGTTCCTTCTTTACCCCATAACTTTAATAATGACTTAAAAAACGTCGTAATATTATATAATTATTTAAATCTAAGTATTAATTATTAAGAGTAATCATTCTTGACTCGTTAAAACAGTTGTCTTTTTATTTTAAAATATGTTTCGAAGATATTATAAATTTTATGTTGAAAATATTTTTTAAAAGCAACTTAACTTCGTATTATCTTATATTTAAAGTACATTTATGACAGTTTCATATCCAGATGATTGTATTCCTTGTATATTGAAAAAAAATACAGATTTTATTAAATTCGAATGATATGGCTCGGTTCCAAGTCTGATCTTTTGATTGCCTAATATTATTGGATGTTTACTTCACCCTCCAATCCGTTGTCGAGGGCGTGTTAAGTATATTTATTACTAACAAGTATTTGGTTGAACACAGTTAACAAGTTTTGTGTACTTCGGTGTTTTGCTCATGTTTCCTTCTTTTAAAAATAATTTTGTTACTCTGCCATTGTATAACATGACAAGACATGTGACATAATATATATCTTGATATTTCAATGTTTCATATGAATTGTATTGTTTTCACTTAATATTGTATAAATTGGGTGTAAGATCTGAATAGTTACCAAATGCAGCAGGACTTTTACAAACTTTCTTCTAAATATTCTCTTATGTGTGATTAGATTTTTTTAATCTACTTATTATTCACTTATTATCTGCTAAATTCACTTATTATCTGCGCTAAATTCACTTATTATCTACGCTAAATTCACTTATTATCTACGCTAAATTCACTTATTATCTACGCGAAAATCACTTATTATCTACGCTAAATTCACTTATTATCTACGCTAAATTCACTTATTATCTAAGCTAAATTCACTTATTATCTACGCTAAATTCACTTATTATCTACGCTAAATTCCCTTATTATCTAAGCTAAATTCACTTATTATCAACGTTTTTCCACACCGAATAAATGTTGTTCTTAAAAAGTATCTTACCTAAATTGTCCTTCAATCTTCATCTCAAGAAGTTCATTTCAATCTTCAACTCCTTCAAGAAGAAGTGTTATTCCTCTCCAATTACACATTTACAATAAAGTCTGTCTCTAAAGGAGACTCTTTCTTGGACTAACCACAAAAATTTCAAGTACGTATTATTATTTAAAGATTTTATTTACTTTAATCTTAGTTTTCCATCTGTGATCACAGATAATATTTTAACACCTTTTGTTTACATATTGACTGCAGTTGTAGTTCGGGCCCTCCTCATTATAATGCAAGGTAAATACTACCTCACGCATGCGTAACGAAGGGAATGTTAAAAATGCGTGTGCATAGCGATGACCGCATGTTTGAGAAATAAAACTTTCAAAGCTTAATAGATGTGGTGTACATACATAAGATATTCGCTAATATAGAAGACGAAGTATTTAAGAAACTTCCAAACATGTTTCGTAAAGCTAATATTTCTTTGTAGGATTTTAGTTGCTGAAAGTAACTGTTAAAATACATGTGATTTGGTATGCATTGAATTATTAAAAAAAAATTAGAAAAACCCTTATTTGGTTTTCTTTTGGTTGTCTTCTTTTAAGCAATGGCGTGCGAAAAATGACATTAAATTTCCAAAATGTACCCCTAGAGTATGAATAAGCTCAAGGTCTTCCAGGAATTCCAAACCCTTCTACAATGAATTTCTGACTCTGCTAGATGATAAAAGCGGTTAATTTGCGAGTCAAGTATAAAGACTATATTTTATGTATAAATACTTGACTCGCAAATCAATCGCGTTTTTAATTTACCTTATATTGCTGCGTGTAAACATGAATTATAGGATCTCTGGCTCTCGTACAGTTACCATAATTACTTTAAGTGATAATTTGTTTGAGCGTTAAATTAAATATTTAATAAACATCGCATCGACTTTCCTTTTCAGCTGTATACGCCTAATTAAGATATTATTTAGGTTCATTGGTCTTATATCATGCCGTTTAATGATCAACCCTCTCATTAGTGAATAATATGGAGTTATTCTTCTTCCTCCAACCACTTCTTTTTTTATCTAAAAATACTTGTTTAATAAATCCTTTTGTTAGGAATTACATATAACATATGATAAATAACTACCTTATCATAGCTTTTATCAAATTACTCCTTGTTCTGTGACCTTTTTCTTATATAAAATTTATCCATTGCATGAAGGACTACTTTGGCGCCTCCTCTTCGTCACAATTCCTTCAAAATTCTTTGGAGTATATATTAATACAGTAGGCAATAACAAAAATGTTTAGGAAATTTCAAAATACAATACTTTATTATTTCTCAAATTAATTTTAAAAGTTAAGTAATTTTAGTTGAATTGTTTTTAGAATATGCATGGCACTAAGAGCAGTAATTAAGTTAGTAGAAAAAGGCTTATGCAAAACAGATCTGGTTATGGTTATGTAACCGAGTATTTCAGGATTTAAAACTGAAGTTTACAACGGCCATTTGAATTAAGGTTCAACTCACTGAGTTAGATGGAGCCACTGAACATTGCCGCTTCAGCCACTTAATCCAGTTATGTACTAAGATGGGTACTTGATCATACCACAAGGCTTACAATGCATAAACTTGTCATTTCTAATAGAGAGTAAGCCCGTTTAGAAGCCAACGGCGTGGAAGAAGTCGACCGGTCAGGTTAGGTTAAGGTAGTGTTTACCACTTTTTTCCTTTTCTCGAGCTCTATATACGGTGGAGCTTGTTCAGGAAGATATATTTCAGTTCCCACGATGATTAATACGCTTGTAATTCGAAAATGGCGTCCATATGGACTTATATTTCTATTTGAATGCAGGATAAGAGTATAGCTTTCAACTTTTATTTTAACACGCCGGTTAAATCGATCCTCGAATTGTACAAACTTAAGTAGTTCGGCCTTTATTCACGAAATTACTATTAGATTTTATTTAGCCTTGAAGCAAAATAAAGTTTATGTTTTTATTCAAAAGGCAACAAATATGAAATATTGCTGTCACAAAAAAAAAACACTTGAAAAATAAAAGTAGTAAGTTACATACGACCTCTTGAAATAAGTCTAACATTTAAACGTATTACATATGGAAATCATTCTTCGTTTATTTTTCTGGTAGTAAAAAATAACTAAATAAATAAAAAACCAACTTCAATGCCAAGGTATCCAGATATCGAGTTCAATACCAAGTCTGCTGGAAAACGTCTGTCCTTTACTAACAAAATAAATTACTACCTTTTGGTTTCCTTTTTGCAATTGTTTTCTGTGACTTTCATTCTATTGGCCAATCCCACATCTCCTAGATTTAAGAATACTTACTATGTGTGCTAACTTTATTCCTTTTTTTATCAAGTTCCCTTATTTTTAATGACTAATATTTATATTTGTTGATTCCATCTTCACGTGAGCTACTAGTTATCACTAAACACTTGTAAGTGTTTATAAACCTGTCTACAGTAGCACTTACTTATATTTGTTGAGGACGGCCGTTTCGGGAGATGTGTCTCATTGTTAACTCAGACCGTAACTCAGAGTTATGGTCTGAGTTTGACAATGGGACATATCTAACGAAACGGCCGTCCTCAAGAAATATAAGTAAGTGCTACTGTAGACAGGTTGATAAACATTTACAAGTGTTTAGTGACTATTATTATTTATATATTAATATTTTCCAACATTCATAGTCAATTTAAACAGGACACTAGACCTAATGGCAAAGCCAGTGAGACGTAACTTACTAAAATAATAAAATTACTCTGTTTATTTCTTATACTCATTTCAAAGGTCCAGATTTGTTTCAATACTGAAAGATAAAATCTGCATTTACAAGATAATGCGTTGACGTAAACAATTTAATTAATAATAACGTAATTAATATAATTATCAACATCACCGGCGTAATCACTATTCGCAAAAACAATTATAACTTGTGATATAGAAAGTCTTCATAATTACGTAAAAATAATAAAACCTGGTGCTGATGTCCTTCAAATTTAAATTTTTTTTTAAAAGAAAAAATAACTGCACAATACACACAAAACAATTTAAAAACAAAACACACAGTACACAAAACAGAGTACTGCATTCCAATGCATATGTATATACAAACATATATATATATGTGTGTGTGTGTGTGTGTGTTTATATATATATATGTATATTTATATACAATGATTCCAGTCAGGATAAATTTGGTTTTCTGAAACAAATATATTTACTGGCACACGAGTTATTTCTAAACACCTACAAATCTATTGCCCGAAAGGGAGGCTTATCGAGTCACAGAACATATTCCAAGTACCATTTAGGGCGAACGTTTCCGTACATTCCGATAAGGATAGGATTCGTGACATATATTTATGACTTATATATTCCACTGGCCGGAAATGTTACCTGGGGTTGGTCCGATCACTGTTTTAACTTCCTTTCCCCTCGGTAATAAAGATAAAGTTTGAGGGGGATGAACAGCGAAATCGATAAATTACTTGTATCTGTGAGTCTCTGTGTTTGTTAGTTACAGGAGGTTACTTTGATACGAGAATTAGGAAAGGTTAGATTTTTAAAGTGTTAAAGGTCTGCATTGTTTCTCTCAAAATAGTGTAGACTATAAAATTCTTACATTGTTAACAAGCTTGATTAATATGTTATTATATTTTAAAACGACTAAGCCTTTTTAAATTTAGTTGCGTTGAGCGTTACTCTACTTAACTCTACTGTTTGAGCATTACTTTTCGACGAATTGATAAAAAGGATATTTATTATACAAAATATCTAGCACACAGTAGAGTCTACTTCTAAAAATATGACCAAAAATAATTTTCTTTTTTAGTTCTTCACAGATAAATCAATCAAACATAAGGTGGACCCTACTTTGAGTCCAATAACGTTATATTCCTAAAACCATAAGGTAAAAGTGCTCAGGATAAATACTGTAAATAGCGCAATGGCTGGCAACGGAATGAAAGTGTCACGTACTTATCTAAACCTCCTCCAAGTTGTTCGACTAGTTGAGCTAATTTACTGTGCCCAAGATTTCATTCTACTCAGCCTAAAGATCCTACGTCCTTTCGCAAGGAGAATTTTATATTCCTGAAGGTTTTCATTTGTTGGGTGTCTTCGTCATAAACGAAAGGGTATTTCAGCATTCGTCGTAACAGCACGGGACATGCGGGCGGCGTGGATAAACAGATGATTTTGGAATGGTCTTTTATGCTGCATTGAAAATAGACTTGGTAAAATCACTTTCGTCAATGGGAGTTAGATAATCCATGTCAAGTGATACAAGTTATATTGAGTGGTGTCACAGTTGGTTTTTCCCAAAATCCAACGAAGAAGTTGAGCATATCAGGGGAGGAGTCATATAAATTGGTCTTAATAGGCAGATGGTTGCTTCCATACATGTCGTTAGGTACCGACCAAGTGGATCTAGTAGAAAAAATGCCTTGCAGATAGATAGTTCAACAGCTGTGCATTCACCAGTAGACACTGCTAAATGACTAGGAGAATCATCATTTAGCAGACATAAGTCCAGTTCCGATCTTACACTCTCTTTAAGTTGACTTCGAGAGTTGCTAGTCGAAGATCCCTAAGACAAATGGTGTGCATTAAATCTCCTAACAATAAGAACGGAGGCTATAACTGGGTTATTAAGTACACTAAATCGCTGTGTTGAACTTTGACACTAGATGCCAAATAGATACAACACATAGTGAACTTTAACGAAACAGGTGTCTGGATAGCAACTTCTTGTAAGAGGGTTTTTAAGATTTGAGATAAAGCATCGACACAGTCACGGTCTAGGATGGCTACGTCACCTCTATCTCGATCTTCTGTAACTAAGTCGGATCTAAAAACTGAATACTCTCTTACATGGAAATTGTACGACTCGTGGAGATGTGTAGGCATACAACACGAGAAGTGACTCCTAACACAGTTGCTATTCCATTCTACCACTGACTTGCTAATTGCAGACATTTATCAATTTAGAAATGGATTAATGTGATACCTATTGGTGCTCGTGATTTTCTAAGCCAGGTCAGAGATGGAATCGGAGGAAGTTTTTGATTTAGGAGGGGTGGTTTTACCTTGCCCTCCGTTGATATTAGATTTTTGGTCACCTGTTTCAGCGGTGCCGATTTTCATCATTACGCAATTTGATAATCGACACAAAATGCTTACTACCGGTTGACAATTTCTTCTACGTCGAATTACAAGTGTCGATCAAAGACTTGCTTCTTCCACCGAGCCCTCCCGTAGAAGGGGTCGGTGAAAGAAGCAAATCCCGTGAGGTGCTTGCAGGTTGTACCCAATTTGTGACTAACGAGGAAAGGCGAGTTACTTGTTCAGTAAGAAGTTCTATTTTTCGTGTCAGGTCAGCACATTTTGTACATGATAACTTTGTAGAGGTCAAGGTTGCAGCATACGATTTTCCGTCAACCTTTGGTCCAGCAATTCTATAAAGTTTCCTTGTTTCTGAAAGCGATATTTTCTCTTTAGCCATGATGCTTAGTAAACTTTTTAATTGATGTTACAGGACCTCCAGGAGTATTAGCTTTATGAATAACGAAAAGCGACACTTTTAATAGATCTTTTTCTTCCTCTGTGCAAGAAAATAATAAGTATTTTGGTGATGGCAATCTTGGGGATATTGCCACCATCATCTTCTTACTAAATTTTTCAATACTAGGATCGTCAGGAGAACCCTGGTGTAACCTCTTTAAACTATACACAGTTGACTTTTATGAAGGTTCCATATAATGTTTTTAGGCCGGCCATCGTGTCGGGCGTAGGAACGGGAGCACCCTTGGATCACTTTCCAATCCCCAGATCTCTTGGGCTTATAATGTTTTCCATTGGCTCGACTGGATGGGTATCAGTCGAGTACTCGTAATACTGTGGCTCGTAAATGCTTTTGTGGCTTTGTGTTGAGACCAAACCTTTAAATGGCCGATTGCGATAGGTAAACATTGTCACCTGTAGACCTTTTAATAATCCTTCAGCACGATCTTTTGAGAGGTCCTTCAGGTTTCCTAAGCGAGAGTTTAGAGTTTCTCTTCATGAATGAAAAGAACGTTTCAACTATTGCAACTCCTAGTTTTACAGGGATGAGGTACTACTTGGTTTGGTGTAATGTACCTAAAACTGTCTTTTGAATAGTTTCTGGGGTGCATCCTAATCCATCATTTGCAAGATATAAAATCTCATCCACCAAGTCAGACTCTTGATGAGAAATAGAATTTGTTAGATGTCCATGCGTTTTAGGAACAACCTTTACAATTTAATTAGGCCTGTCTTCATGATTTAGATGACCTTTGTTTAAGAATAGCATTTTCATTTCTTTAGGCCTTTTAACCTTCTTCCTGGGAGTTTCAAAAGGAACTTTAAAATTCGGCAGCTCCTCTGAGACTAAAATCACATGCAATTAAACTTTGTTTACTCTTTTCCATCTTGTATTCTTCTCATTTGTTAAATGTTCCCTTATTTTTAAAACTTCGCACCATCTGAAACAAAAAAAATATATTTCAGATGGTGAATATTTAAAGACGTCTCTTGACTTAATCAGTTCCGCAAATGACCCCAAAAGTCCCAGACGTTTGCCTCAAATAGTCCTATATCACCAGTTTGAAGAAGAAATTACAACACCGCGATGACAGGTGTTTTGCCTGAGGTAGACTTCCTTTCTACTGAAGTCATGATGTCTCTAAGGAGTATCTACATGTTATCCCTACAAGATTATAAAAACCTAATATTTAATTTAAACTTTTAAAATGAAATACACTTTACCCAAACATAATATTGAAAAAAGATTGAACTCGAGATATCTTCATTTTCTGAGTACATTTTATTTCCTATTGTCACAATAAGTAAACTGACTGTGTAATCGTAGCGTAAAAGTAGCTGAGAATAAAACAGTTTTTTCTTCAAACATACAGATAAATAAAAACAGGAATTCTTCGCAACGTGTTTTATTTTTCGGTCATTTTCAGGTTTATAAATATGCATAATTTAAAATTATGCATCCAGAACAGAATTGTTTTGAGGTTGTTTTAAATCCATTGTGGAATACATGGAGAATCAAAAATATACACACAAAAAATAGAATATCAAAAATTTGTAGCTACTTAGTTTTAAAAAAATTTGAATTTTAATTTTAAATAATAAGTATATTAAGTAGAAGTATCTAGTATGCAATGTTTCTTAAATTTACTTAAAGTTAAGGGAATGCCTCCCGAAAACGATGAGGGTAGAGTTAAAGAAGGGATATACCGGTAATCCTCCCTTTACCAGGTCGGCGCTAATGTTTTTAGTTCTGGTAGTATTTGTGCCCCTTCCCATGAAGCCAATTACGTCAACTGAGCATAAAATACATGTCTGACAGAACTTTAAACAAAACCAATTATTAATAAATTTTCCTCTAAATTATTTTTTGACATTCCGTTCTAAATCGTCCTAAAAAAATATCTGCAGATAACTGGAAATTTACTAGCGACATATTTAAATAAAATGTGGCTAAAGTAGAAGAAGAAAATAAAGTTAGTGTGAAATTGGCACGAAGATGGATGAACAGACGGAGTGGGGAGCAATAAAACAATCACCTCATGGCAATCACCATGGCAACCGGGTTGTTTACTGGCTGATCAAGTCTGCCGTGACGTCATTGCTGTATGGAACAAAGATCGTTCTTGCATCAAAGAATACAAACGTAATAATATTCAACACAACAAGTAATAGTAATACATTTTCGTTAAGGTTCTTAGGGTGCATCCATGAAAAGTATGTGGGATTCTTCAATGTGAAATATGTTCATTTAAATATAAAAATTATGAAAAACAAACATCTGTATAGAGCACAGTAAAGTAATTATATTTAATAAACAATAATAACCCTTGCTACAATTAATTTAAACAACCTTGATGTACATTTCACTAGCGCAGTTAGCATCAACAGAAGGTTAAAACCATAGACCTTTCTATAATAATAAAAATTAATATAAGTTTTGAAAATTCAAATCCAAAATTACTATACTAAAAACCGTGTCAAATGAAATTATTATTATTATTAAATTGGAATATAGATAGATAATATAAAATGTAGCAAGCATAAGAAAAACGTTTTATTATTAAAAACCCTAAATATAGTTTTGGTCTTCAACAAAATAATAGGCTAACAAAGGGTTTATAATAGGCTAGACATTATGGTTCCATAATTACAATATGTTGATTTTTAAAATAAAAAAATTTGAAACTAAGTGTATTTGCATGTGAATTTCACTTAATTTTTTCATTAAACTAATAAATTTTTTAGAAATTTTTAATAAATAATTATAGAGTAAAAAATTATTAAATGATTTTTTTCAAATTCCTGATGCGTTAATAAACGTGTTACAAAACCTCACAACATAATTAATAACGATTATATTCAATATTCATGGAAATGGTTGATTTTTTTAAATATTTTTTTTCAACCTAGTTCCTCTGAATATGCTAGCTGTAATTTTTACATGCCCAATCGGCTAATGCAAATACCATTTAACTACCTATTACGTAAATTACCATTTTGTAATTTGATATCAAGTTATTAGATTATTTAGCCAACGTAGCTACTGTTCAATATTGTTGTAATAATAAAAAAAACTATTCTAAAAGTAAAAAATACATTTACTTTAATTTAATTTTTTTGTTTTTGAAGTTGATAAGATATATACATTAAACTGAGAAAATTTTTCCAAGGTATACTTCTTCTCATCTGCCACGCTCTTTGCATCATGATAAGCGTCATGGGGCAGACTTCATAATCAGTTTAAGTTAAGCGACAACATATGATTTCATACGTTTTTATGTTATTAATAAGACGTTTATACAACAATACTTTACGTTACGGAATACGCTGCCGAACAGCAGTGTTATCACGCAGGATACGTTTCTGTTAAATTCTTTAAATAAAACTATAAAAACAATATTTTATTAAAACTTTAAGATCTATATTCTTGAGATAAACTACTCACTTTATATCTGGCAAGTCCGAGTAATTGCCATAAAAATATTTTTTGTATTAGTGAAATAATAGTTCCAATTCCAAATACAGTAATTTTATACAAAATGCGATTTGATTTTTTTTTCTATTCTTGTTACAATATAGAAATAAAACATATAGATGGAAATTAAACTTATTTAAAGCAGAAACTTTAGTAAAACAACGATCTTTAATATGCATTAAAATTATAACTTGAAAGGAATCAAGTTATTGCGCCATAAATTCAGACACAATCGTGCAAGTCAAGAATAATGTTATTTATTACGTATTTATTAAAACTATGCCTGAAAAAGAGTAAAGTTATTGCGTCATTAATTCAGACAATATTAGGCAAGACTAAAACAATGATATTTATTATGCATCAAAACGATGCCTGTAAAAGAATCAAGTTATTGAGCCACAAAAGTTTCGAGAATATTATGCAAGTCTAAAACAATGTTTATTATTATGTATTACACCCATGGCTTGGAATGAATCAAGTTACTGCGTCATAAATTCAGACAATATTAGGCAAGTCTAAATCAATGTTTATTATTATGCATTACACCGATGGCTTGGATAGAATCAAGTTACCGCGTCATAAATTCAGACAATATTAGGCAAGTCTAAAACAATGTTTATTATTATGCATTACACCGATGGCTTGGATAGAATCAAGTTACTGCGTCATAAATTCAGACAATATTAGGCAAGTCTAATACAATGTTTATTATTATGCATTACACCGATGCCTTGGATAGAATCAAGTTACTGCGTCATAAATTCAGACAATGTTAGGCAAGTCTAAAACAATGTTTATTATTATGCATTACACCGATGGCTTGGATAGAATCAAGTTACCGCGTCATAAATTCAGACAATATTAGGCAAGTCTAAAACAATGTTTATTATTATGCATTACACCGATGGCTTGGATAGAATCAAGTTACCGCGTCATAAATTCAGACAATATTAGGCAAGTCTAAAACAATGTTTATTATTATGCATGACCCCGATGGCTTGGATAGGATCAAGTTACCGCGTCATAAATTCAGACAATATTAGGCAAGTCTAAAACAATGTTTATTATTATGCATGACCCCGATGGCTTGGAAAGAATCAAGTTACCGCGTCATAAATTCAGACAATATTAGGCAAGTCTAAAACAATATTTATTATTATGCATTACCCCGATGGCTTCGAAAGAATCAAGTTACCGCGTCATAAATTCAGACAATATTAGGCAAATCTAAAACAATGTTTATTATTATGCATTACCCTGATGGCATTGGAAAGAATCAAGTTACCGCGTCATAAATTCAGACAATATTAGGCAAGTCTAAAACAATGTTTATTATTATGCATTAAACCGATGGCTGGGAAAGAATCAAGTTATTGCGTCATAAATTCAGACAATATTAGACAAATCAAAATAATATTTATTATTATACATTACACCGATGGCTTGGAAAGAATCAAGTTACTGCGTCATAAATTCAGACAATATTAGGCAAGTCTAAAACAATATTTATTATTATGCGTTACACCGATGGCTTGGAAAGAATCAAGTTATTGCGTCATAAATTCAGACAATATTAGGCAAGTCTAAAACAATATTTATTATTATGCATTACCCCGATGGCTTGGAAAGAATCAAGTTATTGAGTCATAAATTCAGACAATATTAGGCAAGTCTAAAACAATATTTATTATTATGCATTACACCGATGGCTTGGAAAGAATCAAGTTATTGCGTCATAAATTCAGACAATATTAGACAAATCAAAATAATATTTATTATTATACATTACACCGATGGTTTGGAAAGAATCAAGTTATTGCGTCATAAATTCAGACAATATTAGGCAAGTCTAAAACAATATTTATTATTATGCATTACACCGATGGCTTGGAAAGAATCAAGTTATTGCGTCATAAATTCAGACAATATTAGACAAATCAAAATAATATTTATTATTATGCATTACACCGATGGCTTGGAAAGAATCAAGTTATTGCGTCATAAATTCAGACAATATTAGACAAATCAAAATAATATTTATTATTATACATTACACCGATGGCTTGGAAAGAATCAAGTTATTGCGTCATAAATTCAGACAATATTAGGCAAGACTAAAATAATACTTATTATTATGCATTACACCGATGGCTTGGAAAGAATTAAGTTATTGCGTCATAAATTCAGACAATATTAGACAAATCAAAATAATATTTATTATTATACATTACACCGATGGTTTGGAAAGAATCAAGTTATTGCGTCATAAATTCAGACAATATTAGGCAAGTCTAAAACAATATTTATTATTATGTATTACACCCATGGCTTGGAAAGAATCAAGTTATTGCGTCATAAATTCAGACAATATTAGACAAATCAAAATAATATTTATTATTATGCATTACACCGATGGCTTGGAAAGAATCAAGTTATTGCGTCATAAATTCAGACAATATTAGACAAATCAAAATAATATTTATTATTATGCATTACACCGATGGCTTAGAAAGAATCAAGCTACTGCGTCATAAATTCAGACAATATTAGGCAAGACTAAAACAATATTTATTATTATGCATTACACCGATGGCTTTAAAAGAATCAAGTTATTGAGCCACATAATATGCCAATCTAAAACAATGTAATTTATTACTCATTAAAGCGATGATTTGAAAGAAATCAAGTTGCTGAACTATACAGACATTTTATGAAAACCTAACACAATGTTATTTATTAGTCCTACTCATTAAAATGACATTTTGTATGGTGTCAAGTTATTTGACCATACATTCTGGTATTATTATGCAAGTCTAAAACAATAATGTTTATTATACATAAACATCACATTTCAGTGATCATTATGCAGACCAGTAAAAACAAACAGCCAATAGTAAACAAGCGTAACGTTGCCACAATTCACTACCTAGCTAGGTAAATACAACGGACTAAACACCCAACTGTCCTTCTTTACTCAGAGCCACTTTGGAAGCTTACTTGCGTCTGCACAATGCAAATACAGCTACTTCCACTAATAGTTCATGCTTACTACCTGTTCTCGCCGCTGGGCTTAACACATCTGAGTTCCACATCTATTACAGAATCCGGATTAGTCAGCAGAAGATTCTGCTGACTAATATGCAATATCATTATCCGTTGTAGATGTAGCCTTATTAAATAATTCAATTTTAGAAATTATTTAATTTTAAGAAAGCATTTACAGAAGGTGTTCTGTAGTGTTACTCTTTCCTGTCAGATTTCTTACTTCACTTCACATACTCATAGAAATTATTTCTTAAGCTAAACGAATTTAATACACTCTAAAGGGTAGATTAAGACGATACGACATAAGACCACTAATACAATAAAAATGTGTAATTTTTTCAAACATTAACCTTGAAGTAATCTAGATCCAATAAGCGGACCAAACATAAAAGACTACATTCCAACTTTTTTTAAGAAATGTGGTAATGCTACTTTTTATTACAGAACTACGCGCTCAGTACTCTCACACACTCTCCAAGTGTTCCTTAACTTTGTTTACCTCTCTACCTTCCCAAGAGCTTCTTAGTTCGGAAAACTGGCATGGATTCAGGACGTTATCTTGTCAACAAGAGAACTAACAAGCAAACTTATAAATGGCTCGAGTGCCTTTGTCTTGTGTAAAGACGGAGTGTGTTCTGAGTTAGCTCTGGTTTACTGGCCTGTATTCAGATACTATTTTAAAAACCATTGTCAGTATTGTAGGAGTGAAAATTTTTACTCGACATGCCTTAAAAGTATTAATAAACCCAATCAAAGTTTAGTGGATCCAGAAGTGCAATAAAAGTGTTTCCTAGTTATCCAGGGTGACTCAAGAATCATTTACACATTAAATCGCATAATAAAACTTTATTTCTAAAAGAAAACTAATTCTATTCTACACACCGAAAGCTACATCCCTAAACATATGTTTCACTGCACCACATGCTAAACCGTTGCGGCGGACAATTTCTTCTAGCGACTTTGCAGCACAGATCCTAAATTGTACTGTGGAGCCGCAAATGTTGGGCAGTATTTCCATGAGGTTTTGAGGTATTGGAGTGTAGAGTTTCCTTTTTAAACAACCCCATGAAAAGAAATCACAAGGATTTAAATCTGGACTTGGATGCTTGTAATTACTTAGCAAAAGTTTGTTTTAGTGACATTGTCTTGCCCTTGTATTCCTCCATAAAGTTCAATCCTTATATACAATGTTTAAACGATTTTCCTGACTTCCGTTCTGGAGTGTTACCCTCATATATTTAACAATTCCATCTAGCGGCAGGAGTAGAAGTACTTTCCCTAGTTCATAGTTGTGGATATTTTTACACTTCTAAGCTTCGTCTCTTCGGCATAAATACGTGCCGTATATTCTTACCTAATTGACAATGTTCAGCAGCCATTCAGTACAATAGGAACAGCCTTGCATATTTTTCATGTTCTTGGAGAGATGACGGAACGGCATTTCCGTTCCACTTTTACTACGCACAGGGTATTGGCATTTTGCACTCTGCTACTTTAGACAATGCAACTGCATCCTGCGATTAGAGCACGTGTCTTGAATACTAAAACATTTGAGCGTGACGTAAGAGTTTCACATAACACCATTACCTTTCGCTTACTATCCTGCATAAGAGCGTATTATTATTAAAAATACAAATAGTGCCTACTAATCACCAGTAATTCTTACTTCAGCACTTATAATTTAGTATAATTAGTTGCTATGATTGTATTCAACGCAACAGTTCCATCACAAAATTATATATTTTTAATAATTATTTGAAAATTTCTTCTAATTAATATTAAACACAGCTAATATATATATATATATATATATATATATATATATATATATATATATATATAGTATAAATGTTTTAAAGAACTCGTGGACAACCTAGCGAACTACAAAGTAAAAAGTTCCAAAATCACAAGTGGAACAATCAAATCGTAACATGGACAAGTGAGAAGACCGCAAAAGGCTCTGGTATTTTTGGCAAAACAACAAACCATGAGTAGAAAAAATACAGTCTATCACTTGAAATGATGATACATGAACCTCGAACAGAAAAAGACGAAAGGAAATGTCAGGGCAAAGGACTAGAACCCAAGCAGAGGCCTTAACATTTGAAGAGACCCAAGCAGAGGTCAAGAAGTTCTTAACATTTGAAGCCCTGAAATCGTCCAATTTGTCATTGTGACTTCAAGGAAAATTTCAGACACGTTTTGCCTCATATGTTTGAAAACTCCTAATAAGAGGAGGGAACGTTCCTAATCACTTGTGGGGAAAGAAAAAGGTGGCTAAAAGAATTCCCTTTTTACAGAAGCCGCAAAAAAATGTTTTATGAAACATATGATTCACTTGGATTACGTCAAACCAAGACCTATTGTGGGTACATGTAGCGGTATCTTCATCATACAAAACTAATCACCAATGTAAGATCCAAAATAAGAGACTCTGATTTAATGAATGGAAGATTTAATGGATTGTAAAAATAAAGAAATTAATTCAAACTCCGGTGCTATTTATTCATAACAATCCACTGAAGATCTTAGGGAGCCTCATTTAGACTTGTTTACACCCTGAATAATTCTATACAATTCTAACACAACAAAACTTAACTTTGTATAAATGAACCCTTTGATATCAAATGATATCTTACTCAAGTAGCTTGAGGGATTGAAGCTGATGCAACTTTCTCTCATGAACGTAGGATGACTAAGGTAAAATCGCAGGATTGCCTGATAAATTATGTAAATTCGTTTATAACAGAACTTTACATAAATATATAATAAAATAATTAAGTGGTATTATGTACGTGCACACTCTTACCATACTACCACAATATATGTACTTAAGTACCACACTCTTGATGATAATTCATAACGTAACTATTTTCCCTTTTCTATTTTCTACAAATACCAAAAGGTAATTTTACAGTCTAAAAAAAAAGCTTTTTTGGTCACGATTTATCAAAACTAGTCATGTATCCTCAGGGCCATATAGAGAAGCTGTTGTGATGCGCCTTCATATCAGGATCATTAAAGTTCTAATTAGAAGCTGATATGAAAACACATCACACATTGTGAATCACGGCTAACTTTATTGCCAATTTAAACCATTATTACATTTAGAAACCGATTTAAATTATTTGGAGTTCGATTTCATGTGAATTATCATATGACATATTATGGGTTAATGAATGCATTTAATTTCAGTTGTATCAATAATACCAACACTGGGGCCGTGTTGCACAAATAGTATGGTACGTAGGGAGGATAGGGGAGTTACACCCCTTACAGCTGGGTTCAGCTGCCTCCGACTGACATTACTATGTAAAGAACCTGTCTGGGTTTTTTTTTATTAACTTGGGAGCGGGTTTTAAACTGCCCGAAGCACTGCTACCTTAAGGTATATTGTACTTACCTCCCTGATCTAGTCAAATAGCTCCCTGATCTAGTTCCCTCTTACCAGGTTTAGGAGTTTCCTGACTAGTGTTTTACCTTCAGCATCCATCAGAGCCGTTCCATCACCAAAGAGGTTCCATCACCTCTCGGCAAGTACTTCACATCTGTAAATAATGTGTGTGGCAGTTTCCAGTTCCTGCCCGCATAGTCTGCACACTGGTTCATCTTTGTAGATACCTATTTTATGCAGATGTTTCCTTAGTCCACCGTGTTCCGTGAGTAGACCTGTGGCTATCCTCAATTCCTGCCTAGACAGATAGATGAGACTCTTCTGCAGCCCCAAGGAAGGTTTCCTAAGGGTTAGCTTACTGTGTTTCATCCCTTCAGCCCTGATCCAGTGCTCACAGTGTCTTTCAGCCATCCACCTTCGCACTGCCATCTTGCCCATGGATTTGGAAATACCTACCGCAGGCTCCGGGTCCAATCAGGGGAGTCGAAGACCCCTCTCTGGCCAGGGCATCTGCGGCTTCATTTCCAAGTATTCCCCTATGCCCTGGCACACAACCTATCTTGATTTGATTGTGCCTTTCCAGGGCTTGTAGGTTATTTAGGCACTCCCTGACTATAACCGAGGTGACACATGTCCGTTTAGTGCCTTAATTGCTGCCTGACTGTCGGAGAAAATAGCAATCCGGGTCCCGTGTGTTCCCCTTCTCGCTATCTCTCCCAGACAGGCATATATAGCATATATTTCGGCCTGAAAGACAGAGGTATGCCTCCCCAAGGAAAAAACTTGTTTGGTGGACCTGGTCAGGTGCAAACGTTCGAGTAATGTGGTCGCTGCCTATTTCCAAGACGGGTTCTTTGACCACGCACTCGATACTCATATGTCCCGAAACATCTGGGAGGTTAGCCCAGTTGTTCGAGTTGCGCAATCTCCATGCCGCCAGCCTCGCCTCTCCCCTAAGGACGAGCTCGAGGGGAGGGAGGACCTGTCTGGGTTACAAGTGGAAAGCTTTGTCAACAATCTGAAGTGTAGAAGACTGATGTGGTAATTAAACCATTGAAATGGTCTAAATTGTAAACAAGTCACTCTTTTAGCTGCTGATATATTGTAGACGACAATAACACAGAGTAAGACCTAATAGATGGATAAAATCGACCCTCATTTTGGGGAAGGTTTTTGACGGTTGATTTAGCGGCATACTTCAATCAAAAAAGCAAAACGAAGGGCAGACTGAAAGACAAAGTAGAGTGATTAATACAAATATAAATTATATATATATATATATATATATATATATATATATATATATATATATATATATATATATATATATATATATATATATATATATATATATATATGAAAAACAGTATACAATATAGATCAAATATAATCTGTGATTAACAATTCACTCCCTCCTTTGTAGAACGTCAAAACATACGTAAAGGACTGTTATACGTAGATTTTGTGAAACCCAGTCTTTACAGTCAACCTACAATACAAAAAAAAAATAATAATAAACTCGACAGAGGCAAAAACGTAAGAAACTATAAAGGGCTTGGTGGTTCTGGAACGCCCAGATACTGAGGACGAAGAATTAAGTATAAAAAAATAAAGAATAAAACTACAAGAATTGAAGGGGGCAGAATTGTGTATATTAATGTTATATGTAAGTCCAAAAAAAAGGAACCTGGATTGAAATAGCCAACAATGTCCTCGATTGGTAGAGCAGAGTCAAACTAAACGGAAGTGCAAGAACAGGAGCGGAAAAATATACATGATAGAAGATGGACTAGAAGTAAAATAACATTAGGGAGGTTCGGAAATGAAGTAACGGCTAAAAATTGGGAAGTATAATAGATTTAAAAGAAACAAAGGGTTAAAGCAATTGATTATATAAAATTATATATATATAAATATATATATATACAACACATCAATAATTATGCTTTGGTCCAGCAGATAAGAAATTTTGCTATAAAATTACAGTTTATACGTTATTGAGAAAATCCAAAAAAACTATAGAGATCAAAGACTACACATTACGAATTTCAAGAAATAATTTCCATGAGTATGAAACAATAATCAATCCCAAGAAATGGCAGAACTAAAATGCAAGAGGAGGGAAGATTCACCTTCACATAGTTCTGAAAGACTCAACAGGAGTCTTATATCACAGGAGAATAGATAAAAATCTGGAAGATGCAAGCATGACAATGACGAAGAAATACTCAAACACATTAAGTAATTAACAGTTAGCCTTAGGGAAAATGGAAAAACTTAGTAAAAAAACAGAAAAAGAAATAAGCTATACAATACATAATTTAACTCTAAAACAAACTGACTAGTATTATAAAGAACTAACTAAAAAATAAGTTATAATAGAATACAGGTTATTAAATATCTGTTTTACAGGAGGAGATGAAGTATTATGAGAACCGAAAAACTATAAAAGACAATAAGAAATCCTATAAAACTAATAAAGCAAGTGCAAACAACACACCAAAGAAAATACTTCAAACATATATAAATGAGAATCAGGATAAATCTACTGCTAAGAAGTATTAACAGAAACATTGCCTAGTTTCTGCAACAGAATGTATAAATGGCGAACACTATTGTAGTATTTCCCGCTGTAGAATCGTTTAATTTGCCTCTGCATTTAGGCTTTCCAATTTACGTAATCGCGCCTACTCCTTACTCAGATTATGTCCTTATTTTTTAATAACTCGAATAAACCAAATATGCCAAAAGAACGAATTTATTTTTGCACGAATTTATTCTTATGACAGAAGGCGTGTTTTATTGCCACTTGCTCATCGTAAAATTAAGCCCTTTTTATAAATAAATTCTATTTTGTATATAGTAATTAGAAGTGGCTGCGTGATCAAGTGTGTAGAGCGTTTGACTACTAACCTATAGGTTCCGAATTCTACTTCCAGTAGGAGCAATGAATTTCTGTGTGCTTATTTACTCTTCGGGTCGACTAACCTGTGAAAATTAGTACCAACGGTAATAATGGGCAGTTGAATCGTAGTGCTGCCACCTTGAATGTCCTATGGCCCAAGTAAGACAGCTACTTACACTCTTTCTCTCCTAGTGGTGTAAAATGGAGTCATTATTATTATTATATAATTAAAAGTTAGTATTTACTAATGCGGTTTGAGTTTGGATGATTTACTTTTTATTTTTTCAACTAAATTTCACTATAAAAATATTTTTGTTTATATTTATTTATTTAAATCGACTTTAGTCTTCACTCAAATCATAAATTAAATAATTTTTTGTAAAATAAAAAAAAATACATTGATTTCTGAGTGTAAAATTTTAAATATATTAAAGCTTTAGATATTACAAGTTAGCCTATATGTAGAATACATAAAATGTAATCCAGAATGTACACACACGCGCGCATGCGCGCGCACACACACACACACACACAACACACGTACTTGCACACACATTCGCACGCACTCGCACACGCACACTCACACTCACACGCACCCGCGTGAGTGAGCGCACACGCACAAACATTTAATATTATTAATATATATATATATATATGTGTGTGTGTGTGTGTGTGTGTGTGTGTGTGTGTGTGTGTGTGTGTGTGTGTGTGTGTGTGTGTGTGTGTGTGTGTGTGTGTGTGTGTGTGTGTGTGTGTGTGTGTGTGTGTGTGTGTGTGTGTGTGTGTGTGTGTGTGTGTGTGTGTGTGTGTGTGTGTGTGTGTGTGTGTGTGTGTGTGTGTGTGTGTGTGTGTGTGTGTGAAAAATATCATTCATTTTATTTAAGATTATTCTAACTTAACACATTATCAATTTCTCGTTTGAGGCCACCCTCGAGTTAAAAATGTTTTGTAAAATCTCTTATGGCATTGAATAAAAATACCAATGAAATATATTGTAAATAAATTTTTTAACAGTTTTAAATGTTGTTTCAACTCTGTTTTATTTAAACATTATATTTTTTTATTACCTCTAACATTTTTATTTCCCGATTAAACGCAATTACCAGAGATTAAAACTGAATAAATCGATTATAGAGAAAATTAAATTGCCCTTTTTAAATTAGTTTATTCATCAATCATGGAATATTCCCTGGGATCGGATTAGGCGCGGGATTACGTAATTAGTAGCAGGGTTAACGCAGCCAGTTGATTTTATTACTGGGCAATTTTGAGGTCTAAACAATGTATCAGTTTCATAACGTAATTCATACGAGTGTATTACGGAGATGTAACTTATTTCCTCTTTATTAAATTTTTCATTAATAATTTCGAGGAAGGCAAATATTGGATATAAAACTCTAAGAAATATGGCAAACCTATCTAATATAGTTTGTAGCTTTCATTTGATAGGTGCAAAACTTATTGAACAGGCTTTTCCAAAAAACTGGATGCTACTTCGGATTTTCAATATAAAAGTTTTAAAGATTTATTGGAAACGCTCAAATGAAAACTGTATACAAATGTTTAGGTTTTTTTAGTAAAACCAAATAATAATAATGACCTCATTTATTTTATCAATATGGCTTAGGAGAACCAGGGTACAACTACTGTACTTGGCTATTCGGTATTCAAGGAATTAAGAGAGTATAATACTATCGCCCATTATTAACCTAAGTACAAATTTTCATCAGCTGAGTCAACCTGGGGGCTGAAAAGGCACTCATAAATTTTAGTACAGTATTCTCAAGAAACCACCCATAACATTTTATGCTAGTAGTTAAATGCTCTAAGCACCGGACTACTCACTACTAATTTAAGGAACTTGTGATAAGTGAAATTATTTTATTAAATGATTAAGGTAAGCATAATTTATATTTTTTCAATTTACTTTATCCATGAACTGTGTTTGTTTTTACTTACTGAAGAATATTAATGAAATAACACAACCAAACTAGCACAATAAACACGGCATAGGATTAATAATGTTGACATTTTCAACGTGTAATCCTACAGCCATGGTTCATTAAATTATAGGTTGTAATGATTAATTCACGTTGAAATAATAATTATTGAAATTTTACCGTTGACAGTAAAGCAGTAAATCAATGTTTACTTGTCACCATGTTGCAGAGGAGCAAAAAATAATATCTTCTAATTTATTCCATGAATTAAAAACGCATCAACTCACATTTCAAAATATTCTTTAATAATTTCTTTAACTGAAGTAACAAAAGTCTCCGTTCTCATTTGACACTCTGCTGTCTGTATGAATCTCTCCCTCTCTCGTTCTCTGCCAGTCTGTCTGTCTGTCTGTCTGTCTCTCTCTCTCTCTCTCTCTCTCTCTCTCTATCTACCTATCTATCTATCTATCTGCTGTCTGTCTGTATCTATCCATCTATCTAACTATCCATCTGTCTATCTATCTATACCTTTATCTAACTATCCATCTGTCTATCTGTCTATCTATCTACCACTTCACAATGATAATTTTATTTTCAGTAATTTCACCAATCATCAGACACCGGTCAGTGCAATCAACTACAGTTTCAGTAAAATGTTTCATAAGTGTTTCATAAAATGTTGTATAACATTAACCGAGATTATAACTGTTGAAAAAACTAAGTAGAACACAACTAAATTATTTTCTTGAAACATTTTTTTAAAATTATGAATCAAATAATTTTGTGATGAAAAATGTTTAAATCAGTAAATTTGTTCCCCTACTATTTAACTTGACATTCATTCAAAGTTACGATAGATAATTTTTCCATAATATTAAGAAACGTATATACGTATATTTAAACACAAAAAACAAGAACATTTATATGGTTATCGCAACAATGATATTTTCAAAAACATATTTCTCATTTTTTTAAATTTTCATGCATTTTGTATAGTACATGAGCTTTTACTGACCTAAACAAGCCTGTGAAAGCTGTTTTACTTGAAGTTACATTGAAAACTTTTCAAATTGTTTCTTAAGATGGTTACCTTCTATCATGGATTCTGTTGGAAAGATTATTTGATGTCAATAAATTCTATTTTCATTTTACACAAGTTTAATTTACGTTGTTCGTTGAGATTTTAATTATAATTTATTTAATTAACTTCCTTCATGCTGTTGTTTTCTTTAAAAATTAGAAGCTTGTTGTTTCCTTTAAAATTCAATTATTATAAGAATTTTCTAACTAATCTGAAAAACTTATTAAGAGAAAATAAACATTTTAGACAAAGAAATATTCGATTATGTTGAAAGTTTGAAAACGCAATCATTGAACGATTATGATAAAGACTTACATTAAATAAATTAATCGGATTAACTGTAACAGTTAATGCACAACTTAATAACGTTACAAATTTTTAATACATCAGCATGATCTAGAACTAAAATAATTAGTAAGAATAAGCAGGAGTCTAAATTAATTTTAATTTAAGTTTTAAATGTTAATTTTTTAAAATTTAGTTTTACTTTATTGTAGCTTGATAATTCTTGGATAAGACAAAGTAACTGATATTAATAAATACGTATAAAGAATCTATAATTTATTTATGGTGAAGTTTTATCAAGAATAAAATATGTTTACTATAAATAATAATTTATTTAACGTTTTACCATTAAACTTGTGCAAAAACATTTGAAAGAGGAATAATTATAATTATAACAATTATTTAGAAGAGTGGTGAAATATGTGAGCTATATTTTTGTTTAGATATGTTATGACTATTTTTATAATATTTAGGCCTGTGTTATTCATGAAATATATCGAAAATATTCTATACAATAAATGAGGAATAATAAAAATTGAAGTACTTCCCTGTGTGTTAAGGGGTGGATGCAGAAAAACAATAAAAATAAGGGAGTCAGTAACACCCCTCCCTTCCCCCAGTCAAGTTACACTCCAATAGACAACTGCCGTATACACTACAATTTGCTTAGAGGAGGGTTTTTATAACAATGTAACAGTTTTTCAATATATACAGGTTATTATCTATGGTATTACGACAACAGGTGCTGTTTTTTGACGTACAATAACTTAACAATAACCTCAGTCTTCAACAACAAACCGATGTTTTTTATATATCTTTATCAATATTAAAAACATTAGTACGTCTTTTAATTTTATGCATTATTTTTTAGCACATGAACTATGGTGAAGTTTAATCAGCCTAATATTTTTTTATTTATTAATATAATAGTTACTAAATTTATTATCATTCTATTAGTAATATCCATTTCTTCCTACACACTCATACAGAAATTGATGACTGGAAACGTATATTTGTCTTAATTGAACATTTACAAAAATTACAAAAGTTAACTTTTGTTAAAAAAACATTATTTATATACACATCTTGTACTAATTCCCTGTTATCATTATTTAATCCATTTTAAAATGTAGAGAAATATTCTGAAATATCTTTTTTGTATTTTTTACTTTCATAAAAAAATCCTAAAGAAAAAACGACTGAGCTGAATATACAAAATGCAAAATACTCCATCAGGTAAGAAATGTAGTGGACGTAAAACAACGACAAATCAAAATACGCTACCACGAGATATTATTAATTAACTTTAATGTACGTTTCTTTAACATTATTGACATTCTGATAATCGTATACCGAATAAGAGAGTAATATGAAGTAAGTTGACAAGGAGCTTTTTTTAAACCATAAGTAGTGAATTCGTAAAGCAATAGGCATTTTACGAGCTTGATTTTCCTTTATATATTATATCAGAATCACTATAAGTAAAATCGTTAGGCCTATGCGCGTTAGACCGAGCCACTTATGCGCATGCTCTGTCATGCCTCAACCTCCTTGATCGCAAATCCCTCTGCTGTCCTGAAAACATTAGCTATACTGTTGTATACTAAATACTAATTCAATTTTTAGTTTATAGTTTTGTGTTTATTTTATTAATCTCTTAAATTTCGTAATCTTGTGTTTCTTTTTACGTTTAGGCTGGGGATGACTCTATTTAGACTCTGTCATCTACAAGTTTTGCTTTATTGTGGAAACTTCTGATCAGTTTCCTACTCTAAACTAAATCCCCCCCCCCAACCAACCCCCTGCGCGAAGAGATTTTTCTCAAAATGATTCTACTATACATATTCTGTAGATCGTTAAAGTAACAACGGGCAATACAAAAACTAAATGAATTTTTACGTTAAACTGATTCACATTTCAAGTATAAACAAACTACGTGAAACCTGATTAAAAAAAAACATTCACTACATTTCTAACATGTGTTTTGTATTTGTAAAGCTTCTCGTTGGCGCGGACAATATTCCCTGCTCCTTTTACGTTTACTTGCTACTAGTTCACTCAGCATACTCGTTACTTTGAATGTCTCGACTTCTTTCTTGTACCATTTTTCAGAGAGATCATCTCAATAGCTGTTGTTTTACAGAAATAACAATTGTGACATGTGTAGATACAAATTTTTGCTAATATGTAATGAATTGCAGCCCTTAACTAAAGAGAACGTGCGAAATGGTGAGCTAGTAATCCTGCTTTTCTCTGTTTATCATTTAATACTTGTTAAATATAACCCAAGTGGTCCGATGGAAAAACAGTTTACCTTCACATTAAGAACTATAATAATCGCTGTAATGAATAAAATATGAAGCAGGTACGTTCCAAAAGGTAATAGATATAACATGATTTCAATTTAATAAGAATATAGTTCACACCGGAAAGTATGAAATTTTCAGCTGGTAGTTGAATTAAAGATAAATATATCATCGGTTATTAGAAGGCGTGATCAAAGACGAATTTACCTGTCAATAATTTTGTAACACTTATTTTTAAATAAAACTAGATTGTAGTAGATGTACGAGTTTAAGTATACAGTAATTTCTTGCTACCATAACGACAATGAGAGGTAGCTTTAAGGAAAATGTACAGGCGTGACGTTCCCCGTCTAGAAATAATAATGGTGAACGCTTTTATTTTATTAAAATGGCTACAAATAGAGGTAAGAGCATCATCACCTGGACGCAACTGCATTTAAGGAGGGTAATGAGGCCTCCACTGCTCTTCATCCGTACGCTTTGGTTTTATTCTAGAGCCTTCACAGTCTGAGTTAACCATCTGCTTAACAGATGTCTCCTCCCGTTTTTTCAAGGATGATTAAGTGACTTAATTTTATTACTCTGAAACTTTATTAAAGGCAATACGTTTGACAAAACAGTAAAAAGGTTTTCCAATTAAATTTCAATTAACATTGACGCGTCACCCTGTGCGATGGTGCGAAGTTTTGATGTCGCTTTGAACCCTTTTATACGGTGTAGTGACTGTAAATTACAATATATACGTAATGACTACCAGAGGTGGAATTTTAACACAAAAGATGTAGAGCAACAACCTGATGGAGAACGCAGTTCCATTTGCTTTTACAACTGCAGTAACTACACTACGTTAAAGCGGTAATTAGTATATATATAGCTATAATAGAGCCAATCAAAGCTGCATGGCGTCTGTTTAATTAAATTCTATCTGCTGAAAGGTTTTAATTAATTAATTGAAATTAACGGGCAATTATAAATTTATACGGAAAGTAGGCTGTAAAATATGGTTGCCGCCAACTAGAATAAAATTGTTTTAAAATTTTTATCGCTGATAATTTTTTTGTGTCACCTAACAAAACGATTTTGTATTTGTTATTTTATAATTATTTTTGTTTAGAAAATATTACTAAAATAACTATTTTATAAACAGAAAAATGTTAGAAAATGTTTTTCGTTTATATTTGTTGCTAAAATGTTAAATTTTTTAAACTTTCTAAACTCGCTATGGTTTTTCTTTATTATATCATGCCATCCTTTTTAGGTCCTGAGGTCCTGATAACGTTTTCCAGAAAATATTGTAAGAATTTCTAGCATACAGACCATTGTCTAAATCCAAAAAACTACAGCCCCATTAAATAAGTGAACACCCTTTCATTCAAGACCAATTCCAAAAGTATAGCTACGGTGAGTTTTGTTGTATCTAGGAACCAAGAACATCTTCTGACCGAAAGTATTCCGTATTGGGTTTCACCCGGTGTTAGATGCAACCTGTTTCTGTGGCTTTAACAGAGTGGCAGCATCCTGTCTGTATAGGGTAGTAACTAGTAAACCTCAGGTTCCTGTATCGCTTTACATCCAATCTATGATAAAATGTGGTTTTATTGTTTCATTCATTGTTCGATAGCATCTTGTCTTTTGTTTTCAATGATTGATAGTACAGATGTGGAAGTACTATTAATATAGTCTTGTGGCAGTACTATTAGTACAGCTGTGGCAGTTCTGAAAGTAAAGATGTGGTAGTACTATTAGAATAGCTGTTCCAGTACTATAATTATAGCTGTGGCAGTACTATTAGTACAGCTGTTACAGTACTAAAAGTAACGCTGTGGTAGTACTAATAGAATAGTTGTGGCAGGAATATATTTATAGCTGTGGCATTATTATTAGTATATCTGTGGCAGGAATATATTTATAGCTGTGGCATTATTATTAGTATATCTGTGGCAGTACTAAAAGCTGAGCTGTGGTAGTACTTTTAGAATAGCTGAGGCAGTAATATATTTATAGCTGTGGTATTATTATTAGTACAGCTGTAGCAGTACTAAAAATAAAGCTGGGGTAGTAGTACTAGAATAGCTGTGACAGTATTATAATTATAGCTGTGGAAGTACTACAAGTAATGCTGGTGTAGTACTAATAGAATAACTGTGGCAGTACTATTGTTAAAGCTGTGACAGTACTATTAGTACAAGTGTGGCAGTACTAAAAGTAAGGCTGCGGTAGTACTATTAGAATAGCTGTGGCAGTACTAAAAGTAGAGCTGGGGTAGTACTATTAGAATAGCTGTGGCAATACTAAAAGTAGAGCTGGGGTAGTACTGTTAGAATAGCTGTGGCAATACTAAAAGTAAAGCTGGGGTAGTACTATTAGAATAGCTGTGGCAGTACTAAAAGTAGAGCTAGGGTAGTACTATTAGAATAGCTGTGGCAATACGAAAAGTAAAGCTGGGGTAGTACTAATAGAATAACTGTGGCAGTACTATTATTAAAGCGGTGGCAGTACTAAAAGTAAGGCTGGGGTAGTACTAATAGAATAGCTGTGGCAGTACTAAAAGTAAAGCTGGGGTAGTACTATTAAGATAGCTGTGGCAGTACTACAGGGAAAGCTGTGGTAGTACTATTAGATTAGCTGTGGCAGTACTAAAAGTAAAGCTGTGGTAGTACTATTAGAATAGCTGTGGCAGTACTAAAAGTAAAGCTGTGGTAGTACTATTAGTACATTTATGTACATTTTAGTAACATAAATAAATACGAATAAATTAGTATGTGTATGTCAAGTATTACTCATGAATATTGACTGGAGCCTCTCTATCTACCAAGCCAGAGTTGTTAAAGTAATCAGTATAGATTCTGTGTGCCGAACTCACAGACGCTTAGGCACCATTTTAAGTATATGTAATCTCGAAAATTCTAGTCATAACATGAGAGATGAATGGAATTACTGATTCCAAAAATATACACATATACAGTGTTTGTAGTTTTTTAAAAAATTTTGGATTACGAGTTTATTTAAATAATTGGAGAGATTAATTTTTAAATGTACTGCGCATCCTTATTTTGTAATACATGGTTTGTAGTGATTAATTAGGAAATAATTTAGGGAAATTTAAAACAAATTTTAAGTTGTAAACAGCTTCAGTGATTATTTTAACGTACTAGAAACTAATATATCTAACCACAGAAACTAGAAATACCTAGTATAAAACAGGTTTAAAGTGTATGATGGATTAAAATGTTTTTCATAAAAAATTAGTAAATTCTTTCACAGAGTAGTAAAATTAATTAGAAAATAACGTCAATTTTTGGACAACGTTTGTCAGAAATAAGATCAGATTTTTATTTCCAAAGGCAAATATTTGCTCACAGTCGTTATTTTACGTAGTCTATGTTCAATATTTCTTGTAAAAAGACAACTGACACAATTTAATATATTCGTAACCGCCCCATCAGGATGCATCATTGCCAGCTTCTCGGTTATAGAAGAAAAATGATGACAGATTTCACATCATGGATCTAGAATAATATCATTTCTCATTTCAGTTTTTATGTTGGCAAGATGACATTTAACAAATGGATGTCAAATTGATAGCTTAAGTGAATTCAATGCGCAATGGTTGAATTTACAAGAATAACCTGTGACATTAATCACGCGACGCGCATATGTTACGCCGGATATAGTCTACATAGTGAAAGACTGGAGCGACGAGTTGATTTTCAAAACTTTTTTTGCACATTCCGAGTTAGCGTTGTCTCTGCTCGGCATTAAAATTTCTTCTCTGATTTACTCTAGCTTTGTTTATTTACCATTTTTAATAGTTAAAGTTAATAAGTTATTTACCATAACTTAATTTTACCATTTTCAGCCAAAATATTCTAAACCCATAACGTTTGCTTACTTGTCAACCATGTTTATAAAACCCACAACTCTAATGGGGATATGATAAATTCAGACGGTTTGTAAGCCTTGTGATACTTTGTTACAGTATATTCCTAATCGCCTGCGGTTTTTGTGTTGTATATCTTGAAGGTTTTCTTATAAATATTTCGGTATCACTTGGCAAAATACCACTACTTAATGATATTTTCAGTAAGATAATATTCATAGAATGAGTCTGCTGAAAAATATCAGTAAGTAGTTGTTTTTTTTGCCAAGTGTTACCAAAAGTGTCCTAATCAGTTTCTACAAGTTTCTGATTCGGTACGATTTTTTACCCACGTGTTAGTAAACATGTTTGTTTTACAACCAATTCCATCGTAATAGATAGGGTACTTTGTAGACATATTGTAATGTATAAATATAGTTCTCTGTTATATATATATATATATATATATATATATATATATATATAATTAATAAATTAAAAATATTTCAAAAACAAGAATACTTTTATAGAATATATTTATTCAAAGCTTTTCGCCGATAAAATAGTACCAGCATCTTCAGAAAAATAATTATCTAAAAAAAAACTTTAGATAATTATTTTCCTGAAGATGCTGGTACTATTTTATCGGCGAAAAGCTTTGAATAAATATATTCATTAAAAGTATTCTTGTTTTTGAAATATTTTAAATTTATTAACTATATTACAAGAAAACATATCACCATATTTAATATATGTATATATATATATATATATGTTGAGAGAGATATGAAGAGAGAGAGACAGGCAGATTCACAGACAGACAGAGAAAAGAAGAGAATCTCAGTATTAGTGATTATTCACAATGTGTATTCTCGTCAGTTTATCACATATACCGTAACGTCTACGCTATGAAACCTTATTAATGTATACTCATTGAACGTATTTTTTTAAGCTACAACACATACACGCCACATACATTACTTTTAACATAATTGTTAAAATAATAATTTACTTATCAATTTTAATTGCTAGATTAGGGTCTAGTTTTTAATAATGTTTCTGTTGTTTGTGTTTTTTTCTCAGAAAGTTTGATAAATGTTATTATAATTAGGATATAAATAACGGGAAATTTAAAAAAGTGTTATTAATAATTACGCTTTTTGCAAAGAATGTTATAAAGCACCCAGATTTGAGAAAAATTCTACCTTTTTTAATACCTTAGGTCATACATCATTGGAAAAATTACATTTTTAATAAAAATGTTAAAACGACGTTAAAATAATGATAAATAGCCCTACAAATATACTCCCGTTAAAAAGTGTAATTTATAGTGTGTTTTTGGTTCCTAAGAAGGAGTTCAACACCCTCTTATCAGTTGAAATTTATCGTGCCATCCTAGAAACACATCAAGTTTAGAACATTACTCAACTACTGTACAATTAAAATTAGAAATGTATTTTACTAATTCAGGGTCAAAGAGGATCGTCACAGCGCCTTCATTAGTGTTCAGTTTATTTTCTCCGTTGTGTATAACGTTAGCGGTATATTATGAAATGAGTAAAGAATGGGAGCTCTCTACCTGGCCAGCTTTCTAGATACCTTTCTAATTTTAATTGACCTCTGGATAATATATTCATGTTCAGTTCATCATTTTTACTTTTATGAATTCTATAGCTTTTGCTGTTATTACAGCTTATCAGAACCTAACCTCCTATAGAAGTCATTACTTATTTTACCCAATGTTAATACTAATTGCATTATATATTATTTATTGTACTAATATATTACATATCAATTATTATATAACCTATTCTTCATTACGACACTATCAAATTTATACCTTTGAGACTGTACACTTTAATTGCTTATAATTGTCTTATGATTAGGAAAACAAGTAATATTTAGGTTACAGAAAGATATTTTGTAGAAGAGGTAAATGAGCATTAGTGAATGGTTGAAAAATTACACAAGGGAATAAAATTGCAGGCTGTAATGGGTGTGGCGTTCGCATAAAGTAAATTTATCTTAGAATGTGGGACTACTTCCACCTAGTAATTAGAAATATTTACCCAGAATATTGCTCTGTCTAAATTCGATAACAACGTTTCTTAAAACATGAACCATTTCATTGCCATAGACAGTTAGTTACCAATGGTTTATTCCTGACTCCAAGACATAAAAGTGACTAAACAGTTTCAAAATTTGTTTCAAAAATGCTTTTCAATGTAATTCATAACTAATTTTAAAAAACTTAATATTCTCCAAAAACGTTGAGTTTTAAGAAATTTTCCAATGACTCCGAAATTCCTGCCAGGATTTTAGGAAGAGATGGTCGGGTCGAAATTAAGTTACTCCATTGAAGTTACTGGTTGAATTTGAATTACTGTGTATTGAGGAAAAACTACAACTATAAACCGATTTATAACTGCATTAAAAGAAATAGGAATCCTGGGCAACCGACGATGTAAAATAAATATTGGAATTTAAACAAAAAAAGCAATAATAAACCACAAGTATACACAAATTAAATAAAAAATGCCTTCAAAAATTAATATTTTCATAAATCTCTTATTAAAATCATCATAATAAAAAATAGATAATAGTAAAGGAAATGAAGTTATTATTGTATAAGAAATTAAATAACACGATTAAACTCTTTAAGGAGTTCATTCCAATTGTTTCTATGTCTAATAGGCTGAAATATAAAATCCTATACCAAGGTATGGTCAGTAACCATGGCAGAAGGAAAACGTTGTAACACTTCCGTAATTTTTCCGAATGGAAATGACCCTCCCTGTTTTTTACCCGGGAAAATACCAACATCATTTTTCCTGCACTCGGTATTGGACAGTCACAGAAAACACCGAGGGGCCACCGACAGGCCGCAAGTAACATACAGGGTTACAGTAACATGCAGGGCTACAGTAACATGCAAGTAACATACAGGGCTACAGTAACACGCAAGTAACATACAGGGCTACAGTAACATGCAAGTAACAAACATGGCTACAGTAAGATGCGGTTAACATACAGGGCTACAGTAACATACAGGGCTACAGTAGCATGCAAGTAACATACAGGGCTACAGTAACATGCAAGTAACATGCAAGTAACATACAGGGCTACAGTAACATGCAAGTAACAAACAGGGCTACAGTAAGATGCGGTTAACATACAGGGCTACAGTAACATGCAAGTAACATACAGGGCTACAGTAGAATGCGAGTCCCATACAGAGTTACAGTAACATGCAAGCAGCATACAGGGTTACAGTAATATGCAAGTAACATACAGGGCTACAGTAGCATGCAAGCAACATACAGGGCTACAGTAAGATGCAAGTAACAAACAGGGCTACAGTAACATGCAAGTAACATACAGGGCTACAGTAACATGCGAGTAACATACAAAGGATCAGTAACATGCAAGTAACATACAGGGCTACAGTAACACGCAAGTAACATACAGGGCTACAGTAACATGCAAGTAACAAACATGGCTACAGTAAGATGCGGTTAACATACAGGGCTACAGTAACATACAGGGCTACAGTAGCATGCAAGTAACATACAGGGCTACAGTAAGTTGCAAGTTCAGAACAAGAAGGATGGACTTTGTTGGACGAAACATGATTAATCATTAGAATGGCTATTTGCCTTCAGATACTAGACCATTAGGTTTCTGAGGGTTTTAATAAAGACCTAATATATAAAAATAAGAAATAGCACGAAAATATGATTAAAACTAAACGAAAAATTATTGAATTAATACTTTTACTAAAAATGTTAAAGGAGAAAACCGAAGAAATATTTGAAATAAGCCACTGGTAATGAAATGCTTGCTGAAAGCTGTAATAAAGGTCTTACACCAAACAACAAAGCTTTCAAAATTCGTTAGCTTCGTGCACTCATCAAGAATGCTTGGTGATTAGCGTCTTTGAAGGCACTATGACTCTCAAAACACTTCTAAACACTCTAAATTTGTGTTGAGCAAACATCTCTACCTCGAACAATAGGCTCTGTTTGTTTAGATGTGATAGAAGCAGAAATAGCAAACGTCTTCATTTCGTTGTCTCCCCCCCCCCCCCCCCCATACGATGGGTCATGCCAACAAAACACTATACTTTCCCTCAGATCTTTATCTAATATCAATTAGCTACACTTTTCAAAACACACCAAAATGAAAGTTTTTTACTTGAAAACTACAGTTATAGAATGCAAACATCAAATTTTCCTCCGGTTATCCTCAAATAGCTTGCTTCCCACATGCATTGAAAAGTTATTTTCATTAAACTTTTTTCTCCATAGAAATATACTTTTTACTTAAAGTGTCAAGTTACTTTGATACTTACCTGTATCTATTGAAACTGATTTTTCGCGTTGTACCCCTTGATTATGATCGTACTTTTAACAACTTTATTATGGAGAATTCATCTGACATTTAATATTTCTTATTTAGTTGTACATGTTACAAGTTCGTGTTGTACAATATTTTAATTAGACGTGCTGGTTATAATCAAAGAAATTTTTGAAAGTTTATTAGATTTTAATTAGATTTATATAAAACAATAATTAACAGTTTTGTTAATAATAGATACTGGCATTTTTTACTATCCTACTCTCATTATTTACTGACATTTTTTGGTATGTAAATTCTTATTTCATTATTTATAGTAGACATACTTTCTAACATTGAAGTTATCATAATTTAAATAGAGATTTAAAAAAAAAACCTGTTACACCAAATAGTAGCAAAATAATGAATGTGCTTGCGAGAGACGCATAGAGTGAATTACAAGCGTTGAAAGTATAAAATTTTAAGAAAAATATTTTTACATTGAAAATTATGAACGCAAACATATGCTAACTATATGAAATATTATTTATTACGTTACATTACTAAACAAAAATTTTAAATTTTTAAATATTTAATTATTTTCAAAACTTTTACTTACATTAATAAACAATTAAGTAATATAATTATTGAATGTGTACTGCTAGCTTATATTTGACTGAAGTGTACATATGGTATTTGGAACTTAAGCATTACAATGTATATGAGGAGACAAACAGCTGTTGCATGAAATCATAGTTAAGAATAGGCTTACTCGTTTAACCTACTCCATATAAAGAAGTTATGCGTGTCGCTAGTCACGTGTCACAAGTCAGATCACAGATTCTACTCTCCAAGTGCCAAATAAAACGTAGGCGCGCTCGTGTGAATCAGGAATTAAAACACAGTTCTGAATCGACAGATTCAAAGTGAGGCCTCTGTTGTAGATTTATTTATGAGTCTGACAAACTCAATATACTTCGACCCTGGAATATTGTAGATGGGTAGTTACAATGCAATCAATACTTCATGCTTATTCTACACTATTAAAATAACAAATTGGCACTGTAGAAATTTATGCATTGCCATTACCATAAATGTAGTCTACGTTCGAGCCTAGGCAGTAAATAATGTTTTACAAGATTATGAAAGACATTTATTCTCACAAGACAATATTCAAATGATTTTCAACTTAAATTTAATTAATAAAAATTATAAAACCTCAGCTAATTAATAATTCAATTTTAAGATTTTGCTTCTGAGATTTATATTCTGTAGAATACATATAAAGCATTAAAATATAATTATTCTAACAATAAACACTTAAACGTCGTCAGACATTTTGCAACGACTACGTTCACATGTCAGTGGCAAACATACATTAGTTACAGTTTGTCCAGACATCTGATTAAATCAAAGACTCATAATAATTACAATTTATTTTAAACTAAAATCTAAGTGAATTTAATGAGATGTCAATATTGAACTTTAACCAGTTTATGTTTGTCACTGATGATGATAAAGTAAATTAAGAAACATTAGTGATAACTTTAAACTCTTTGTTGTTGTGACAACTGAAATCAAGTATTCTATATGTAATAGAGTTCTAGAATTATTTTATTCTTTACTTATATATAATACTGAAATTACCTTTGAATTTGTATTCAAACAATGTTAAGACAGCACAAATGTTTGTTATATTTTACCTACTAACAAAATATGTTATGGTATAGTGTCACCATTCTTTTAATTACTAAACAAAATGCAATCACTTTTAATATATTATTTGATAACGACATTCATCTATAGACTTTAAATTCGTGTTTCTGTGTTTTATGACATCATATACTCAAATGGTAAGCACCACAAATGGATGGTGGACACCACTATTGCAGACTTTTGGTACAATGAATTTGATACGTCGTCCATTAGTGGTCGTGTGTGGAATGTTTACAGCTAGGATGGACAAGCTACTCTTTCAAACAAACAAGTAGGTCTATATATTAAGTATCAAACGTTACGTAAGTATTGAAATATCAGTTTCAATTTTTAACTTTTGTTTTGGAAGTGCCTAACAGTAATTTCAGAAAGTTCGTAATTATTTTCCCTTGATCTATTATTTTCCTCTTGAACCGATTATTTTAGAGTCGTCCCCGTATGGGTAAATTGTTATTGCTATATTCTAACTTCCCACTAGTTATAGGTAAAATTTTACAAACTGACACTTGGGGGCTGTGGGTTTGGCGAAAGGCTGAGGACGAGGGAATCGACCCTTGTACTTCGCTGACTCATAGGCTTGACTCATTATGTTGTTACTTATTATTAGCTTTTAATGTATGGTAAAAAAAAAACAATAAATGTAAATAGGGGTTTCACGGAAGCGTGGCAATAGGGTTGGGACAGGTAAGCAGCGATTTGTGGCCCCGATGAGGTATGACCACAGCCCCTGATGTTTTCTAGACGACGAATACACATTATCTACCTACGACCCAAGTGTCAGGTTATAAAATTTTACCTATAGTACTTTAATATGACTATCTATGAATATCAGTGATTTATGCATCCCTACCGTATTTAAATTGTCATCGTTATTCGGAGATCATTTATCAGTCCGAACTTTCTGTGAGAGAATTATGAGATTTCGAACGCAGGTTTCTCGAAGCACATTGAAGCGTTAAAGAGAAAATGCTAGGAACGGCAAGAAATTCTTGTGGACATTATAATAGCGTATTCCATTAATACTCCACACAATAGTTCTAAGGGTAAATTGGAATGGAAAACCGTTTTGATTTAATATAAAATTAATCGAAAAAGGTGTCTTTAGTTTTTAAAAATTAAAAACTTTTTATATATCTTTACGCAAAGTACAATTTACTTATTTTATTACTCCTCGATTGCCTTAAAACACCTTTTATTCACTAAAATAACCCACGATTAAATTAATTGAAACAGAGCTTGGATTAAAACTCATTTAACAAAAAGAAAGCTGCATATTATAAATTATTTTTCCTTATTCATTAAAACAATCTATAAAAACATTAATTAAGTATTTTCGCTTGACACATTCAAATAATTTTTTTCAATTCAATCGACAACTTAGTTTTTATTATTAGTGACGTAACAATTATAGTGACGCAAGAAATATAATATTTAGTTAATTAGAGCTTCGCTAGTGAGAACTATTCACAAAGGTAAAAGTCAAAATAGTGAACTCAAAATCTCACAAAAATTAGTTTTTAATAAACACACACACAACAAACTAGTTTCGGCGACGATTTGCCTTCCTTGTAGCCAAGCACTGAGGTAGGCGACATCGTCGTCGAAACTAGTTTGTTGTGTGTGTGTTTATTAAAAACTAATTTTTTGTGAGATTTTGAATTCACTATTTTGACTTTTACCTTTTAGAAATATAATGTTAAACTTTAATCTTTAACGAGAAACGTACATAAGTCTAATAAAACATTAATGTAGTTAGAGGGCTTTCTTTTGTTACACATTCACCACAGTTTGTTCCAAAATAATAATTTTATTTCAATATGATAAAAATTTTAAGAACACATTTCAAAATCTACTAATTCGTATAGCTGAAAAAGTCCTTATGAATTCGAAACCTTCTGAACCATCCAAATACGATTCCATTATTCAAGAACCTTGAAAAATTAATATAGTAATATACAAACACTTTAAAAACCCCCAAGAACTATTAGAACATTGACACATGCGAGCTATATTGTGTTAATAATTTCATCTGAAACTATGTCGTTTTAATACATAGTTTATTCATTTAAAAACTATAATTAGAACAAATAAATTTGCGTGGGGCTAATTAAATATTTTAAAGTGGAGTGAGTTATTAGTTTATTTGTTGGCAAGTTTTCAGCAAAGCCTCCACGACATGCAAATAACCAGTTCCTTCTTGGAGCTGTTACATAACAGTAATCTTAAAATTCAGGTTATAATTAAGAACCAAAGAGTGTTTATATAAGTTTTATATAACCTTCACCGTTTATTACTTTATTAAAAGATTTTGTTGATTCAATATAAACATTGGGTACCCGTTTTTCGATGATGAATTTCGCTCAAGTACGTAAAGAGCAAAATACTTCAGTATTTTTTTCTTTGTAAAGAACAAAATACATTTTTGTACACACACACGATGTACAAACAAATGTGTGGATGCTTCGATCTAATGCCGAGTTGTATTCCTTATACAAAGATGTAAATGTGGTCCATTTTATTAAAACGTAACGTCTTGAATGGTTGGGTCACATCATAAGAATGCCCATCAATAGAATGCCGAACAAACTTTTACATGGCGCTATGATTGGCAAAAGAAGGGTTGGCCGACCAAGAAGACGATAGCTACAAGACCTTGAGGAAAATTTAAGGGTACTCAGCATTACAGCATGGAAACCGAAGGCTAAAAACAGAAGTACATGGCGGGACATTGTTAAGGAACCCAAGGCCGCCCCGGGGTGGAGCGCTACGTAGTAGTAGTAGTATGTAAAGAGTAGTAGTGTGCAACGTTTAATTTTTCTGCAAGTACCAAAGATTCAAATCTTACCTTAAGTGGTAGGTTATCACCTCCTCCAAAATTCAGTTGTCTTTACTCACATCTGTTTTTTTTATTAAGTTTTGTTTTATTATTTTTTTTCAGAAAACAATAGAAAATAAGAGTAATCAGTTTTTATTAATAGAATAGATAGTTAATGAATATAGAAGTCAAGTCTTTAATAAAACGTAATGCATAACGCTGCTGTGGTCTATACTCTCGTCTTGGGAAAAGCACATGTGGTATGTGTGGCTGGAGTATTAGTTTAGTTTTTATTGCTTGATGGATATGGTTTAGTGAGTTATAAAGATATGTTTTATAATAACACTTCAAATATTTTCATTAGAATTTTCCATTTCAAAAACCGTTTTGACAATTTTTAAAAAGGTTCCTACAATTTTTATAACTGTAACATTTAAAAAAATTAAAGATCCTTACATCTAATATAAAACGACACCTCCTCTTTATTTAGGCACCCTTATCCTACAATTTTTATAACTGCAACATTTAAAAAAATTAAAGATCCTTACATCTAATATAAAACGACACCTCCTCTTTATTTAGGCACCCTTATCCTACAATTTTTATAACTGCAACATTTAAAAAAATTAAAGATCCTTACATCTAACATAAAACGACACCTCCTCTTTATTTAGGCACCCTTATCCTACAATTTTTATAACTGCAACATTTAAAAAAATTAAAGATCCTTACATCTAACATAAAACGACACCTCCTCTTTATTTAGGCACCCTTATCCTACAATTTTTATAACTGCAACATTTAAAAAAATTAAAGATCCTTACATCTAACATAAAACGACACCTCCTCTTTATTTAGGCACCCTTATCCTACAATTTTTATAACTGCAACATTTAAAAAAATTAAAGATCCTTACATCTAACATAAAACGACACCTCCTCTTTATTTAGGCACCCTTATCCTACAATTTTTATAACTGCAACATTTAAAAAAATTAAAGATCCTTACATCTAACATAAAACGACACCTCCTCTTTATTTAGGCACCCTTATCCTACAATTTTTATAACTGCAACATTTAAAAAAATTAAAGATCCTTACATCTAACATAAAACGACACCTCCTCTTTATTTAGGCACCCTTATCCTACAATTTTTATAACTGCAACATTTAAAAAAATTAAAGATCCTTACATCTAACATAAAACGACACCTCCTCTTTATTTAGGCACCCTTATCCTACAATTTTTATAACTGCAACATTTAAAAAAATTAAAGATCCTTACATCTAACATAAAACGACACCTCCTCTTTATTTAGGCACCCTTATCCTACAATTTTTATAACTGCAACATTTAAAAAAATTAAAGATCCTTACATCTAATATAAAACGACACCTCCTCTTTATTTAGGCACCCTTATCCTACAATTTTTATAACTGCAACATTTAAAAAAAATTAAAGATCCTTACATCTAATATAAAACGACACCTCCTCTTTATTTAGGCACCCTTATCCTACAATTTTTATAACTGCAACATTTAAAAAAATTAAAGATCCTTACATCTAATATAAAACGACACCTCCTCTTTATTTACGCACCCTTAAGCTCACTATTGTCAATGTCGTACAAATATAACACAAAACTAGTGCAGTAAATAAATCATAAGTTTCACTGTCCAGTAAAATTTGAACCATAACCATGCGGAACAGCTTGGTGTAAAGAATAGACATTTATGACCGTACATCATATGTTATCACACGTTTCTATAAATGAATCGGGGCATATTGAAGTGAACTTAGAGACACTCTGTTATGGGTAAAGTGATATCTACGCTTTCTATAAAACACGAACAAACGGAAAATATAACAGCACTAGTAGTTTAACATACCCTAAATAATCGCCCATTCGACATTCATCAAATGTTTAGATTGAAATGTTTATAAAAATTAAAATTCAACTGAAAATCGCGACTTCCAAAATTAGGTAGGCTGCAATTTTTACATTTAAACATACATTTGCATACGATAGTACTTTTTTTCGTTCGATACTGAGGATATGCCCCTTTTTTAACACTTATTCACTCTGAATATATTTCCCTTCCCATGGCCGTTCTATATATTCTTGATTAAGGGATTTTATGATATTGTACTTCAGAATTATTTCCTTGCAATTCATAAGCGGCAGTTATCAAATCGACTATCTTAAAACTATAAACACAGAAAATTAGCACGAGTAGGCGTACTAAAATAGAACCACTAATTACTTGGAATAATTTACTGTGGTTTAATATTAATAAATCATACACAACCTCCAACCACAAATAATTTTATTTTAGCCTCATGCACATTTTGGTTAAGAAGTAACCGTTTTCAGAAACATGACTTTTACTAAAATAGAATCTGATACAATAATTTAGATAAGGTTTGGTAAACTATTTTGAAATAACGAATGAGACATGTTGTGGTGATTAAGATTCCATTCCAAGGTACAATACATTTATTTTTAAATAAATAAAACCTCTAAACCACAAGTAACATTTATTTAAAGCTTATGTACATTTCGATTGTATTTTTTAAATACCTCTGAAGATGATTGCTGGGCAATCGAAATGTACATAAGGTTTAAATAAATGTTACTTGTGGTTTAGAGGTTTTATTTATTTAAAAATAAACATTACGCCACAGTTGCTTCATACAGGTACAATACATTGTTAGTATAAACCATAGATATGTCACATCGTTACAGTCTCTTTATTACATCGCAGCTGTAGCAGTTTTTAAATCTTTGGAGGTTTACTATAATTTTATAGAATCATGCAAAGATGTTTGCCAGATATTATACTACTAAAACTGAATTCCAACAGAATGTTTAAAAATGGCAAGATCTGATTATTCCAATAAGTTGTTGGAACTGACATTTCCGTCACTCTACGTTGGCGTGTGTTTGCCATGTGCTGAGTAGGCCGTATGGGAACGTGTAGCTTAGGCTTAAATTAAGAACGAATGTGGCAAAGGAATGTGTTTGCGTGAGAGACAAACCCAAGATGGAGATTCCGATACCTTGCACATTAGTCACATAGCTCTTACGCTCCTTCAATGAAGTATTGCGAACGTCTCGAAACAGGCTCCGATTTCGGCAAAATTACCCGCCTATTTATGGGGTTTTGTTATTTAGCCAATTAAGTCTTACAACCGAACGAATGTTTATGCATATTTATTGAAAGTCTAAGCTGGAATTTTTATCTTTAAAAAAACGGGAATATTTTCATTGTTTTTTTTTACTGTGAGTATTTTTTTGTGAAATCGTAAATAATGTATTTATTCTACACAATGGATGGTTTGAAGAAAACACTGGAAATAAAATTAAATGGATTAAATTACCAGAAATAAAATTTAAATTAAAATAATTTTGTTATTCCAGTTCATCTTCAACTTGAGTTACAGGTTTTACACTTACACAATTTAACTCATATTATTATGTAATGTCTTCTACAGTATCACTTATGTTTTGCTTAAATGGTGGCGGGCGTTTATGTGGCCCTAAACTAGACATATTTTTTTATGATCCAGAAAATTCTCTCAAAAACCACCTAATATCTCACCTCGCCTAACGATTTCTCAGCTTACTCACCTTATCCCGTTGGAACGTTAATGTATCAAAGACTAACACATGTTAATAAAGTTTGACACGAACGTACAAATTTACATTCTTTACTTTCCGGACAAACGCTTTTAAAAATGAATTTTTTTTTTTTTAGAAAGCTGTCTTTTCTCTTTCTCTCTCTCCCTCCCTCCCTTTCTCTTTCTCCAAGGGATAAAGTTATTACAAATGCCAATTTTCGTTCAGTATTAGCACATAGATTGCTATACAGTTCCAAATTTCGGATACTCTTTAGATATTACTAGATTATTTGCATGAAAGAGACACTCAAACTCTCGAATTGACCTCTTATCTTGACTCTATTTTTAAAGCGCTACCATGTTCATGAATTCTAAATAACCTACTGCGGTTTTCCTTTCACAACTTCAACATATCACTTAACAAACACATAAAGTCCTGGCATTTTACTATCTTCAAGTAAAGCATGCCTTCCAGAATGGAATATGAATATCACTGCTTATTTCAGAGGGTTACTAACAGGTCTGTGCGTGCCTTGTAGTTGAGGAACGTTCCCATAACACAGAGAAAGCAAGGAGAAATTCTCTCACACAGCCTTTACATTACGTTTTAGAATTCTGTTTGCTATTGGCTAATCCGGTCCTTCCTTTCTTTTGCCTACAAGTAACACTGTAACCGATACAGGTTAGTACCGAAAACGTGAATTTAGTGATAAAGTGACAAGAACATCATCAGTGCCCTCCTGATCCAAGAAGAGCCCAACATGCATGACGCGATCATGGATTGCTAAGAAGACCCGAGAACAATTTTTTTTACATTTCCCACTGCCTTTAAAAGCCAACACTATCGTCATTTGTTACTTTATAGTACCTATCATTGATGCTGATATCACGAAGGTATTTCTCACTTCTTATGTCTAAGCTATAGCTAATCAATAACCTTCAAATATTTTAGCATATCCCACTGACAATTAACGCCAATATATTCTTCTCTTAATCCTTTATGGAACCCATCCATAGAAGCTGACCGTTACGAAGATATTTCTCACTTCTTATGTCTAAGCTATAGCTAATCAATAACCTCCAAATATTTTAGCATATCTCACTGACAATTAACGCCAATATTTTCTTCTCTTAATCCTTTATGGAACCCATCCATAGAAGCTGACCGTTACGAAGATATTTCTCACTTCTTGTGTCTAAGCTATAGCTAATCAATAACCTCCAAATATTTTAACATATCTCACTGACAATTAACGCCAATATTTTCTTCTCTTAATCCTTTATGGAACCCATCCATAGAAGCTGACCGTTACGAAGATCTTTCCCACTTTTAAGTCTAAGCTATAGTAAATCAATAATTGAGAAATGCTTAAGTTCAGTAATTTTAAAATAGGCAGTTCTTTCTCCAATACAGTTACAAAATGTAAACAATCTTATCAGTTGCAATCACACAATTAATAACACTTTCTATTCCCATACTTTCATTACACAAATGTGAAAACAGCAGTTATGTGTTGGATAATGGCGTAAAAACGTGTGGGATAAAATAGTAATTAAAGTGGTTGAAAGTCGCAAGTCATTGCCATTGCTTGACTTGCCAAATAAGGGAGCGATTTCAAAAGAGACTGAAGCCGTATTAACGCCTTCTTGATCGTAATATCAAAAGTAAAAATTATAGGCTTGACTAATAATTACATATTTAGACAGGTCTTAATGGTGTACAAGGTATGCTTATGTAAAATATTTATTAATTACGAATAATGAATTACTAAACTGGAATTGAATAATATTAGAGAAAATTAGAAAGTTATTTTCTTTTATTTCTAACCCAACTCAAATATTTTTTGGGGTATTTTGATTTCTTTAAATAAAATAAAGATAGATTTCTTTAATAGACAAATGTAAACCTTTTTTTTAATACTTTAAAAGATAAAACATTGACTAATTCTGTGCCTTGTGGGATTGAAGGACGATACTACTTGGAGGGGGGGGATAAATAAGATATGTTAGAAAACATCACTTCTGCATAGATTTTCTCTCAAAGGAAGATAAAACTGGCGGTTTTATACAAAATTTAAGGAAAATGTAGACTTTAAACTACATAATTTTTTTTCCAAAGTATTGTTAAGATTACAAAATTTATGAGGTTGAAGTGTAAATGTAATGGAAATTAATTCCAATCTTTCAGCAAGCCCTACCTTAGGAAAACTGTACTTTACTGAACTGCAATTATTTACTCCAAATATTAGCGAATGTTTCTGCTTTTAACATTTTTTAGCTCTGTGCGTATTATTAACCGTCCAATGTCTTCAGCAGGAGGGTAAAGCCCTGAACCCGTGGTCGGAACCTACTCTTCTTCCTTTTGCATTACATTCTTAAACCATAGTGTGAATATTTTAAGGATTAAAAGATGAAAAGTTAGCTTAATGGTTTGAAACACATGAGATAAAAATAATATTCCTGGTTTTCTGTTGTCGCTATATTGCATTTTACAATACATTAAATGTTACAAACACATTTTTGTTTTATTAACTCTTATCTAAAAAGCATTACACTTATGTTGAGCTGGCTAATGTGGGTATAAAGTCTGTCAGAGTGTTCAATCTTCTTGAACAAATTTGTATTTTTCTTGCCAATAGAGGCTCCGAGTGCCAAGATTGAGAACATGGTCTGGTTTAGTGATTTATCATTTTATTGAAGATTCCATGCATGCTATGAAGGATTTGAATTTTAACGTAAGGAAAATTTAATCTATTTATCAAAGAGAAAGCAGACTGCTTCGAAAAGGAATTACCAGTATCGCCGGGACTTTCCTGTCCTTATAAAACGAATGAGGCCGATCACACGTTAAACTTCTCTAAATATAGTTTCCACAGCAGTATTTAATTTATTGATACACTCAACACAATATGGAAGGTTTATATACTTTCGTTTAATTCAATTGCACCATTAAATCAAATCAAAAAAAGATCAGTAAACTTTATCACGTGATATATTTAAAATATACGATTTGTGAGATTCTATTGAGAAGTATATTTTAATATAGTGTAATCAATAAATCCTAATAAGAAATGACCCGCGAAAAGATTTTTTAAATTTCTGTTTTTTCTGTAGCTTTTTCTTTCTTAGAAATGTTTTTAAAAGAAAACTGAAAAGTAACAAACTAATACAAAATTAACCAACACTAGCAATGGTCACATGAAAAATAGCAAAAATATAAATTTCAATGGACATTAAAACATTAAAAAATAATCCTAAATTTTCTCTTTAATGTCTTTTCAATTAAATTCCATATGTGTGATATTTTAACAGTTGTTTATATAAGTGTTGTCAATTGTTGTTGACGATAAAGTCATTTTAAAAATAGATAAACAAATAACAAATAATTATAAAGTCTTATTAAATTATTAATATCAGAAAAAGCACTTCAAATGTAACGTAACAAACTCTTTAAAACATTTTAGATGCCATTTTTTACATTCGAACTCTAATTGATTAAGTACTATTCATATCTGGGAAACCTGCATACAGGTATATCACAAATCAATATAATATTATATTATACAAATAATCAATAAAATAATATATTACTCGTTGTAATAAATGTAAATTTCATTAACATTTGGATCCAAGACATTCCTATGGAAGAAACCATATTGACTATTACTATGACCAGAGTGCAGAAATTGTCCATTAATACGTCATACACTATTTATTTAAGTAAATCAGAAATGGAAAATCAATCTTATTCCAAAAAGACAAAAAATAAACTTATATTTTAATTTAACAATCAGCAGATACGATCTATTTAATTAACACAGCAAAATTCTCCACATTAAATAGATATTATTAAACAATTTGTGAGCCCTATTTATACTGTATAAGTAACACAGTTATTGTAAATAAAACAATACTATTATTATCAAATAAAACCAATATTATATTTTAAAAATAAATTAATATTGTTATAAAATAATATTAGCAATAAAATATATTAAATTAAATTTTAAATATAACGTCACAGTTTAACTTTAACGACAATATATACTGTATATACCAAATAATTGTTTGGTTAAAATATCTCACAATAAAATTTCATTGGAATTACATTTTAGTAATTTCTTTAGGATTTCTTACAGCCAGTATTAGACCTAAATAACCCCCATCTGCAGTTAGTATTATAGATCATATTGCGTCACAGCTTTCAAAACGTCGCCCAAGCGTTGAGCGAGTTCTTGAGAAAAACCTAGACACAACGGTGAATATTAGTGATTGTTGATATGATATTTATAGTAATGGCGATGATACTGATAATAATTATCCTGAGAGTATTGAAACTGAGATAATAAGCGAAAGCGCGCTTCCCAAATATTGTAAAATAGACGGTCAGTAAAAGTGTTCTTAATTTCTGATTTTCTTTCATTTCGTTGACTTTTTTTCATTAAAAGAGTAACGGCTATTCAGTACTACATTAATTTTTCATCGGATTGTGATCAGTAGGTTTAAGAGGCACTGCAATTTTAGATAAACAGAAAATAAGGGAATTTAGTGTCATTTAAATTCCACTGCAAGAATAACGAAGAACTACTCAAATACCAGCTTTAAGAGTTATCAAGTTTTGTATTAATTAGTTATAAATCAAGTATCGAGGAGGAGGATGCTACAAAACAAGTAATTTTATTTAAGGAATAAGATCAAGCCGAACTTATTAAAACATTTTAATTATTCTGGTATCAATAATATACTCATCTTCATTTTTGTTAGGAATATTTCTATATGTTTGAGTACAGTTATCCGCCATGCCTGACGATTTAATATTCTCCATTGTTGACGCGTTTCGGAGTAACTCCGTTTTCAGAACTTAAATCGTAGGCCTAATCTTCACCCAAACTTTAAGTTCGTATTTATGTAACGTAAGTCACACCACCACCACCACTCCTAGACCTTGCTTCCTGTTGGTGCACTCCTACTCTTGCTTCTTGAATCCAACTATTTAATAAGTTTAAACTTTTAAATATAACGCTCGACTGTGTATTTATTTTAAGAATAAAGGGAGACGTTTAAATATTTTAGAAAATATATAACTATATAAGGCAAAGTTAAAAATAAAGTAACGTTATGTTTAAAAGTTTCAAGTTATTAAGTAGCTGGATGCAAGAAGCAAGAGTAGTCATGCACCAATAGGAGGCGAGGTCAGGAAGTGGTGGGGCCGTGGCTAACGGTATATAAAGACGAACTCAAAGTTTGGGCGAACAGTACGACTTGAGTTTTGAAAATGGAAATACTCCGAAACGCGTCAACAGAGAATATTCAATCGTTAGGAATGGCAGAAAACTGTACTCAAACATATATTCTGGTATCGTTTATATGATTTTTCTATAAAAAAAAGTTTTAAAATTGTATAACATAAAGATTTACACAATAAAAACCTGACAAATTGGTAACAGAACAATAGCAATGAGGCCACTGTTGTGGAAACAGCTTTTTTTATTAACGAATAAAATCCCCGGGCGCGTAAACTCAACCATTTCGGATAGGATTAATGAGAAAAACTGTGTTACTCTGATAAATTAGAAAGTTAAGCCTGCATTGCTCAATAAAATGGGACGTTTTTTCAGTTACTATATTGTTGCCTGAAACTTTGTTAACAACCGCCATCATTACTATATAAAGTAATATTGTGGAGCGTAATGATCAGATTTCACGAACTAGAACCAGCCGTGATTAATGGGTGACGGGTGAAACAACAGATCTGCAAAGCCCGATAACTGTTCACCTTTTGTTTGGAACTGCGTTTATGTTGATAAACTCATGGAGATAATACTCCAGCTTAGGCAATGCGCGAACAAAGGCGGTACTTAACAAGTCAGCGTGTTTTATTCAGCAAAGTACTCACAAATATTTTCATAATTTATTCAAATCATTTCGTTTAACATACAAGTTGTAATCTATTTTATAACCATCAGGAGATATGGAAAAGGTTTTAGGGGTTAATCATCCCTTCGGTAGAATTATAAAATCTATTAATTTTTTATAGGCTAAAATTTACTTTAAAATTACCAGTTACGCAACAAATTTCAAACTCTCATAAAATACTCAAATAAAATATTTCAAATATAGTCTTTATATGGTATAAAAAACCTTTTAGTAACCTTAAAGTTATAAAGTAACCTATAAATATGTACTTACAATGCACATAAAATAATCCGATTGCGTACCTTTTAGCGATGGCATATTTGTGAGACAAAACCTATCGAATACCACTTAAATCAGGCATCCTCGCTACGCAGCCCTGAGTACGTTTTTTTGCTAGCCTCATAGTGTTATGATTTAAAACAGCAGTTCGGTGGCAATGCTAATTTTGAAAAAAAAACAACAATAAAGCTCACTATGAGTTTTGGAAAGCAGTTGAAAAGGACAATTTTCCCAATTTAACTGGCTGTGCTCAGAAAATATTATGTGTTTTTGTATCTACATATATCTGTGAATTTACATTCGGCAAACTGAAGTTCATGAAAAATAAGTACTGATCTAGATCAACAAATGAGAACGTTTTAATCATCTTGAGAATGTCAGTTTCTTCCCAACCTGATAACATAGAAGCCATATTAGAGGCCTTGAAAGATTTCCCCATCGGATTCAAAGAGCTTAGTTACAACTGGATAATGCATTGTACTACTTTTATCATGTAAAACAGTTGATTTATTTATGTGATGTAACAAACTTGTATTTTATTCATACTCTTTGTAAGTTATTTAATACCACTTGTACTTGCGGCCTTGGAAAAACCTAATGCAAACCAATTGGCTCTCTAAGAAATCCTAGTAAACACCCTTGACTTAAATGGACTAGCTATCAATGAGAAAGGTGCTGCAACAGGAAATGAAGTCTTTAACGATTTTTCCAAAACGTTTTGTGTACCCAATATTTCTTTGTAGATTTGTATTTTGTTAAAATTTAGTCTTATGTTTAGACTTTGTTATTGCTTGCAAGTATAATTCTTAAATAAATATATCTTGCACGTGTACATGAAATTAAACTGCAATAATGTATTCTTTAAAGTATTGTGTATTTAAATTAAGAAGTAAATATCTCCCCCCCCTTTACAACTTTGTCTTATTTTAAGCGTATAGTGACACTTAATTTTGAAAATACTTTTGAGGGTATAATTTAGCCTCCCCCATACGTCTTTGGCTGCGTTACTGAACAGTTAAGTAGTAGATGAAACTAAGCTCTAAGTTGAATATATCTATGTACCTCCTCCGTAGATGCATAATTTCTAAAACACAAAACTTTTAGCTGTAAAGGAATGGAGTAGTTAAATTTTAAAAATTGATGGTAAAACGCGATACTACCATCTGCGTGTGTAGTAAACTTTATACACCCAACTACATATTTCATAGAAGCTACGTTAAAGCAAACATGCAATGCCAACTATTTGAAAATATTTAAACAAGTGATATAATGGATAAAGTGTATTTAATTATTTGTTGCCTTTAAGTTTAACTGCAAAACCTTTGCACGTAAGGTTTTGGGAACATGGATTAATACCCACCGGGATCATTGTTAAATATGATTCAGATGTAAATACCAAAACAAAAATTCATAAAACAATTTGACTTTATAAAAATATTTTGTCAGTATTACTTTAAAACGATCGGATCGGCTCAGTTGTCCGATTGATACCTCCCGCGTTATCTTATTGTTGCAGTACTCGTTCGTCAGATTCCTTCAGCTCATCGATCTCTTTATTCCTTCCACCCCTTGTTTGTTTTTCTCTACCCCTCCTTTATAATCCATTTCATAATTTTATTTGATAGCCTTTTAACTCCCCCTTCTTTGGATAAGACAGAAGACCCTAAAGTACACGGTGTTTCCTCTCTATTCAAAATTATATTGTTTCTTTTATTTTCATCTGTTGCTTTATGATGGCATTTTTTTAATTTTCATGTTCTTCAAGCTCGTCTTGTGACATGTAATTAGATGCTTTTATTCTTGTCCTTAAATTGTGTTTAATTTGCGTTTGCTATAAAAATAACGACGCATGTGTTTACATTGTGCTCGTAGGTTTGCACTTTCCTTTCCTATTTCTGTCCTCTAAAATATGACATTGGAAGCTTTCGTAACCTTTCTTGCATTACTCTTACATGCCTTTTGCTTCCATGTTAAAGTTTGTTTTAACTTTTTTTGAGTAAATATTTTAGTTTATAGACGTGGAAAAACATTTTTTTGAAACAATTATAATTGTTTTCACATTCATAAAATAAAAAATTGTGATGAAATATTATTGGAAAAATAAAAAGGTGGCCGGAAAACCTAAAAGTTGACAGAAAAACTTAAAAGATGGCAGGTAAAATTAGAAGGTGCCAAGCAAACTGAAAAGGTGGAAGGCAAACTGAAAAGTTAGCAGTTAAGCTGAAAGGCAGGGCGAACTGAAAAGACACCAGGCAACCTAAAAAACAGCAGGCAATCTGAAAAGGCAGCAAGCCACCTGAAAATACAGCAGGCAAGCTCTAAAGGCGGCGGGCAATCTAAAACGGTAGCAGGTAAACTGAAAATGTGACAAGGACATTGAAGAGGGAAAATGTATCAGGTAAACTGGGAAAGTAATAGGCAAACTGAAAAGATGGCAGAGAAACTAAATGCCCTAAATTAAGTTTTGCATGCATATTATAACTGGTGTTAATTTCCTAATTTTATTTTGATTCAACAACTTTACACATTAATTTATGTTTATGTTAAGATTTAAAAGTACATTTTCTGCCCTACAAGTAGCCTACAACATAAACGCAACCAAATCGTTATCATATTTAATCTTACTTACACATAATGCTACTATGAATATTAAAATATTTAATGAACAGGTTTTGAATGTATTAATTCTTAGAGTTTACCAAATAAAATAATAAAAAAATTTAGAATTAATAATAGTAAATAAAAATTATAGAAATAAAATCCTAACAATAACAAAGTATCATTTCATTGAGGTGATAACTAAAATCACAACGTTACATTTCAGATAAAACTTCCAAGAAATTTATTTAAATTCAAACTGTTTAGTATACTTTAATCATAGCCTACTTTTCTGCTTGATTTATTTACTAACAGCATGAATAGGTTGTTTAACTTGTAAATTACCATGTAACTTAACGTTATCAGAGTTTCAGAGCGAAAACTCTAGTTCTGCAGACTTGAAAATATCTTACTGTGAAAGCGTAGAAAATAAAATAGTCGTTGGCAGGAAACTGTTTTTATCGGGGTGTGTGGTTAGGGCACGTGTTTGTAAAACAGTTACAACGGTATCTGAAGCAATGTATTGTAAACACTCACAACATAAAGGAATATGTAGTTTATCAAATGTGGTGTTAACAATCATGCTTTCAAAGTTATATGTTCATTCTACATCAACGAAACATACATAGGTTTGGTACAGCAGATGGTAAATAATTTTTGATAATTTTTGTCTAAAATCATAAGATTTGTCATAAGACTATAACTTTTTAAACTTTCTCTTATTTTATTAGAGTACTAGGATTATTATCAATGTAATTACTGTTTTTCTAAGTCTTATATTTCTTCAATATTTACAAAAACACGTTTTAATACATTAAACGTAATAAAAAACAATACTATACTTCTTTAATACACGTAATAAAAACAATATTATCCTTCTTTAATACACGTCATAAAAACAATACTATCCTTTTTTAATGCACTTAATAAAAAACAATACTACTCTTCTTTAATACACGTAATAAAAACAATATTATCCTTCTTTAATACACGTAATAAAAAACAATACTATCCTTCTTTAATACACCTAATAAAAGACAATATTATCATTCTGTAACACGCGTAATAAAAAACAGTACTATCCTTTTTTAATGCACTTAATAAAAAACAATACTACTCTTCTTTAATACACGTAATAAAAACAATATTATCCTTTTTTAATACACGTAATAAAAACAATACTATTTCTTAAATACACCTAATAAAAACCAAATTTCCTTCTTTAAAACACGTAACAAAAAAACCATTACTATCCTTCATTATTACAAGTAATGTAAAACAATATTATATTTCTTTAATATACGTATTAAAATCAATATTGTCCTTCTTTAATACACGTATTAAAAAACAATACTATTTTTCTTTACTACACGTAATAAAAACAATATTATTATTCTGTAATACACGTAATAAAAACAATACAATACTTCTTTAATACACCTAATAAAAAACAATACTATCCTTCTGTAATACACGTAATAAAAAACAGTACTATCCTTCTTTAATACACGTAATATAAACAACACTATACTTCTTTAATACACGTAATAAAAACAATATTATTATTCTGTAATACACGTAATAAAAACAATACTATACTTCTTTAATACACCTAATAAAAAACAATACTATCCTTCTGTAATACACGTAATAAAAAACAGTACTATCCTTCTTTAATACACGTAATATAAACAACACTATACTTCTTTAACACAAGTAATAAAAAACAATATTATCCTTTTTAATACACGTAATAAAACATTACCATCCTTGATTATTACACGTAATAAGAACAATATTATCCATCTTTATTACACGTAATAAAAAAAAAACATTTTTAATACAAGTAATAAAAACAATACTATTTCTTTATTGCTCTTTTAATAAAAAACAAGGGTCTAATTGTGATTTGTAATAATGTAAAATTAGCTTGTTAAACTTTTAACAATAGTATAAGTCTTTTTTCACACTCTAGTATTTATAAAAGACTGGTGAAAACTCTGAAATGGGATGCGTGAACTATTCAATAAATATAAAAACTCGATTGAAATTTTTGTATTGACTAAATTATTTTACACATTACGTTGACTGGAATATATGCATCGTCAAGGATTAAAATTGTCTTGATTTGGTCGTTTGGTTGTTACGTCCTAATAGGTCTACATAATCACCATATATATGTCTCCCAAAGTTTATCGAAGTCCAAAGTATTTCCCAGTTTTATAGGTTTTAATGACATCTTGTGTCTAAAACCTATTGAGGTTTTAAATAATTAATACGATGAATCAAATATAAACGGTAATTTAAAAAAAATTATTTATGGAATAATACCAAACTACACTTTCAACACTACTCAATATAGTCTCCTGGTTCATCTACACACTTCTGTCACCGAATATTCTCAGAAGCTTGAATATTCTCTGTTTATAAAAGAATTGATGGCAAGATCTCAACCTATTGCGTTCGTGCTCTTCGACTTCTTCATTGCTTTCAAATGGGTCTCCTCCAGGTGATTCTTTCAGGGACGCGAACAAAAAGTAATAAAAAGGGGACACGTCTTCATTATAAAGGGGGTGTTCGAGAGTTTCCAACCCATTTCCCCCAATTTATCCCTTGTCAAAAACTCGGTGTGTGGCCTATCGCTGTCATAGAGAAGGATGACATTTCTAACGAGCGTAACTCGTGCCTTGCAGACAGTTTTTGACATATGTAACCAATGGCAAAACTAAACTACAATCAATTCTCGTTGGCTTTGAAGAAAAACAATGACTCAAACTAGACTTCAGTAAAAACAAATTTTTGCAAGAACTTTTCCGACCCTTAGACCAGGTTTTCCCTTCATTGTGCATCATTCATCCTTCCTTCGTCATTCCTTACTCAACATTTAGATTCCAATACTTCTTACATCTTTTGGTCTAAAAATAATATCTGAAATTCTACATGAAAGATTGTTTTCATAACAGTTATAAATCACCTACAAATAAAATTTAACTTGCTGGGAATTCCATATCATCAGATTTAATCTGAAAATTCTACATTTTTACATACAATTACAAATTGTTTAAAATTGTTAAACAATAAATATTTACAATAGGGTATATCCTTTCATGTTTCTTTCATATTGTACATGACCATTACCATGGTGCAAATAATTTAAAATGGAACGGTACGTTAAAAAGTTTACATTATACCGGCCTAAATAATTTAATTACAAAATATATAAATGAACTAAATTTATCCCTGTAACCGACTGAAATAAATAAAAAAGATCAAATAAATATACGTTCTTAAACTGGGAGTTAAAAACATATGTTCGAAAAGTCACGTATATTTATTTTGCTTTTCACCATTGATAAACATAAACGCATTTTGCCAGGAACGAATTTGGAATCACCTGTTCCTGTTAATCTAAAGAAGTATTTTATAAGAAGTAACCTTATTCGTTCAATAAGGTAGGCAGAGGTTCTGACAATTCGCAATGTACAGTTTCAATCCCAACAATGGAGTATCCAACTGACAAAGAACCTTGTCTTGCCAATTTTATATATTAAAATCTACTCAACAAAAAAATTTTATTGGAGCAATTTCTGAAACAGTATGAAAGACAAATTACGATGGAACTTTCAATTATTTCAAATTATAACATTCGAAAGCCAATTAATCTACAAATTTATTAACTTTAATACCAATTGCAGTTCGGCTATAAATTTGAGTAAATCTAGACGCAGTACTACCAGTTTCGACTACTTTTTGTTTAGCTTTGCATGACTAATTTAAATACGATTTAATATCCTAAATGCATTGGGTGCTTTGAAACTTACATCGTTTTTGTTTTAAAAATATTGACTCAATCCAGTAGTAAAATATCTTTTTAAACTGACTGAAATTTACAATAAAGCTTGCAAGAAAATAACGAATTAAATTTACCCTCTACTAAGAACAGTACACCAGATACAGCGACGGAGTTTGAAAATGATTGATTTAAGGGTAAAATAAAACCTTTAGTTGCCTCTAATAATTAACAAACAAAAAAAGTATTACTTTTTTTTAGTTTAAAAACAAAACGGCGTCAGAACAAATATTACATGTTTGTGTTACAGAACATGTTTACATTTTAGAAAGTTCTTTAAAACACAAGCATACAAAAATTCAGAATTTTGTTGATTATAAAGGTAAAGAAATATTTGAACAAAATATAAAGAAATTTGAATATAATTTATACAGTTTTATAATTTAAAAAAAAATAAAATATTTAAAATCAAAGATAATGTGGATTTTTTTTACTAAAAGACAAGTGTATGCCAGGCTTAGAAAATTTTCTCTGCCACTATAAGAACTCATAGGTAAGGTACTTAACCAGTAAAACTGTATCCAAAGACTTCCAGGGTAACTGTGGTTCTGTAAACATGTTACAGTTACGCATGGAGTCATTTATAGATAACCAGATAAATTAAATAATCATAGCGCCTGATAAAAAGGAGAATCAGAGCGCGGGCTTGAAGACTATGAAGTGATGAAGATGAGGATTCTTGGATCAGAAGAGGCTAACAGATAGAGACTGAAAAAATAAAGGAGATTAAACAAATTGTTGGAAGAAGACAGACAGAATGAGCTGTTGATTACTTACTAAGTAAAAATAATACTTTTTGTGAATACAGAAAAACGCTTGAGGTCAAGTAGCCTTTATCAGTTCGGTGGATTTTGTCCATGTTAAGACGTTGGGAAGTAAACAATTTATAATTTTATAAACGCCAAAATGTAATTAATTGTCGAAAATTACAAGATACATTATCAATAAAGATTAATAAAGCCAAAGCAAAGTATCTGCAGCGTGGCAACTCTCAAGTAACCCAACAGGCAAGTAGATTTGTTGAGCTGGGACCCTTCAAACTTGGAGTAGTGAATCAGTTCAATTATCTGGGATCCATTGTGAACTACGATAATAATGGCTCCATTGAGGTGAAAAACAGGATAGCCAATGCAAATAAAGCCAAAGCAAAGTATCTGCAGTGTGGCAACTCTCAAGTAACCCAACAGGCAGGTGGATTTGTTGAGCTGGGACCCTTCAAACTTGAAGTAGAGAATCAATTCAATTATCTGGGATCCATTGTGAACTACGATAATAATGGCTCCATTGAGGTGAAAAACAGGATAGCCAATGCAAATAAAGCCAAAGCAAAGTATCTGCAGTGTGGCAACTCTCAAGTAACCCAACAGGCAGGTGGATTTGTTGAGCTGGGACCCTTCAAACTTGAAGTAGAGAATCAATTCAATTATCTGGGATCCATTGTGAACTACGATAATAATGGCTCCATTGAGGTGAATAACAGGATAGCCAATGCAAATAAAGCCAAAGCAAAGTATCTGCAATGTGGCAACTCTCAAGTAACCCAACAGGCAGGTGGATTTGTTGAGCTGGGACCCTTCAAACTTGAAGTAGAGAATCAATTCAATTATCTGGGATCCATTGTGAACTACGATAATAATGGCTCCATTGAGGTGAAAAACAGGATGGCCAATGCAAACAAAGCCAAAGCAAAGTATCTGCAGTGTGGCAACTCTCAAGTAACCCAACAGGCAGGTGGATTTGTTGAGCTGGGACCCTTCAAACTTGAAGTAGAGAATCAATTCAATTATCTGGGATCCATTGTGAACTACGATAATAATGGCTCCATTGAGGTGAATAACAGGATAGCCAATGCAAATAAAGCCAAAGCAAAGTATCTGCAATGTGGCAACTCTCAAGTAACCCAACAGGCAGGTGGATTTGTTGAGCTGGGACCCTTCAAACTTGAAGTAGAGAATCAATTCAATTATCTGGGATCCATTGTGAACTACGATAATAATGGCTCCATTGAGGTGAAAAACAGGATGGCCAATGCAAACAAAGCCAAAGCAAAGTATCTGCAGTGTGGCAACTCTCAAGTAACCCAACAGGCAGGTGGATTTGTTGAGCTGGGACCCTTCAAACTTGAAGTAGAGAATCAATTCAATTATCTGGGATCCATTGTGAACTACGATAATAATGGCTCCATTGAGGTGAATAACAGGATAGCCAATGCAAATAAAGCCAAAGCAAAGTATCTGCAATGTGGCAACTCTCAAGTAACCCAACAGGCAGGTGGATTTGTTGAGCTGGGACCCTTTAAACTTGAAGTAGAGAATCAATTCAATTATCTGGGATCCATTGTGAACTACGATAATAATGGCTCCATTGAGGTGAATAACAGGATAGCCAATGCAAATAAAGCCAAAGCAAAGTATCTGCAATGTGGCAACTCTCAAGTAACCCAACAGGCAGGTGGATTTGTTGAGCTGGGACCCTTCAAACTTGAAGTAGAGAATCAATTCAATTATCTGGGATCCATTGTGAACTACGATAATAATGGCTCCATTGAGGTGAATAACAGGATAGCCAATGCAAATAAAGCCAAAGCAAAGTATCTGCAATGTGACAACTCTCAAGTAACCCAACAGGCAGGTGGATTTGTTGAGCTGGGACCCTTCAAACTTGGAGTAGTGAATCAATTCAATTATCTGGGATCCATTGTGAACTCCGATAATAATGGCTCCATTGAGGTGAATAACAGGATAGCCAATGCAAATAAAGCCTACTATTAAATATCTAAGCAAATACCTAAGCAGCCAGTATTTAAGTTCAAGAAACAAACATTATGCCGTATAAAATCTTGACCCGTTCCATACTAACTCACGCATCTGAGTTTGGGCATTAACGAGGAATGAGGAAAACATTCAGGCTATCATCGAGAGGAAGATTCTGAGGAGGTTTCTTAGTCTTATGAACGTTGGTAGGAGGATATTCGTGCATATTCGTGATAAAGAGAAACCGTAATGAAGTTTTTCATCGGATGTTGTAAATCTAAACTTCATGTGGTAATGGGTTCTTGGTAGATACCACATTTATGAATAGACAAACCTAAAAAGCCTAAAGACTCTAAAACATTTTAAAAGAACATTGTACAGTCATTGAGAACAGTGATCAGAGTAGATACAACAAAACACTCGAGCAGATATTAATTATTCTTTTCTACATGCCTTTCTACTATTAGTTCACTCTCTTCCTATTCATATCTATATATCTTCTTCATATTTTCAATCGTTAATAAAATACTTTTTATTCATCCAGTCAAGGTCAATATTTTTTTTTTAACTTGTAGTGGATGGCATTTGATGTTAATACATTTTTCAATTATTATTCCATTAATTAATTTTAAAAATTAATTTCGCTTTCTATTTTCTCACTTAATATTGTAATTCTGTAATATATATATATATATATATATATATATATATATGAATATATTATTGTAATTATTTAATAAAAGTAAAAAAATTAAACTTTTCTTTTTTGACCAAAGAAAGAATTGACTTAAATTTTTTTTTATTACTTGTTAGATACATTGAAAACACTCAATATATTGGATGCACTATTTGTGCATATTGTACCTATCTCTATTGATAAAGTAGAAAATCTAACCTAATACCTTTCTCTTCCTCCAAACACTTGCCACAACAGAATCCATATCTTCCCTATACACATTTTATTCGTCCAGCGATAGGATACAAATATATTTTTCTTACTTTGATTTCGTTCTACTTTAATACTATTTTAGATTTCCGGAATACACGTAGACACTTTTTACATAACCTTCGGAAGCTATGTAATAAATGGCTTGTAGAACTTTGGTTTTCTTTGAACGCTTGTTTTGCATATACTGTTAAAATATTATCTGTTTGGTGAGGAAAATCCAGTAAAAAACAGTTAACTCACAATAAGTTAATGTAAAGGTAATCCCGTAAGTCAGCACTTGGGGTTATGGGATCTAGCCATTCTTTTTATCTGTTTAACTTTTAAAAAAAATTCAAAAAGCAACAGAAATAAGTTCAGCAAGTCAACGAATATATATGTTCTGGAGAGTAGAAAATGCACAAAATTTAATAAAAACAGTTCAACAATGTTATCGATGATTATTTTCTGTTAATCTGGTTGTTAAACGAGAACAGAAAAAATACGAGATAAAAAAGACTAGACACGAAAACTGTTCAGTTAACCTTGAAATGCACAAGACCTGAAAAGCAGAAATGCAGACAAAAGACACATTAGAAATGAACGAAGAAATACTCACAAAGGGGATTCTTAATTTAAATTCTAAACATCTGTACGCAGTTACAAAAGAGGGAATTGAATTTTTGTCGAATAGAGTAGGAAACAAAAACAAAAAAAAATTATAAATATTTAATTAAGCCTATTGCTGACCTTTGACATAACGAACAAATTGAAAACACGAATTTAGTTACATAGATTTATTTTCAGTCCAAATAATTCAATGTAAGTTTAAATTTCTTCTAAATTATATAACAAATCTACGCTTAGGTATTTAACATCTACATCCACTTGAAGCCTAATTTGTTCCAGCCCGCACTCAGAGTGTATATGTCAAGGGCCGAAAGGGTTGCTCTATCCGCAATATACGCTTGGATAACTTTCGAAGTACACATGAGGGAATACACGAACTATACTGCCTATGGGTTATTGGCTTCTGCTTTGCAAGAAATATTCCAAATACTCAAATACTGAAATATGTGTGAATGGAAATATAAAAGCCAAATAGAACACACATGTTACAAAAATGTGATGTAATATGTGTTTGCGTGTGTAAACTTGCGTTTGTGTAAAGGCGAGTACGCGTTCTTTTTAATTACCACTTTACATTATTATTATAAAGGTTATAACGAACAGTAGGTAACATCCAGCCTTTGTTTATTCATTTTAAATCCTTTGGAACGAAATAAATCTGCGCGTGTTTCGATCCAAGCTGCTTACATAACTCACCTGCCTTTTCCAATCTGGCAAATTAGATTTCAATTGTAATGTGGCAGCTCACCCAATAAACATTGCAGGCGTGTGTGCTTATGCGCAGCAGATTGAATCAGTAATCCAAGAAATGATTAAGTACAATTCAGGTTGTAATGGGCTTTAATTGAATCGGCACAAGTAAAATCGATTCCTTTGATTTATTTCTTCTGACGTATGTTCTGGCTGTATGAAAGCAGTCGCGTTAAAGGTATCATTTATTAGGTAATGCAGAAAATAACTTCGTGCCCTTTAATATTTGTTTAATGTAAATTGTTTCGTAGCAATTCTTTTCAATTATTGCTAAGCAATATAAACAATATTTAAGCTGGCTACAACACAAGAAATAAATAGGCTACAACTCACAATTATAAAACCTTAATATCAGACTCGTTTCAATGGCATTATGTCATCATCCTCAGTGATGCTACACAATCGAAACATAATTTAAAAAATTGAACATAACCTACAATATTTTAACAAAAGTAAGAACCGGATCTGGGCATTGCCAAATTTACAACCACGGCTACTAATAGGCCTATATACTTATTTAAATAATCTTGTTAATATTATGTTTTATTAATATTATATGGTCATCAAAATTAAATATTTGTAGCTATCATATGTTGTTTAATGTAAATATATTATTATTACTATTACATTATTACTATTATTATTATATTATATATTGCTATTATAGGTTATGTTCAATTTTTTTAATTAAGTTTCGTTTGTGTAGCATGACTGAGGATGATGACATAATGTCATTGAAACGCGCCTGATATTAAAGTTTTTATAATTGTGAGATGTAACCTATTTATGCTTATGTTTACTACTAAGAAAGTTTAAAATAAAAAAATATCACAACAGCAACATTCATTAAGTTACTTGGGGTAGTTGGGTACATTCTTTCCCAGTCATATATTAAAGCTTCATATAATTTGGTCAGTTATTTTTATATAACCGTAGCCAAAGGAACCATTTGTTTGTCGTTTTTTACGTTCCAGAACAATTTATTTTCTTTACTTTTGTGCTTCTATTTGTGTTTTTCTTCAAAACAACGGCTCCAAAATACATAACTCTATATCACCACAGAGGCATATAATTAATTGCTGAACAAAGATCTATTAAAGTCTCGTAGTCCAGTCACCGGAGCCCGAAAAACAATAAAATGTTCAAATTCTTTCGCCTTCCATAAATCGTGTTGATTATTTTATTCTTCTTAGAATAGACTACAGAAAAATGCCGATTAAACAATTTCATTTCGGGTCGTTATTTTCTAAGTTATGGCCAAAACACTTTTTAATGGGCTACGTAGACAATTCTTCCTAGAAGAAATTTAAAATGTATTATTTACTTAACACCGTATTTTGTATTGTCTACTTTTAAACACATACATTGCCATTTTTAAAGAAGAAAACTTTAGTATACTTTAAAGACAAACTACGTTATTATTCAAACCCAAAAATAAATGTTAACGCTTTCGTCTTTTTACAAGTTTTAAATCTGATCATGGCTATTCGTAATATTTCTAGATTTTAAAATTATCAATGTAAAGTAGTTCTGAAAGAAAACATTTTTTTATGTTTTTATACATTTTTCTATATAAAAGCCATTAGAAATCTAATTTTAAAGAATATTTTGTGTTTAAATTCAGCCTCGATCTACAGCAAAGAATATTTTAATAATAAAAGTTTTCATCTTCCACAAAAAAAAAATAACACCTCAACCTGGTAATGAAGCTAACAGTAAATGTTTTCCATTTCTGAACTTTCCTATCTTTATTATACTCCCAAATGTTTTATATCAATTTATCAATGGCGTAAGAATTCTGAGCAAATTTCTTTATCGTTTAGACTATTTTTTGAAAAACAGAATTCCTTTTTTTTATTTGTGTTCAGTTTCTTGTTTTTAAAAGAGATATGAGAAGTTTTAGTAATTTATTGTTTCTCAAAAAGTTTATAAATCATAAGAATTTTAAAAAATCAAAAAACTTAATGTAGAAGAAAATAGTTAGGAATACATTATTCTACATTTTTACCAAAGTTTAAAATTAGGTTAGTTGTTGTAATTTAAAATTTTACGCTTAGTAAAATTTAATAAAAATGGTTGATTTTGATTGTCACACATTATTAGACGTAGTGATACCTTTAATTTAACCAAACTTATTTATTTTCTTTAAATAATTTATAGTGCTTATATATTTACGTTATATTTACAGCAATAAATAAATAAAAAGTAATTTATATCTTTAGTACTTACTAGCCAACGCCTTCCTTTAACAGTTAAGCCATTTGGCGACGCACTGATCAAGGCGATGCGGTGACCATCCTTGAAAATGGGGCTGTTGTAATCCTGGTCCCGGTCCGGGGCTGTGCAATCATTAAGGTGCTCGGCATTCACTACCCAATAGCAGACTCTCCGGGGTCTTCAATCTGAAAGCTTAATTACTTACTAGCTAACGCCCACCCTTGGTAGTTGAGTCATTTGACGACGAGCTGACAAGTAGAGTTGGGCATCCTTGAAGATGGGACTGTTGTAATCCTGGGCCCGGTCCATAGCTGTGCAATCATTAAGGTGTTCGGCGTTCATAAGTTCACCACTACACAGCAGACACTCCGGGGTCGGTAGCACATGAATGCGGTAGAGGTGTGCAGCAAGGTAATCATGACCGGTCTCCAATCTGAAAGCTGCAACACTAACAGCTCGGGGCAAGTTATGGTCAATTTACTTCCCTACCATTTTCCTACTGAGAGATCCCTCAATAGATCGTTTTTCCATTTGTTTGTGGACATCTTTATTAGGGATCTAGAGGACTATAGTGAACTCGGATGCTCGGGTTGAGGGAAACTTGTTTCCTGCTTGGCTAGTTGATCAGTGATGTTTACACGGCTCTGAATGGATAATTTCGTATTATTATAACGAAATAATACTATTTATATCTTTAGAAATAGCGTATACTTAACAAATACCATTGCAAAACCTGAAAATGAAATGAGAAATGAGATGACTTATATAAGCTACGTACTAGGCAATCTGCAATTTTCACGTACAGTTTCGGATTTCTAAAAAACCACTCGAACTTTTTGATACTTATAGATGCAACAAATTCTTAACGGAAAGCAACAGTAATAGCTTTAATAGGGTGGAAATTAACTGCAATCGATGGAGTACTGAAAATGTGTAATCAGAAGCTTTCCAACAATGCTTGTACAAAAACTCAAGAATGATTAGTTCATTTACAATTCAAATGGTTTTTGCGATGATAATCTAAACAAACAATAAACACTAATTGAATCAATAATAAAGACCGTATGATAATAAACAAGGAAGCTAGTTAACCGTTAATATGTAGTGGTATTATTTTCTTTATTATTTATCCATTCTTGAACTATTTGATTATTAGGCCTACTTGTGTAAAAGTTAGAAAAACGTAAATGTAAATTCTCAGCAAGATAAATTCTAACAACTTATAAAGTTTTATTAAATACTTTTCAGTTTATTTATTTCGTCCTATTACCAAAATTATTAGTAGGCCTATGTATTTGTAAGTGGAATAAAGATTAACAACACTTAAGTGTTTTTAAGACGTGGACATTTATTTTGTTTTGGAGTTAGCGCCAATTATAATTTTTAATTAAATTTTGAAACAGCAGTTTAATGTTACATAAAGATCGTTTATTTTTCAACAAAATTCACCTACGGGAGAAGATTGCAAAGATACACAAACGAAGCAAAAAAAAAGGTTTAACAACTGCATTGCGGGTTCCAATCAAATAAATTGAGGAGTCGTCTTGTTTTTATTATCTACTGAAAAAGAAGCAAATAATGAGCGGACGAAATAATCGTTTACATTGGAGCCAACAAGCCAATAAACTTGTTTTGAATTTGGATAAAGCTTCTCTCTGCCAGATCCCTTTACTGGAATTGGCTTTTTACTTCTCCCCGATACATTCTTTATAAGACGTTTGCTTTGCTTACAAAAATAATCTTTATATAGGAAACGTCTGTAGACGATTGTTTTGATATTATCTTTATTTTAAAATTTTCAGAAAATATGGACCTTTAGATTGTTTTGATATTATCTTTATTTTAAAATTTTCAGAAAATATAGTCCTTTAAAACATGGTTTAGTGTACTAATTTTAAAAATACCTAACTAAGTGAATACGTAATGGCGCGTTTCAAAACATTCGTTCCTTTTACGAAGCTAGCCCTCTACCCAGAGGGTTAGCTTCGTGAGAGGAACAAATGTTTTGAAACGCGTCAGCAAGTAAGCAATTACGTATTTACTTAGTTAAGTATTTTTAATATTAGTTTAATCAGTGAATTCAAGATGATTACATCAAGCAACTTCATGGTTTAGTGTAATTGAAATTTGTATTTTGCAGCGTTCATTAATGCACAAATAATTAATAATTTTATGTGAATACTTTAATAAATCTTTAAATTCTAAATCTTTTAAAATAATTCTTTCATGGCCTGCGTTACTTTATTCAAATTTACTTTTTCTAAAATATATATTTATTGATCTCATAGACAATACCTAATCTACAGAACTTACTTGGAAGGTCTTTCTTAATCTTATTCTGAAATCTGTATGCGTCTGCCATTTATTTCAATATAGTCTCTTCTGCTCACAGCTGATCATTCTACATTTCTTCACACAGCTTGTCTAACCCTTTCATTCCAAAAGCTTATCGAACTCAATTTTTTCAATATATTCAAGTAGGAAAATCATCGGGTTATTATTTTTTTAAAAGACGTCCAAATCATTTACGATTTCTGTTTTCCATCGACTTCAATATTGTTTGTTTTGCATCCTTTCATTAATACATGCAAAGATTCTTTCTTAAGAGGGAGGTGAAATTCAGAGTCCTCTGGAAACTAAATTAAACTCTCAAAAAAAATTCCTTAAATTAAATCCGATTTTATCCATTAAAATCAAGATATTTGTTAAATATGCAGTTCTAAAAAGAAATATTGAGTCTACGAATCTTTTTTGAAAATTCATGGAGTACTTCATCCAATGTTACAGAGCTCCTTCCATTGACATAGGCCATATCTAGCCCACTGAGTAGGTCTCCAAAAATATTATTTACCAAATAAGCAGCTACCACCAAACTAGGTTACACATATTGAAGTATTTTATGAATTTCTATGCGCATATTTAATAACAGCTCTAAGTTTCCTCTCAGCGTGTTTTATGTAAAAACAATCTTGAAGGTATTATATTTTAATTATGAAAACCTGAAGTTGATATGAAATTTGTTGCCAAACTGGTACGTTATAAAGTAATTTTTATATGCGATAAGAGAATAAAAATATACCTTATAATCCGTCTTTAAATGGTTACATCCTATCCCACAGGTTTTTAATCCTTACATGATGCAGCCATATTCTCGCATTACTCACCAAAAGTTCAATTCAACAGAGTTCAACGACGTTTCATCTCAGAATTTATAGGTCTCATCACAGGTATATGAGACAGCTGATTTTACCCCTGTCTTTCCTAAACATTTCGTAGTTTAATTATGATGGTTTTATTTCACCATTTATGTTTTTAGAAACCATAATAGAGCTTTTCTATTTTCTTTATTCACTATATAATCTCCATTATTTACGACTGTTGCCGTTAATCAAAGAACAGGGCTGTAAAAATTAGTTGATCTGAATGACGTCAAGATATGAAACAATATTTCAAATTTAAGACGTTTTCTTTTTGGTAACTTGCAGAACGTATTCCTTGCATTCATCACATTACTATCTAAACGTTTTAAAAAAAAATTATAATGTATGTTTTAGAGCAACCACTAAGTCGAAAAAATTCTAAATCGATTAAATGTATATTTTAATCAATGTTTAAAATAAACGTTTTATTAAAAAACAATTTGTATCTTTTTTTAAATTTTAACTACTTTTTCAAATACAATTACTACAACCAATTTATAATAACAATTTTATAATAAATTCTAGGAAATGGCCAATACCTAAAAAATTCAATTCCTATTCTGATTTCGATTCTAAATATTTTTCCGATTATCGATTCTTAAGTCGAATCTCGATTCTTTTACGTTACCGGTGTATAGGCCTACATGATATCCTCTATTAATAGATTTAGTTAACATCTAAATAGAGAAGCCTTTTAAAAGTTCCGTTTTAATTTAACAGGCTACACAAAACGATCAACCGTTTTAATTAGTAGGAATTTTGAAAGCTTGACAAACATATCGGGTAAAATTAATTATTTCACTTACTAAAAATTACATATGTGAACTTCAATTCACAATTTCAATATGACTTTCATAATAGCCATCTCAATTTGTATAACTGGAGAAATTAGAACTACTTTATCATTGTGTTTTGTTTTGACATCTATGAAGCGGTGGTGACCATAGACGGGGTAAGAGAGAGAGAAAGAGTGTCGAGCCCACCTGAGTGAGAGTGAGACAGCAGAACAAGAAGAGCGGTGACTAACAAGAGGACCTACCAGAAATGCTTCCCATCATCGCCCTATCCCTAAAAAATTAATTATGAAATTTAAAATTCAATAACGGATAAAACAATGTTCGTTCTCCCAACAGAGAGTAGGTGTAACGTTAGGTCATACCACCTCTATAACATCTAACAAGAGTGGATTCCGTACTTTAATCCTGCCTATATCTACAATCTTTTTCTATCCTGCATTTTATTTAACCGTTATGCAAAATGATCGCCTTAAAACTACATCAAAAAATTAAATTAAAAACAAGTTTTCTTACATGAAACAATTTCTTCTGGGCTAAAAGATTGTTTGCTCCTAATATATCAGTGAACCTGTGATTATTATATCTAAAGACGAGGCTAATTACTGTAATTATTTATCACTTTAAATTCCAACTGTGGCCAGTGATGCCGGAAAAACAAAACAAATAATGAGGATTTTAAATTTTACGAACCAAAACAATCTAATGACCTAAATTAGTGAGCCTTAATCACCTCATTATTAAAACAAATGTAGTTTCTCCGCCGGTGAGTTTTATACCGCTTTAGTCATGCTAATAGAAGTTTTATTTGTTATTTATGAAATCCAGAATAACATCCACCATAGATTTGAAAAATATATAAAGATATTTTTGACACACTCTGCATACTCACTTTAAAGCTTGGACAGCTTATGGAATGCTAGGAGTATTAACTCCTTGCCTAACCCTAGTTCTGATCTGATCTTAGTGGTATGTGAGTGTTTGCTCTCCTTTGACCGATTCTAAATCTTTACATATCCAGACATGTTTTCTCTTACGTCCGAAAGCTCACATTTAGGTTTTAAACGATGTTAACCTTCTTTAAATGTGAGTTTTGTCCGAATAAAATAAGCAAATAATTCAATAAGTGTAAATCAACTGACTTATTAATTTACTGCTGAATCAAGCAGAAACAAATACGAAATGAGAATAAGAAATATAGAATTTGCATATCATATTCACAATAAATTTTAAATGTCCACTTTGTGAAATAAATCCATTTAAGTTATTCTACTGGGCTTTTTTTTAACAAATATACATTGTGTGTGTTTATAAAAAACTTACTGTCCATAAATGAATGCAAGGTCTATACTTGCATATATATATATATATATATATATATATATATATATATATATATATATATATATATATATATATATTAATATAACGAAAGTCACTATATCTTATTAATTTACAAAGATTCGCAAAAATCGGAGATTCAATTATCTTACAAATTAGCAATTTTACAAACTTACTAGCTAGGGTAAGATCTCCATTGGTTTAAACCCAAATTTGTTGCCAAAACTAGTCTCTATATTAAGCAGTTTATTACTAAAAACTTATTCTTAGTTTTTCAAGTGTATGTGCTTGTAATAAAAGTATTTTCAGTAAGCAAGTTATTTTTCGTTTTTCTAATTTACACTCTATGTTAGTATAATAAAATAAACTCGTTACAACTCCACGGTGGGTTAAGTCGGAAAGTTTTAATAAATTTGATAAAACTGGAATCCTCGTATTTAATTTTTTCAGAGAGCAAACATTTACAGACGTTTATAGCGTATTAGTTGTTTTGAGGGTGGAAAGCTAAACAAAAATAATAATTTTTTAAAGATAAGAAATTTTACAAAAACGTTTCTTCTAAACAAAAATTTGATACATTCGCTCTCTTTCCCATTTGCAGTATTAATTATTTCGCTGTTTCAAACATCACCACGATACTATCGAATCAATACTGGTGTTGCGTGACTTACTATCAATTGCTTGCCAAGTTGTTTCCTTCCCAGTAGCTGCAGCGTTATAAGCTATTACAGAGCGTTTACTCTCGCAACTTCTAATCCCACGCTATGATGCCTTAGTGCTGGAACGTAGCCCAGACACAGGACACATCCAAGAATGTTGATGAGCTTTTCTCTCCATTATACAATTTGAGAAATTTTATTACACCGGAAAACTTTTAAAAAACATCATGATATTTTTACACTTACTTAATGATTGATTTCATCAAACTATTCCTAACAGTTTAGATTTCATTCAGAGTAACGGACTAAATATAAATGTTTCAGTATCAAAATGTAATGCATGAATTTATATAAAATTATAATTAAAACAGTTTCTTTTTTATAACAGAATAGCATGCACCCTTATTTATATTGCAGAGTATTATGCAACCTTACTTTCTATAGCAGAATAGCATGCACATTTACTTTGTATTGCAGAATAATATGCAACCTTATTTTCTATATCAGAATAGCATGCACCCTTGTTTATATTGCAGAGTAGTATGCAACCTTACTTTCTATAGCAGAATAGCATGCACTCTTGTTTATATTGCAGAATAGTATGCAACCTTACTTTCTATAGTAGAATAGCATCCGCCCTTACTTTATATTGCAGAATAATATGCAACCTTACTTTCTATAGCAGAATAGCATGTACCCTTATTTTATATTGCAGAATAATATACGTTGCTACTTTATAAAGTAGAATGTCTTATCTGACTATATTTATACGGTAGAAAATCTTGTTTCGTTAATTTACTTACAGATTAACACATAACACTTCTTTATAATTACATTAAATTTGTATGTGTTTGTACTTCTTTACATTAAAATGTGACTTGGTTATATTTTTTAGAATATCATTACTTTAAGATGTAATATCACAGGTTTTGCTTACGCATATTTTAGAATAACATCTATTACTGTGTTTAATTGTAGAACATCTCCACTTACTTTATCTTACAGAATTTAATGCATTACTACTTTATATTATAGATTACCATGGATCATTATTTTATATGCCGGAATAGCATGCACCATTACATTATATTGCAGAATTACTTATCCTGTTGTTTTGAATTGCAGGGTATCATATACTATCAGGCTAACTTATATAGAAATTACAATAATTCTACTTGACATTCGCCTTAAAACTGCAATATTTAGGAAAGGATTGAGTATAGGATATAAAGGAGATATTATGGCATCACAAAAGCAGGGCGTACCTGAAGTAGGCTTGCCCTCAACCGCAGAATACCACGTGTTTTTGCTTGAGGGTGTATATTGCAGAAAATCATGTGTTGTTACTTTATCACGCAGAATAGTTTAGATTACTTCTTTTCCTACTAACTAATGACAATTTTAGATTAAAAAATTGTCATTTTATACTTGAGAATATCACTTACAATTTACCTTCATTGGAGACTGAGGGATTAAAGAATATTTTATGTATAAAATATCAAGAGCACAAAGGTACAATATATTACAATGAAAATGAATGAATATGAATGAAAATGAATATTACAATATTCGAATGAACCCCAATACCAAAAGATTAAACCCTTACGTACATTTCGATTACCATGCATCATCATCAGAGGGTCTTATTACAAAATTACAATTTAGCAAACAAAAAGTTACAATCTAGATCACTCTTATGTACATAAGGGTTTAATCTTGAGTAGCTGGTTTTATTTGTTATTTTTGATTATTTTTGTGGTGTTGGGGTTCTTTCCCATAGTTTTAGTGTAATATTTTATGTGTTATTGCCTTTTCGCCTGTGTACCATAAGGTTCTCGTTGTTAAATACTTTTTATTTAGAAATTAATTAATTTTAAATTACTCAATTTCTCAATTTTAATTTAAAAATTATTTTAGTTTTTAGTTTCCTATGGTTGCAAACATTTTCTTTATGTGGCACAACATTGTTTTAAACTTTCTAATCCAAAATAATTATTAAAATGATCCACATACAAAATGAAATAGTTTATTTACAATAAGTGAAAATGTTGTTAGAGTTCATTTGTTAAACACTTGTTAAAACTTTTTTAGTAATAATTACAACTGTTTTATAAGCAAAAAAATTACATTGACTTGGCTTCACTATAATTTTTAAAAAAATCATACATCAAAAGTACATTCAAATGTCATAAGATCTATATCAGATTGTACTGTTTAAAAACGTCATACATCAAAAGTACATTCGAATGTCATAAGATCTATATCAGATTGTACTGTTTAAAAACATCATACACCAAAAGTACATTCGAATGTCATAAGATCTATATCAGATTGTACTGTTTAAAAACATCATACACCAAAAGTACATTCGAATGTCATAAGATCTATATCAGATTGTACTGTTTAAAAACATCATACACCAAAAGTACATTCGAATGTCATAAGATCTATATCAGATTGTACTGTTTAAAAACATCATACACCAAAAGTACATTCGAATGTCATAAGATCTATATCAGATTGTACTGTTTAAAAACATCATACACCAAAAGTACATTCGAATGTCATAAGATCTATATCAGATTGTACTGTTTAAAAACAACATACATGATACATCAAGACGCAACAATCTACATCTTATTACACTATTTACAATGAAAAGAAAAAATACTCCTACTTCAAAGGTACACTCAGGTGTAGCAATATGTAGACTGCACTATCCAGTAATAGATTGTTTAAATATTTAAGGTGGTAACTTTTTTATTTAAAATAAAATATCTATGAGTAAATTTATATTTACTTGACCATAGCTCTGAATATCATAAAAAATAACACAATTTTTACGGAAATGAGTAGGCTGTCATCAACTGTAAAGTTCAGCACAAGTTAGACCCTTTATGGTGCATTGTCAATCTACCTAAAGTTCATCACAGGTTCACCCCTCGTATATCTTCAAAATGCCATTCGTTCGCTTTGTTTTTGCTGCAATATTTGTTACAAACATAGAATCCTATTCGTGAACAATGTAGATACATGCACAAAATATTTTTTGCATTTAACTAATTAGAAATATAGTTAAAAGGAATATAGTTGTCATAGAAAACTCAGTTTCTACTGGAAATACGAAAATTAAAATTTAATGTTAGAAGACCATAACAAAGTGATAGTCGTGGGACTGGCCGACAGATATGAAAACGAGAATGAATAATGTAATTAATAAATTTGGTAATAAAATCTTGTAGATGTAGCTGGTAATAAATTAATGTAGTTGCTAGAAAACTTTTATAAAGATATAAACATAATAAATATACACAATTCACAATTATAAAACTTAAATTTCATACGCGTTTCGATGACCTATGTCATCATCATCAGTGATGCTACAACAAACGTATAACTTTAACTTAAGTTGAGTTAAACTTATATGTAACAGTTAAAGTTATATGTAACAGTTAAAGTTATATGTATGTAGTAGCATCACTGATTATGACGACATAAGTCATCGAAACGCGAAAGAAATTGAAGTTTTATAATTGAGAGTTGTGTTGGTATATTTATTTTGTTTCAACCTTAATTTACAAGCTAGATCGAATATTACTTATATTTTATAAAGATGTTGACAAATTTAGTGAATAAATTTGAATAAACCAATTCAATTGAAGTTGGTTCTAAAAGTGTCAGACGTGTATAAGAAAATGTTTCATTTAAAAAATTGGAATAATAACATATTATTTCTTATATATATATATATATTGCATTCACTGTAGTATTTATTGAAATATAAATAAATATGTAAAAACTGATAAATTGATATTAATTAGTATATTTATTAACGGATAAAAAATATTGAATAAAATTGTAAATTCTAAAATATTTCAAGTTAATAATATACAATAAAAAATGCAACATATCAATATTTTAAGCGTTATAACAAATATGTTCCACAACATAAAAACAGCTGTTTTATGAAATCATTTATCACTCAGTTTAAGCTCAACTTGATTCGCTAAAAAATCTGATAACGTGAAATGAAGTATTTTTCTCCGTGCTAAACAAAAACAGCTGTTTTATGAAATCATATGTTATCACGGAATTTAAGATGAACTTGATTCGTTAAAATTTCTTATGACATCGACTGAAGAATTTTCACCATGAAAAACGACGGTTAGGCCTGCCCAAAAAAGTATTAAATTTAAAATCTCAATATTGATTCAAATTTCTTAACCGTTTAGTAACAAAATTTATATTAAAACTTCCCACATCGTTGAAACTTATGTATAGTTATGTTTTACTTACACATATTTAGGACAAAGAACTGGTTGTAACCTAGGACTTACATTTGAATACAGCCATAAATACAAACAATAAGTACTCAACGCCCAGTATCTGATTGTGTACTAGGCCTACGTAAACACATTGTCCTTCCCATTTATCATGCAAAACACGCCATTACTTATAATCCTGGAGTTGATTTCATGAGATCGCTGATAAAACAGAATGCAAATTTTTGAATTGACGGAAATAAAATGTAAATATTGACGCTGCCCTTGGGGGTGATCCTTCATTCTTAAACATTTTATTAAAGCACTACACGTATGTTCAAGAATGAGAGATTCTGTTTTATATTAATTGCAATGTTATATTTATTACAAAATAGAACAAATTTCTTTGTATTTTCAAGCTTTAAAAATCTTCAATTATTAATTTTTATGCATAGGCCTACAATAAATTTTTTAACAAAATAATTTTGAAAAAAATTATAATAATATAAAATAGTTATTTTGGAAGTACTTGATGATTTGAGACAATATTATCTAGTCACTTTTTAAATTCACTTCCACCATAAAGATATTAATATCACAATACAGCTTTTTTCTCTAATACCAAAAAACTTGCTAGTAAAATGCTGTTATCTAGTGAAGTCAATGTATACTTGACATGATATTGCAAAAATTCCTTACATATATGAAATTTCGTAATTAACTAGTATAAAAACTTTGTTATACGCTTGGTGGGCGAACTATAGTTTCCTGCTATTGTTTGGAAAATAGTTTCTCAGTTACATAACAATTTCCTGCTGAATCCTGGTGTGAGAATATGGGAGGTGATGGGATGCTGTAGTATGCCATAAGTGCTTCCTTTAGTAAAGCTTTCGTTGCCTTCCGTTATGGCGTTCTATTTTTAAAAAAATTGCAATTGTTAACAATTATAAGAAAAACCATTTGAATATGTTTGGTTCTTTTATTTTATAATAATTACCTTTTTTTGACGTATTTTTTTTATCATTGACGTATATATAAGAGGAACAGAATTTGCCGTCCTTACTTGGTCATCATGCTAAATCTCCTACTAATTTAACTAACTAAGCCTACATGCTAAGTAGAACTGAGAGATGAAAAAGTGTTACGATGCCGGGATTGAACCTAGGATAGTTCTTAATTTTACTAGCAACACTCTTGCAATTTGAAATTTATCGGTTAGAATACCATTGTCTTTTTTTACCATGAAATCATCTTCAATATCTCTTCTATACAAAGCTATAGAATGGTTTATTTGGTCTTCATTTTCTTCTTCGTCATCAATTTCCAACTTTTATTGGGGGTTTATTATTATTACTATCATCCAATCTTTTACGGCTGAACCAGGGCGGTTTCCTCTATATATTATTATTAAGTGTTTTACTAGTAAGCATACCATTCATTATTACTCTGATTATATCCTTTTCTGTGTGTTTTGTAGAGTGTAACTGCAACATTCTCTCCAAAAACTGTATTTACTGAATTTTAACTGCAGTTGTTTTACCAGTGAATAAAGTCTCTTTTAAGCCTCAATTGACACTGTTGTAGATAAAGCATTCTTACGGAATTTGTATTTGTTTTTGATTATAAATATTATATCGGCTAATTTGGAAACATATTTCTGCTTTTTACCTGGCTTTGTAATGTGTTATTTATTTAAATTTTCTGCAGGTTTTTAACCCTACAACTGGCAATCGCCGCATTAGACGGCGACAGACGCTTTACGTGGAGTGGCATCGCCGTCTTACACGGCGACCGAACGGTTGCTTTATAATCGATGTTTTTCTCGGCATCTAATAATCAGTTTGCGTAGTACATTACACAGTTAGATTCAAAAGGATGTGGACTTTCATTTTATGTTCACCCAGAATATTTTTACGTCTATGGTCTTGCTAAATATCTCCCGACAAACAGACAGCTGTGAGCTGACGTAATGTTTACGTTTTTGACGTATATGCTCCCGTCTTTGTTGCTTGTTGTGCACTAAGGTTGTTGATCTGTTTTATTGTAATATAATCATGGACAACTTACTTCAAGTGACATTAGGGAACTATTAGAATGTGATAGTGATGATGCTGATAGTTGGAGTGACATTTCAGATGTAGAAAAAATACCGGAAGACGTCGGGGTCAACCGGGCTACGATCCCTGGCAAAAGGTTAGGCCTCTTCTTGATCATATGAATGCTGCAATGAAAAAGTATTTCATACCCAAACAAAACATTTCGATAGATGAAAGTATGATAGGCATAAAGAACCGCTGCAAATTTATACAGTACCTACCTAAGAAAAAACACTGAAGATTCGGTATAAAAAAATTTGAGACATGTGATAGTGACTCCAGTTATATACTAAATGTTTCACTATACAGTGGGAAAGATTTTTTGGCTAATGGAGATGATCCTTTTACACAAAAAGTTGTTGTCAATGGGTTGCAAATTTGTCAACTCCTTGCTAAGGGATACCATGTTTTTACTGATAACTGGTATACAAAACTGCCTCTTGCCCAAGAACTAGCTTCAAGAAATACTTTTTTGACAGGAACTGTCAATAAAAATACTAAAGATCTGCCTGTAAATGTAAAGAATGTGAATTTAGGAATTGAAAAAAGTGTTTATTACCGGTATAGGCCCTACAGAGGCAAAGTTTTATTGGTCAAATATAAACAGAAGAAAAGCCGTAAACCAGTTTACTTGATTAGTACCGGTTGTCATGCTGAGGATAAGATGATAAGAAGCAAGCATTGGTCTTCAGGCAGTGAAACCCATCATGATTGACAGATATAATCACAATATGGGAGGAGTAGACAATAGTGACAAGTCCATCTATCATTTGTCTGTAAGTAGGCCTACCAATAAATACTAGGAACATTTCTTGGAGCACTTACCCGTACGCAAATACCGTGTTTGTGCAATTTGTGTAGATAAAAAAGATGTAAAGAGGGTCAAAAGTGTATACTGGTGCCCTGGATGCAATGTAGGCATACACCCAATTTGTTACAAAACACTGAAGCACTTTTACAGGCCTACTAAGTCTGTAAAAAAAAGGAAAGTCTCTGAATCCGAGGAATCCGACTAAACTGACCGTTTTTTCGGTGTTGTTTTGGATACATGTTTGTGAATATAACTTTTTACCCGTTAGAAATAAGTGTACACATGACTGGAACCTTTTTTTTCTACATAAAGTTAGCTTTATTTTGTATATGTTAAGTTTTGTGTATTCTTTTGTGATTCTTAGTGATAGACTGTCAAAAACCAAAATTTGTGCTTTCAAAATATGAATTTTTTTTTCTAGAGCTGTAACCATGGAAATATAATGTTGAGTCACATATTTCCTTATGATAGTTTTATTCTGTGCATTTTTGTGATTAATTTGATATATTATACATAACTATAATTATTTAACTTTTTTTTTGACGTATTTTAAAAAAAAGCCTCTACGGTGGGGTAAAAACACCGCGCCACTACAGGATTTTTGACTGCCAGTTGTAGGGTTAACACAACTAAATCGAGCTTTCTAAAATCTCACCAAAACATTATAGCTACAAAAAGTACGTTTTCTTTGAATAACTGTTGAGTGACATTTCCGGATTCAGATTTTAAAATTACAATACTTCCCCCTCATGTTTTTGAAAAGGGTTCGAGTAAAAGATTGTAGGATGTCTGTGACAACGTTTATTAACTATTAGTTGCTAAACATTTTTTTTCCTTCTCTTCAACGCCGTGTGACCACATCTCCTTGCTAGTTAATGTATTTTTAATCTAGTACAAAGTTAGTAGAAAATAGTTTTCATAATTATAGGATGTTTAAAAAGTATATATAATTTTTAAAACCTTAATTTTCCCTAACGTGAAAAGGAAATTGTATTAACACTAATTAACTCCGACCTTCTGTAAACTAAATTCGAATCTTGAAGTATTAACAATATCACTACATTAGAAAAATTTACTTAAGTAAATAATATTCCTTAAACATAAAGCAATTTACCGAGCAATTCAATACTATAGTAATGTTTAAGCTGTTTGACACACCAAGATTTATCTCCTAACCTTTTCGATTAGATTTCTTTTGTTTACCCCCTTAAGTTGGTATAAGTAATCAACATTTCAGGACTCGCCAAGGCACTGATTAGTCGACATGGTCCCCAAGTCCCTGCTCGTATTTCCTACTCGATCAAGGTCAGTCAAGGCCATTAGAATATTCAGACCATGTGGGCGAAACTTGTGGTTTACACGATGGCGGTCGAAATATATATTCACGAAGAAAGGCGGGACGTTTTTACTGTAACTATTCAAGTCACAGTATGGTAAACTTTACACTAAATGTAAATAACTGAATAAACATGGATGAGGATATTTCGAGTACATTTGCCTTTCCTAACATTACAATATTCTCTTTTGTTGATGCGTTTCGGAATTACTTCACTTTTAAATCTTAAATAGTAAAGAGTGCAATGTTAGGAAAGGTAGAAAAATGTACTCGAATATATATATATATACGAACATTCCTAAGAGAAGTGCAGATGAGTATAGACACATTAAGAATGGATGAGGATCTTTACTTTGGAATGCGTTTCGGAATTACTTCACTTTTAAATCTTAAATAGTAAAGAGTGCAATGTTAGGAAAGGTAGAAAAATGTACTCGAATATATATATATATATATATATATATATATATATATATATATATATATATATATATATATATATATATATATATATACGAACATTTCTAAGAGAAGTGCAGATGAGTATAGACACATTAAGAATGGATGAGGATCTTTACTTTGGAATGCGTTTCGGAATTACTTCACTTTTAAATCTTAAATAGTAAAGAGTGCAATGTTAGGAAAGGTAGAAAAATGTACTCGAATATATATATATATATATATATATATATATATATATATATATATATATATATATATATATATACGAACATTCCTAAGAGAAGTGCAGATGAGTATAGACACATTAAGAATGGATGAGGATCTTTCATGAAAACCAAATTTAATATTTCAAGTACTTTAAATTGCATTTGAATGTATTAATTTGTTATTACTTTTTTAAATGTTTTGGCCAATTCCTTTTTTTATAGCAGTTTGAGGTAGTGAATGAAAAAATAATATATTACGAAATTAACACGGGGCATCTAATTTAAGGGTTCAAATTGGAAAGTTTATCGCACTTTCGTAAGAGGTTTAACTTGTTTTATTAGTCACACAACAACATATTACAGTACTTGTGTTAGAATTGTAAAATTAAAAAGAAAATGGTTCATTTTTTGTTACGACAACTGCTAACTGTAAGGAAGGACTAAATCTATTGCTTGTGACATTTCAACGAACTCATTACCAGTATATTATGACTCACAACGCATCGAGATCTTTTAAATGAGTTTAGTATGTTCTCTTTATATTTCATACTTATTTAATAACAACTTTATCAAATAATGATCAACTTGTCGTTGGTCAACTTTGTTGTTGTTAATATCTGAAAGATGTTATATAAACTAATGAGAAAGAAAGGCATGCAGCCTGACAAATATAATGATTTAACTAGACAATGTAAACACTAACACTAGAAGTTACGATGTTTCTGCGAAAGATTCTATCATGAATAACAATCTATTTACAAAACATTTTGGTTCAATACAAGTTTTGATCTAAAACCACCTTCCCACCTTGTGATGTCTGCTGCCTCTTTGCTACTGTGTTTTCACCAAACGCCGTCCAGGGCTCAGGCCAAATCTGTCCGGAACACTTGGCTGTTTCCAGTCGGAAAGTGACACACAATATTGCTTTGCAGTTACAAGAACGGGTTATATCAATTCCACTTAGAGCAAATCTAACCTAACCGGACAGTTTATAGATATATTGTAATGTATTATAAAATAGTGATGTTTCATAAAAACACCTTGAGTTTATAAAATTGTGTGTGTGTGTGTGTGTGTGAGTTTTGTATGTTTATATGAATTTTTTGAGAATCAACGCAAAAGTTTACTATTTTTCTGTGTTTCTTTGGTTGTTATTTCCCCAGTTATAGTTTGTTTTACAATATCGATGACACGTGGAATCTATATAAATGAAAAAAGACATAAGCTATTGCATTTTGCATACAGCTAACTTTATTACGGGTAAATTATATTAATAATTTTCAGAGATAATTTAACTTTATATAGTTAACAGCTCATTTCCTATTTATAAAAAGAAATGTGTTATATTTAATCTATCATTTATTTATTTATTAATTTTGTTGGATGTACTATGTACAAAATAGTTTACCAGAAGTACAATATCCTTTCATGTGTAGTAGATCAACATGAAACTACTTCATGTTGGGCTGTAGTATAAATTATGAAGTAGATTTAATTATAAATTACTTGTAAGAAATCAAAACGTCCAATAGTAAATGAAATCCGAACATCTGAATAATGTAAAATTATTTTTCCAATTTAATTTTAATTTTTGTTAAAAATTGTTCTTTGATATAATGCACTCTTTAATCAAATAAATACTCATTATTTTTATTGTCCTTCACGTTGCTGAATTATTCCCACGGAAAATGATCGCATGTAATCACTAATACTCATTTGCCTTTGTCAAGATTTAAATTGCATCATTTATTAAAACTGGATGAATGTAAACAGGATTTTGGTCTTGGCCGTTGAGGTCATCAATAAAATGTATTTAATTACATTTACATTTTTGTATGACAAACACAATTAATAATAACTTAAAGCAACTGTGGCGTAAATATTTATATTAATTAAAACAACCTCACCACAAATTCAACAATTTTTATTTTAACCTTATGTACATTTCGACTACAAAGTAACCATCTTCAGAGGTATTTTTACAAATAAGTTATTTGTAAAAATACCTCTGAAGATGATTACTTTGTACTCGAAATGTACATAAGGTTAAAATAAAATTTGTTGAATTTGTGGTGAGAGGTTGTTTTAATTAATACAATTAATAATGTTTAATAATTACAGAATAATAATAATTAGAGTAGGCTAAGAGTAAATATAGTGCTTGGGTCAAGGTATATGAAAATGGATATTCTTCTCCATACGTTCAAAAACCCTCCTATAATCTCAGTATTTCCCAAAACCCGTCTCTGTTTATACGACAAAAGTATTAGTCTTTTAATTCAACATTAGTACAAACTTGATTTTTGAAGTTTTTATTTAGGAGGTAACTTTAACGCTTCTCACGGTAATTTCACAACGATAAAATATTGTCCAAGACAAGAATAAATAAACTGCGCAAAAACAAAACCCATTAATACTCAACTCTAACCAAATTTTTAATATTATTAAACAAGTTTCAACTACCATTTCACATCATCATTGACTAATATAATCTAGTCATTATATTATGTTTGTTGCACAGTTATTTTATTTAGACCTACACATTAGGCACTAGTTTGCCTAAACTATGGCGAGCTTATATTAAATAGCACAAACACACCCTCTAATCATAATTTTGTTTTTTTATTATTTGTTGCAAAGCAACCAATCTCAGAGGTAATAAATAACAAAATCGTGAATAACAAATTTGTTATTTCTTGCCTCTGAAGATATTTACTTTGCAATCGAAATGTACACAAGGAAAATAGAATATTATTGTCGTTAGAGGGTGTCTTTGTGCAGAGACGTAGCCATGGGTGCCCGAGGGGTCCGGACCCTCTCCTTTCTGGAACGTTTTCTCGCAAAAATTATCTAAGTATTGAGAAGATAATTTTGTCGCTTCTATGGTTTCTGACTATCGTATAGTAAAACATTTTATACGTAACTATACATAGAAATGAAACAATTAGAATGAATCACAAAAAATACCATTGTGCTCTAAGATACACAAAAATATACCCCCGCTTCATCTTATCAGGGGTCACTTCTTTTGCCTCTTTTTCCTATTCCCAAAATCCTGGCTATGTGCATGTTTATTTATTGTCTATTAGTCAAATAACTGATATACAAGAATAGTCAATGGTGATGGTAACCTGGTTGCCGAAACATTTTTGTGTCAGAATTTAGTATTTGTGTTTTAGGTAAATAATACAGTATTTTAATCTTAATAAGTTTGAACTAAGTTTAGAAATATCTATTAAAAAGATATTAATATAAACTAAAAGCAAATATTGTATTCTATAATCAGTTATTATTTAACGTCATTATTATTTTGTATATGTTTTATATATGTGATACAATGCAGACAAAACTAAAATTTTCATAATTATACTACTTCAGGGAAAGACCCTTGCAACTCAATCTATGATTCTCCTCTCGAGGGGAGCTTGAACACTTAACCGCAGTACTTACTATATATATATATATATATATATATATATATATATATATATATATATATATATATATATTACTTCTTCCTTATTGCTCTGCTTACACATTGTGTAACCAATAAACACCTTTATATCAGCTTCTAAGTTGACTTTATAAACTAGAAGTCCGTCATAAACCCTTACCTATAAAATCACGTTCAATAAACAAACTCACACCCAGTAGAAATAGCACAGAACAAAAAAATATTAAAATTTCGTCCAGTTTAAATATCCCGTTGTGGTAAGTCCAATAAGACATCTTTGAAATCTATACAGTAGCTACAAAAGCTTGAGTGAGTGGACTAAAACTTGAGTGGGCTTTTAATAAACTGAATGAGAGGTACCTTGTAATTACTGAAATTCCAAAAAATAACTCCTAAAATAAAAAAAAGTAAAAAAAATTATGAGGCTTTTAAGCTGAGGCGTAAGAATTTTAAACTCTTCTATATGAAGAGGTTTTTACTTTTGTCATTTACTCAGTTTTAAGCCTGGATAAAGTGTGTATGGCCTACAGAGCGCGAATTGTGTTGGCAACGATTTCCACTAAACCCTATTTTCACTGAGCTTGTTTTACTAAACCCCTATGACTCTTCCATATTGTTCTCCACATTCCTTTTCTTTACAACCCTTCAAGACCTGTAATCATCTAATTGCCTGATCACTTTAAACATCAAAAGCAGAACGTTTATTATAATTCCAGATACCTGTATTGTGAACTTGTCATGAGCGATTGGAAATATCAATATGAAAAGTGTTGTCCTTAGGAAAAGATTTTAATGAAACTCTTTTAAGTGTAAATAAACAGTTTTTGCAATAATTTGTACATATAACTCACTCCTCGGTTATTTCGCTCATTACAAAACACTCTTTCCATAAGTGTAAAAAAAATATAACAAAATATTTAAAAAATATTTTTTAACGGGACAGATACAAAAGCTGGTAATTTCGCTTAACGATACTAGGGCCCCTGTAATGACCTTTAAAGCCTGTTCTGCAAAGTAAACATTTTAAAGTGATCCTGCAAAACCGTTTACTCTGCAGGGGCAGAGTATGCAAACTAATATTGTTTAACATACCATGCGGGGAAGTGTTATCACTATCTGCACACCTGCATAATTTTGTTGTTATGTTCGCCATTTTTACTTTAAGGGAAAAATTAATTCAACTATCATCACACCTTCATACATTTAAGTCAAATTGAGAAAACTCTTTATGGAGCGCACCGTCAGCTTGATTCAGGATCTTATTTCAAACTATAAAAACCTACATTAGTTTAAATCAATATTTTATTTTTATTTTATTATATTGTATTACATTTCATTATGTACCATGCAGCTCGTAAAAACCATCTATAACCTTAAAAAACGTTTTCGTAAACATTTTTAAGTACAATAAATATAATTGAAACAAAAAGTTTATATATATATATATATATATATATATAATACGTTTTCTTGTTTAATAATTTAAAACAACATAGGTTATTCAAATACAAGAATATTTATTATTTTATATCCAAAGCTTTTCGTTGGCAAACAGTACCAACATCATCAGGAATGAAAATTACAATAATGATGTAATTTATACATTATTGATATATTATTGTAATTTTCATTCCTGATGATGTTGGTACTGTTTGCCAACGAAAAGCTTTGGATATAAAATAATAAATATTCTTGTATTTGAATAACCTATGTTGTTTTAAATTTATATATATATATATATATATATATATATATATACTACATATGGTGATATGTTTTCTTGTAATATAGTTAATAAATTAAAAATATTTCAAAAACAAGAGTACTTTTAATGAATATATTTAAGATTTATATTACCTAAGATTAGATAATTATTTTCCTGATGCTGGTACTATTTTATCGGCGAAAAGCTTTGAATAAATATATTCATTAAAAGTAATCTTGTTTTTGAAATATTTTTAATTTATTATATATATATATATATATATATATATATATATATATATATATATATATATATATAAACATCGCAATATGTATTCTTGTGTATTAATAAAGAACATAAGACAAAATACAAATACAAGAATTATAATTGAATTTACAATTATAATTCTTGTATTTGTATTTTGACTTATGTTCTGTATATATATATATAGTTCTCAGTTTCTCAGTCTTTTAATATGAACTTATTCTCCAATAATCTCGATCATGAGTTCACATTGATCTCAGTTCAATTTACTAGTTTGTTTTATTAATTCCTCAAACACTTCATCCGTATTTCAAATATAATTGAAAATATTTGATCAAACGTAATTTATTGAACGTACAATTTGACGAAGTGTTATTTTTCAAACCATACAAAATATGAGAAACTTTTCATTCGTAATAAATCCATAGCATCCCATATAAACATTACAAATATATAACCCTAACACGTTGTAGATATGAATGATCGACGGTCAAAATATACGTTAATTTAATAGAGTGAATTTTTGCTATGAATTGGTGAAGTAGGGCCTACAGTAATTATTTTTAATTTCACATGGATTCTTCAGAATTCATTGTCGACACTTAAACAAGTTGTTCCACAAAAACGAAAAGCTGTAGGCCTCGTTCTTCTCATCATAGATAAACCTAGAAAAGCTGTAGGCCTTGTTCTTCTCGTCATAGATAAACCTAGAAAAGCTGTAGGCCTTGTTCTTCTCGTCATAGATAAACCTAGAAAAGCTGTAGGCCTCGTTCTTCTCGTCATAGATAAACCTAGAAAAGCTGTAGGCCTTGTTCTTCTCGTCATAGATAAACCTAGAAAAGCTGTAGGCATTGTTCTTCTCGTCATAGATAAACCTAGAAAAGCTGTAGGCCTCGTTCTTCTCGTCATAGATAAACCTAGAAAAGCTGTAGGCCTTGTTCTTCTCGTCATAGATAAACCTAGGAAAGCTGTAGGCCTCGTTCTTCTCGTCATAGATAAACCTAGAAAAGCTGTAGGCTTTGTTCTTCTCGTCATAGATAAGCCTAGAAAAGCTGTGGGCCTTGTTCTTCTCGTCATAGATAAATTTAGAAAAGCGGTAGGCCTTGTTCTTCTCGTCTAGATAAACCTACAAAAGTTGTGGCCTTTTTCTTCTCGTCATAGATAAGGCTAGAAAAGCTGTAGGCCTTGTTCTTCTCGTCATAGATAAACCTAGAAAAGCTTTAGTGAATTTAAACATTATTAAAAACCTTGGAAAGAAAACTTATTTCTTTAGGAAATTCCGAAAAGCGCCTCTTCTGTCACAGGCGGCCCTTATTACTCCTTCGATAGAAGCTCAAACCTATAGAAAGCCACAAAACAAAATTCTTGCAACATCGCCTGGCCGTACACTTCCAGTTTTTGTTGCCTATCATTATTCACAATTTTTATGGCCCATAAACTCGTTGAAACTGCTTCGCTTTAATTTGAATAACTGTTGCAATCGTGTGTACCTGGCTTTGCTCGGGTAAAATGAACCGGAGATGAATAGCCTACACGTAAACGTGTGATGGATGCGCATTGACATTTAAATTTCACTGTTTGTTCAAGAACTTTCTGCGTTTTAAAAACTCCACTATTTTGGGAAATTGAAGCCACTAGTTAAAGTTGATTTCGATATTTTTAAAAACTCCTTTATAACGTATATATATATATATATATATATATCAATAGTGTAAATACCAACAAAATAATATATTAAACATGCTATTATAGCCTATAATATATGAAACAGAACTTATCATGGCGAAATCACTCCAGACAAAGATCCACTAGATTTTTGGAGTACTAACCATCCATGGATATTTCGCTTAACTCCAACCCTCCTACTTTCAAAATTTTCAGACTCTTTTCTGAATTTACCTGCCCTAGGAGTTACATCCAAGGCAATTTAAAGCGCTTTAGCGGATCCACTTACCCTCCGTTAGATGCAAATGTTTCTAGACATGCTTGAGAAAATCATTTATCGAACTCCTCCTCAGACCAAGATCTTTCAGTAGCAAAATAAGAAAGCAAAGCAATAAACCAACACGCCCCAACTTCCACTGCATAAAATACACATGCACTCTTTATATCTAACACAAATCTGAATACTTGTTTATAGGCCTACTTATTGATAATTCTCTCATGTTTTGATGGAATATTATTTCGCCCCAAGGCACAACACATTCAACTATTATCCCAGACCTAGAGAGTTTGACATTACTTTCAACACTAAGGACATAAGGATGTAACTGTTACCTCTATCAGGAATTCACAATTAAAATCTTCCATCACCGCTCGCATCAACAGTTGGCCATCCCGTTGCCTGCCCAAATTATTGCTTCTAAAATTTCACCCAAGATATTAATTTCACATTTTTAACAGTAATTCCATCATTTTTCCACTACAACCGTGCTGACAATTAACTGGGCTCTGTAAACCCATTTGTTATCTGTGTTTTTAAATATTACCTTTCTAATAATGTATAATCATACTATAAATCCTCTTCTTCCGCACAAAGACTAGACCCACAAACCTTTTTCTTTCCGACCATTATTTTTTGATTTTTTCAAAGTTAATTACCAAAAACATTGTGTATAAACGTAAAGACCTTATTCGCGTCCTTAGTCTGATTTATTCTATAGCAACTTATGTACTACATATATTTCTAAAAGTGGTTATTTAAACATCAAAGTCTTTTCCAATAAAACGTTACTCAGGTTACATATCTATAATACTTCTATATCTATAATATCTTCCATCTAATATTGTCCCGTTCCCATAGCTTGCTACCCTCCGGTGTTTATTGTTTTGGTATTTTCTATAGAGCATTCATTTTCCATACTCTATAGATATAAGATTTATTGTATGCTGATTTTTGGAGTTTATGTTCACTTTCTAAAATCATTCCACACAGTTTAAACCATATTTAAATAATTTCTTTAAAAGTGGTTTTTTATTGAAATAATTCTTTCAAATATTGAAAACCGTCTGATACACACAACATGCGATACGCTAAATATAGTAGTAGACTAGTAAATTCTCAAGTTTGGATTCCCCTTATATCTAATCTTACACTTCATTCAGTACCAATCCATTATCGGGTCTTTGCGATCATTATGTCACCTGTTACTCGAAATGGATCTGTGCTGCTTATATTGAAAGAAATTCACAAACATATATCCCAAAAAGTTATGTTATTTTTCCTTATTCGTTTCTTCCGGTATTCCCCCTCCTGGGACATCATATCTCACGTTAGTTCTCATTATATGCTGTATTATATGTATCGTTTCTGGAATATTTTAATATTTTTTTTATTTCAGCATTACTGGGAATATGATCCCTTCAGGATATTCTCCAGATCCGTCAAATTAACCACAATTTCGAATAATAAGAATTATCCTATTATTGCTTTCACAATAGGCCATGTTTTGGCTTCATAGAAAAGCTCTGATTATAACTGTTCACGACTTTTTTATCTTGCAGTTTATATCATGAGTTCAGAGTAACTTTGACAGTCTCTAAACAAACATGTTTGCTACTTCTATTCCTCTACATGAGTATCATTTCCGTTTATTTTTGTATCAAGAAATATGTGCGTCTGTTCTTTCAAAGAACTTATTGATCTGAACATCATACATAGGTTCTAGTCTTACTAATCACTGTATAATTATTTTCTGTTACATTTAAAACCAGTCGGGTTTGTTTGTGGCATCAAAGATTATTCATATGCAGTTGTAAGCTGCCACACCTGTCTAGAATATCATTGTATCGCCCGCATATCTAATATCAACCTTTCTCTATACGATATACCTTCATTCAAGTCCCCTACGGCTTCTTTGATATCTTTTCGGAATAAGGGCAGAAGAACAAAGGAGATAATAGTCCCCTAAACCTCTTTTTCTGTAGCCCTTCTTATGTTGGCTGCTTTCTTTTCGTTCCGATCTTTCTTTAGTTTCTTTATAAATTCTCTTTATAGCTGTATGGTTTAACCATACAAATATAGCTTATTTAACCGTTAATATAACAATTATTTTAAAGGATACCTTTTGTGCATGACCTTTCGTTTAATAAAACCAGTTTTCTCCTCATAATAGAAGACCAGCAATTACTCTTGGCCTCTCATTTAATATTCTTGCGTACACCTTGTGTTTACCTCACTGGTTTCCTGGTAATTGTTGAGTTTGTACGGCCGTCTTTCTTGCGAAGAGAAATCACTTTCTCTTGTTGCCTTCTCTTTGCTTCTCCTTATGTCTTCAGTACAAATTGTAAACATTAACATACTTTAGCAAAAAAAACTATTTTTATTATAAATACTAAACACAAAAATATTTATTTCTAAAAGATTCATTTTCAATTTAATTTCAATTTTGCTATTAAAATTCATTAAATTTTCACCTGAATTAAATGTATCGAAAACAAAAAATAATCAATAATATTTAATTCTCGTTTTTCTAAGACTCACAAACATTAACAACAAAACTGGCTAAAATAATACAAACATCATTATGCAATTAAATCCAGTTTTCAAAAAAGTGGAGAAACTGTGCTGCATTGTACAACAGGAAATGTTTAAATATTGACAATGGTGTAGTTCCGGTGGTTCAACAATGCTTGCATATAAATTGGTTCTTGAATGTAACAGAGAATGTCTGCCCTAGATGCTTTAAAGTTCACAGCCCTGCGATGGTTAACAAACCCGACGTTAGTTACCTGCCTGCAATGCTTCTAAATAAAATAGTAGGAATGGGAGATTACACAGTTTAAGCACTGTGTGACTAAGCTACAACAGAGAATAAGGGAACAGAAAATAAAAGCGTCAACTAGAGGTGTATAGGTTCTACTGTATTTTTACAAAAAAATCATATTTTAGTTCCTAAAATAATTTTATAATTATTAAAGTTTTTATAAAAACTATGTTATTGTCATGAACGCTCACACACAAACACACGCACACACACACACACACACACACACACACACACACACACACACACACACACACACACACACACACACACACACACACCACACACACACACACACACACACACACACACACACACACACACACACACACACACACACAGTCACACACACACACCCACACACAGTCACACACACCCACACACACACACACACACACACACACACACACACACACACACACACACAGTCAAACATTTACGCGCACGCGTGCTCCCACACACATATAAACGCGCGTGCACATGCACACACAAGTTCACCGCACACATACATACGAATGCATACACATAACACACACAAACCCACACACACACACACAAGATATATATATATATATATATATATATATATATATATATATATATATATATATAATACTCCAATCTCCATCACGGCATTATACACCCATCTTTAAGAGAAAAAGCTATATATTGAATATATGGATTTGTCCAATGACAATTGTTCCATACATTTATTTATATATTATATTTTATAAATATTCTCTTTTAAAAAAATGACATAACATTTTATGGAGACAAAACAGATCCACCAAGGATACATAGACACATTTATCTAAATATTCAAAACACAATAGTGTATGAGGGAAATTGAAAGCACAATAGTGTATGAGGGAAATTGAAAGCACAATAGTGTATGAGGGAAATTGAAAGCACAATAGTGTATGAGGGAAAGTGAAAGCACAATAGTGTATGAGGGAAATTGGAAGCACAATAGTGTATGAGGAAAATTGAAAGTACAGGTAGTTTCATCTTTATTAGAAGTACTATAGAGTTAATTTGTATTAACGAATTGTTAAACCATATTAGTTGTATTCTCATGTAGTATTAATATGCCTAGCCTTTTGAAAGACCTAAGTAAAATTACTCAGGTGGGAAACAAGGGTAATTGCATGTAAACCATAAATGAATAAATCCGTTGTTTCGGTTATTTCACAATAAACTCTATAGCTTGAATGCACCAATATAGAAACGCACTATAGTTTCCTTAAATAATGCAGTATGGCAAATGTAAGGACAATTTGTACTTTATTTTGCCGTGACATAATTTATTTCTACCAAACTTTTTATATCTAGAAGGGTAAATACATATTCTTTTGAATACAAAAATATCTTGAAGACTTTGAATATTACTTCTAAACGGATAAAATGTAACTTCTTCTACTTGTTAGGAAAAGACTGTTACAGGCGAAACCAATTTAGAAATAACTGTTGACGTAGGATTCAACTATTTTACGTTGTCTTTTTTAAATAGGACTAGCTAAATTGAAAGATATTTTAAACTCGCAATTAATCATATGAATTCTACAAATTATACTTGGGAAGTAATAAAGAGTAACCTATAACGGTTACATTTTGTTTAAAATCTGTAACATAAAGAAGTATCAGCATTTAAGCATGTAAGTATCTCCGAGTCTGATGACAAGTAATGTTTATTTTACCTAAAGTCATTCACTAGCTGTTACAAGTGAATAAATTAGGATGTCTTGAGATACCAAGACTCGAGACAGGAAATTTACCTAACCTTTTCATAATTTATTGCACTCTATAAAAGATCAAACACGGTCAAACATTCTCAACAGTTCTTTACAAGGCAAAACCTTCACGTCCTTAACTGCCACAAATATTTATAAATCTCTAATTAGGTATTCACACGTTGGACACACCCGTCAGAGTACAGTCTCTCCTCCAATAACTTAACCATACTAGGGCTGTTAAAGGTTTTTAGGAGAGTAACTAAGCAATTCAGGATTATATTACAGTTATTATAAATATTGATTTAACAATTAGCTGTAAACTTAGATCAGATGATACGCTTCAAGTCACAGCGTGTCTGGAATATGAAATTTACTCTACAAAAAAATAATATAAAGTAAAAAAAATGATTAGGGAAGAGTAAGAAGAGATTAGATTATATATATATATATAGATTAAATTAGATTAAATTATATTAGATTAAATTAAGTTAGTTGCTAAACTAAATCATCTGTAGAATTAAGCAAGGGAAGACACAAATAGTATTTCTAGTGCGGACAAAGCAGGTACCATGTCATTATCCTTTCCAGGAAAGCTATAAGTTGAGTCCAGCAACCATAGACAATAGAAGGCCCAAAGCTTGTTAAGACGGGAAATCCAGCGGCCAATATAGCCTGGGGAATAACCGTGTACCGTTAGGTTTAGCTAATTGTAGAACTTTGGGAAAATTACAAGGAACATATTGGTGGTAGTGGGAGAGATTAGGGATTTCATAAAAACTAAATGATCGGGAGTTTAAAGGAAGTTGGAGGAGAGTCTCAGAGAGAGGCAGGCAGGTTGGTGGGGACCAGGACGGAAGTGTTGTAAAGGGAGAAATGGATTAAATTAAGTAAAGTTTTTTTTTTATAAGTAAATTTTAAAAGTGTGACGTAAAAGTTTTTTTAAAATATGATGTAAGTTTTTTTGTGTCAAGTGTAAGCCCGGAAGTGAACAAAGCCAGGATTCCAGGGACTCTTCAGAACAATAGGTGTATTTGAATATAAGTGGAGCCAACAGACATCTATCTATTAGTTTAAAACAAATTTTAAGTTCATCAAAATTTATAAAAATTATTCTAGTCACCATTTCTAATTTAAAAGCAAAGTTCCCGTAATAGCGACCCCGAGAGCAAGAATAAAATTTTAATACTGTTTTTTATGTTATTCTATTAGAAATCTAAAGCCTCAGAAGTCCGCCTCTTATCATTGTAATATTAGTTAAGAAATCAATCCTGTCACTGCAAAATATTAATATAAATTTGGAATAATGTGTAGAGTTAATTGAAGATAATAAATTAAAGTGATGTTTAAAAATTGATAAGATTGTTAATTCTTTTATAAACCTGAAAGTGTGACATTAATAGGTAAGGTAAATAAATAACATTTAAAAATAACATTTAAAAATAAATTTAATTATAACAAAAGTTATGTTATAATATATATACAGAACATTTTTCTGTAGCTCTAGAATATAATATATATATATATATATATATATATATATATATATATATATATATATAAACTGGGTCCGTTTTGCTCAATGCAGAGATGTAAAGAATATTCTAGAGCTACAGAAAAATGTTTTAAAATGCATTGAAAATGATTCAATGTTTTTAACCAAATTAGTACTAACCCAGTACCAGTACGAGGCGAATTGTGTATTGCATTGGTTTATAATGAAACAAATTTTGGCGCGTTAAATTTAAAAATGAAGATTTTCAAAATTTATGTGTGTCTATTATGGACCTATTCTACATCATTCTCTTCAGAATTAAATTTTCTATAAGTTATGATTAAAAGTTAAACCTATTTATTGATCATTTAACACAGATAATATACAGCAGAGTCTCGGTAACTCGTGATAGATGGGACCAAGACCCCCTCGGATTACCGAACACTCGGATTAAACGGAAATACGTTCAGTGCATTAGAAAAAATAGTAGTTTTAATGAACCTCAATAACATAGGTAATTAAAAATGCACTTAATACGTTTATAGAATTTTATATAAACATTTCTTGGAAGCTCGGCTCATTTCCTTAGCATACCGAATGGCATTAACATTTCTTGGAAGCCTGATTCATTTTCTTTGTATACCGTATTGATAGGCACATTTCTTGGAAGCCCGTCTCATTTCCTTTGCATACAGTATAACTATAAACATTTTTCCGAATCCGAACTCATTTCCTTTGCATATAGTATAACTATAAACATTTTTCCGAATCCGAACTCATTTCCTTTGCATACAGTATAACTATAAACATTTTTCCGAATCCGAACTCATTTCCTTTGCATATAGTATGACTATAAACATTTCTTGGAAGCCCAACTCTTCACTTTCTTTCAAAATGATAAAATAGGCTGGAATTTAACAGAAGTTTGAAATATCGGGACTCCGAATATCAAGAATCTAATGTACTTCACACCTAAACATAACTTGTTTTACTCCCGAGGTATTCGTAATTTCGTTCTTTAATTTTAAAATGTCTGTAGCTACAGGTGTGAGACTTGTTTCGTTTAATCTAACAGTTCGTTTTACATCGAATGCAGTAAATATTACACTTCAAATAACGACTCAAAAGTTTTAGGATGGTTACATTGTAACAGGGAAGCTGAAATCCTGGCAAAATTGTTCAGGCAATAATAAAAGCTAAGGAGAAGATCTTGAACATTGAAAAACAAAATCTGATGAATCCAAGGCGTATAATTAGAGGATAAAATATCAACTGCTCCATAATATAATCCAAGGATGGATAATCGATGTGTAGGAAGAAGGTAGGCATTCATGTCTAAACAACATCTGTGTGTTGTACAACTGTAGTAACAGAGACCTAATAATGACAACAGTCACAGAAATAAGAATATCTTCCATGATTGTCGAACTTAGTAATAAATACAGAGCTTGAGGAACAAGAATTAAAAACATATTTCTCTCAACTACGTTCAACAGTATAGAGTATCTATTAATGGTTCCAAGAACTGTGTTAGGTAGGTACAGAAGTCACATGACTCTTTGGTTTATTTTTATGTGAAAGTCCCTTGAAAAAGTTAAGTCTCAAGAGATAACTTTCTTACTCTCTCTCTCTCTCTCTCTCTCTCTCTCTATATATATATATATATATATATATATATATATATATATATATATATATAAAATATGGTGATATGTTTTCTTGTAATATAGTTAATAAATTGAAAATATTTCAAAAACAAGAATACTTTTAATGAATATATTTATTCAAAGCTTTTCGCCGATAAAATAGTACCAGCATCTTCAGGAAAATAATTATCTAATAAAAAAAATATATAATATTATTGTTATATATATATATATATATATATATATATATATATATATATATAACAACAAATAACATTGAATAATCAATTTTTAGGAACCCACACAAACCATTAATAGAATACCAAACTACTCTAACCATCCCCACAACATAAAATGGCTGTGCTTACAACTCACTGTTATACAGAATGCTAAGACTGCCTCTAAATAATGAAGAAAAAGCCAAAGGGAAACAAATTATATATATATATCAAAAAGCCTAAATAAATGGATACAATAAAAAAACTATAGATATATTAGAATTTAAAATATTAAATAATTTTAAACAACCTAAAATCGACTTTCAAACAACAATAAAATGGGCCACATTTACATACACAGTGTACAATATAAAAAGAATAACTAAAATACTAAAAAATAATAATATTAACATAGCTTACAAAAACACAGGAAACATAATCAATAAAATAAACCAACCGGAAAAAAATATGCCCCATACTTAATAACGGAATATATAATATCTAATGCACAAACTGTAATAAAATATACATAGGCCAAACAAAAAAGAAATTAAAATACACATATCAAGAACACCTCAATGCATACATCAAACCTCAAACTTACAACTCAAACTTAGCTACGCACACCATTAAAAACAAACATACATTCTCCACATTAGAAAACATACACCTGATAACAAAAGTACAAAAAGGCTTCAAAATGACAATCTGGGAACAACTACAAATACTACAAATAATATCATAAACGAACAAATAAAATCAAAAACTGATAAATTATTCAGCCTAATAGACAAAATTAACCCCAAGATAAACTTAAAAGACCCCCACTTACAGTGCAGTAAATCCTAAAATAGAATAATAACGGTACACCACGTGACAACGGAAATTTCACACCCGGCAGTAAACTACAACCCCCGGTCAGTGATGCACGATAATGGAGATACTATAAATCTTTGAAAGTTAACTCCCATAAATACCAAGTAAGATTCTTGTTTCAGTACATATAGTGAAAGATATATATATATATATATATATATCAGCGCGCGAGCGTTTGTTCTTGTGTGTATTTTACTTACAGCTCTCCCGCAAACACAGATGTACTGTAATGTCAGTATTTTAAAGAACATTATCATATGTATGTTGCCTCCATATTCTACACTTTAAAGATTTTGAATCAATTCAAGATAAGGAACTCGTGATTAAGTTTGAAATTTATTTTCCTCGTAGGTAATAGTTTCGAAGATGAAATGAAAATATCTTACAATTTATTTATTTCTAAAATCAAGCCTTAAACATATCCACAAATTGCAACGTTTATCTGTTAAGGCTTAAACTGTACAGTGTCTCTTCAGAACGTCTTTGCACCTCGGTAAAATGTCTAAACAAGTCTATGTTTCACTTTCAGGATCAGATAACACAAGCTAAGTGGGCCTTGATGTAATCCATACCCTGCAGACACACTCCCACTGGCAATCTGACAAAGCCGTGCAAATATATTCGCGCATCACTACCAATACAAGGACTGGTTGTCATGGAGCAACTGCTATTTTTCATCCTCAATCTAGGATCCGAATGGATATCATTTAATTTTAATAATGATATATCGGGAAAGTATATTAAATCCTTCTTTCTTTAAAGTTCGTGTAAGACGTATGTTCTTTTATCTATGATGTTCCATGCTATATCTCGTACTGAAACGATTTTCATAAGTCTTGATGAGTTTTCTCCAACGAGTTTGTTAAGGGCATGCTGGGCGCCTATTAAACAAAGGTTAGCTTTGTGACAATAGTCATAAGCTCATTAGGGGGGGGGGTGGATTTTTGTTTTCTGTTGCATTGTTTTTTTTCGATTCCTTTATAATTTACAAATATTTACAGAGCTTTTAGCAAGAATATTGTTTAGTCATTATTTAATATTAAGGCATTATTTAGTGACTCATTCTGTTGTCACTTAATTTGTCTAGTATAACAACACAATTAATTACCTGCAAATGGTGATGTTTTTTTTAATCATATTAATGATTAACAATCATCTAAACACTCATAGACAGTTTACGCTCGAAACTCAGTAACAGCAACTTAACGAAACTCTAGAATTTGAAAATCTCTTATGTTTTATTTTTTAGGTTCACTTCTTACGTGTTTATCATGTTTATTTTTAACACATTAAGTATTATGCAATGTTAAAGAGAGGAAATTATTTGTAATAATAATAAACGAAATGAAAGCTATTTAGGTTAGACGAATAAAATACTCATGAAAATTGTTAACGAAAACTCAAAGTTTACTTATGAACGATTACTTATACTGCATGCCATGCATAAAAATAAAATAAAGCTATACATGTCGTAGAAGGGGATTTTTAAAATATGTTCAGAATTTGAACAAGTTCCAATTGTTGGATTAGAGTAATTACATAACGTTATATAGCGTTGCATTCTAGTCCCGTGACTATTATCAATCTAGTTATAAGATATAATCGATTATCGAATTATACAGTATTATTTACGTGATTCAATTCGTTTACGTTTTCTGCAAAAGCATTAAAAATAATCAAATATCATTCGAATCTTAGATTGATAAGCGAAAATAACCTTACTTCCATGGGAACCCGTCTCGTAACTTGGTAGTAATATATTTGCACAGCCTTGTCAGAGTGACAGTGGGTATGGATTACATCAAGGTTCACTTTTCTTGTGTTAATATGATCCTGAACCTAAGACACCTTTTTTAGACATTTTGCCGAGAGGCAAGGCCAAACTAAAGGGACACAAGGGTTACTTGTATTAATACTTTCAGTGGATCTCTTAGTTTATTTTTTTGCTTTATTTGAATTACACATTTATTTAGTACATAATGTATAAGAAGGAAAAGGTTGTTCTTTCATAACTGCCTTTCTGGAAAATGTTTCTTTCCAATGCAAGTTAGTAACTCGTCTTACCTGAAGTTTTATATCTATTTCGCAAGGATTTTACATTAATATACTGTGTCGAGAGAATTCCCTTAAATCTTTAAATCTTGTTCTAAAAAGATCGTTTCTAAAGTACAATCACATTCGTGGTCAGCTGGCTTCTCATATCTTCAAGTACTCTCTATGGATCGTCGATATTTTCTGTCCCGATGACTTGTCACTGATATTAGTTTGTCGCTGGTGGTACCAATGAAAAATATGTAAAATAGCAGTTCCAGTGACAATGGATAGTTCGGAGAGTCGCAGCGCGTGACTCAAAACTATAGATCGTCTACGGCCGGCGGACCTTCGAAAAACTTATCTATTTACTGCTATTCATGTTTATTTGACCACTCGAAATAACAATTGAATAAATATTAAGACGGTTGAATATCGAGTCATAATTGTTTTATTTATTTATTGTAACGTTTCTGGAATTGATTTGTTGTCCTTATCAAGCCTGTAGTGCTATAATGTGTAAATGTGTAATGTGAGGAGCTAAAACATCAAACCCCCTACACTTTACCAAAAGTTTCCTTTGAGCTATAGCTCTGCAAACTCGCCTTTCACCAATAAATAAAACAACTTTGACTAGATATTCAACCGTCTTATCATTCATTGAACTAATTTCTGACTGGACTACGACTGTCACCGCTCGGCTCACGTCGCCGATTATCGTAGTGTCGTTGATTGAAGGAGGTAGTGGTTTGTCTCTGTTGTGATTGTGTCAAACATCTCGGGCTGGAGAGTTGCTGATATTTTACAGCGGCTGTCATTGGCTGATTTGTCGCTGTCACTGGCTTTACACATTTCGTCATTACATTTTACATCTACGTCTACATTTACATTACAATACGTCTACTCATTTACGTTTAGTTTCATATAAAATTATACAATTCATTACCCCAGTGTGTGTTGCAGTAAATTGATAATTATAATATCACCAGCACTGTCTTTTGTCGCCAATGAGGTGAGCCTGCCTGTTATTGGCACATACGGAGCTGTCTCAGTATCCCTTGTCACCGGTAAAAGTCACTGATCCAAGCCTGGCGCTATCACTAAAATCACTATCCGTTAAAGTCACTGGATCCACCATCTGTAGCACTCTCCTCTTTTACTTCTGATAACATGACCCGCGCAACTCATTTATTCAACCTCAAAGTTTCTAGGGTGAAACAATTTATGCAGTACCTAGACGTGAAACTTTGCTCATTATTGCAATTAATTGTGACATCAAGAATCGAACCACAGGTGCCAAGCTATCGATTTTCCTTGCCCCTATGCATGTTTTTATTACATATCGGGACGCTGTGTTCACTGTTTATCAGTTTTATTGCTCGTATTTTTCTCGCACTGCCAACTGGAACGATACACTGGAATTTATATTGCATTCTGAAGCCAGCCTATGCCTTTGCTTTGCTGTTTGCGCGCGGATTCCAAACCTTTGATTGCCAGGGAAAGGCCTATAATTAGACCAGCTGGACGATTAGCAATAACTTTGTTTTGCTTTGTTATAATTACAAACAACAAATAATTTTAAAAGTAGAAAGAAATGTCGCCATCTGTGAGAACCATTTCAAAGACCGCTTGGTGGGCTACATTAGAAAAGGTTATGTGAGTACGTTTTTCAGATATTATTTTTAATAATACGTCCACTAGTCGTTATTACCGACTAACAGAAAAAAGAGTTACATTTTCAGCTTAACTGTTTATATTTATTTATGTATATCCCCTTAACTTTATATAGACTTAACCGATTTGGATGTTCTATAGCTCGTGGAATTCCTTATTCGTCAGGAATGCCAGAGTATTTATAAAACATGACGTTCACGTCAGGATGTGTCCAGAAGTACAACGTTTAAGGGGCAGAATGTTATTATATTCTACACCAGTTTATTAAAAATTATGTAACAAAATATTATTATTATATTAATTCTTTTGCAAAACAATTATACTTATAAATTATTGTTTCCCTATAATTTTTAATAAAGTTTCTAAAAACAAATCAAATAAAATATGTTGTTTTAAGTAAAAATCTTTAAGGAAATATATATCCAACTTCTAATATTTATTATTACTAAAATTATTTTAATGAAATGAAAAAAATATAAATTAGCACCTGAAGCCCATTATCTGGTATTTAATATTATCAATGTACGAAATAATACGATTAGATAAATAGAGTTCTTTAATACGAGACTTGTACTAAAAACGTTTGGAGATAGAACATTTGGACTTTTAACTTTAATTCTCAGTAGGCCTACACTCGGGGTCTTACCGTAATGTAATCATAAGACTCAGCTCCAGCCTCCAACCACACAGAAGATAAAAATTAAAAGGTCAATTTTTGCCAAAAAACTGTTAAGTACTAGTTCTCCACCAATACATTAATAAATACAACATAATTTATCTATTGGAGTTGCTTCGTATATTTGTTTCTTAAATACTTTATAAAGATGATGAGGTCTTAATTTTTATTTCTCACTTTAAATTTTCATTGTCAGTCTTGTTTTTTAGTACTATAAATTAATTAAAGTAAAATTCGTCATGTAGACCTACAACAATATTGGCGAAATGAAAATCTTAATTTTGTTTTTATATTTAATTAATTATATTTTAAAAATGTTTAACAAATGCAACATCAATTCGGTCCAAACGATATATAACGGTATTTACTCTAGGAGAACGTACGAGTATTGAAACATACAGTGTTTGCGCTAAAACAGGAAATGCAGCATCACTTTAACGAGGAGCCTGCGAGACAGTAAACAGAACGGGTTGTTTAGGAGATGTAAAGACAACACGAGTGCAAAGACTTGTGTGCCGGATATATATTTGATGAGCCAAACGGTCGATTTAGAAGAGACAAGCTCATTCTTGCGATCTAACCGTTAATTAAAGTAAACTGTTATTAAAAGTAATTAATATTTTTATAACGTGTCATATTTCAAAATACAAACTGTCAAATATAAATAATAATTAAATTCCTTTTACATAATTAACATAATAAAAGAATGTGGACATTCAATAATTAGTATTATTTCACTTTTATAAAATAGGCACAGTTCGGAAATATGAACTTACAATTAGTAGTAAAACTGAAAATAATTAATAATGAATTAATATGTAAAAACTCCTTACACATAATGAATGCACCTAGAAAATGTTCGCTTCCTACATAGAAAATGTAAGATAAGTAGTAAAACATCTCTTTACTCTTCGGACACAGACAGAAGGCAAGAGTTTTCTAAATTTTCATTTGCGAAAAAATTAAAACGTATTGATAACTGTGAAAGGGTTTTGAGCACAGAATATGTGGAACAGGGCAACTGCGAGGATGTTTGAAGATTAACCTATTTTAGAAGGAGAGTAAAGTTTCTTTTTAATCTGTTATCTCTTAAAAATTGGTTTAAATTGCCAACTTTTATAACAAATTTTACATAAATTTCAAGTCCTCATGAGGAAATTAGAAAACAGGTTGAAAATAGTTTTCCTATAAAACGAGATGACAGTAAAGTGACAGCTGTTAATAAATAAGCGAGTATAAAGTCCGTAAAAGTCTTCATTGTGCGTAACCTTGTTTGGAGATTGCTACTTATTGAAGAAATAACACTTCCGCCTGGGTCGATTAGTATAGGTTAGGCCTATATCTATGAGAAAATCGTTGTCAAAGATAATGGAGTTCTTAACAGACTTCTAAAGACGTCCTGTAGATAAAAATTTGGTTTTAAACTTTAGTTTGAGAAAATGGAAATTAACTGCTTTAAAGATCTTGTTATTTTTTACTAGTGAATTCCTAGAAGTGAACACCATAAAAATAACTTAGAAGAAATGGAGCGCCAATAACATCAATGAATATATTATTGTTAAATATTCGTAGTTAATTCTTTTTACACAATGGAAACCGTTACGGGATGTGATTTGTTTTATCTGAGCATTTCGATTAAGGATTAAGTTAACGTAGCTCGTACTACTATTACCCCATGATCCATTATTACCACAGGTACTTATTATCACAATCTGACTACACCTGAAGCTACAAGAAAATTACTGAAAATTTTGAATACTGAATCAAACTCTAAACCTTCGGATTATTATTCAAAATTTTTTAAATTTACCGGTCCAATCAGATAGCTTGCGATTATGAGACGATATCCCGACCATACACTACGGTTTCGACCGTTTTTCCAGTACTACTAAGGACCATCCGTACTTCCGAACGGCCAGGGTTTTCTGGATACCCCATCTAAATGATTCGTTCTAGGTAATGTAATCGAACCTTTACCTACTCTCTGTTGGTTTAAGAGCCGGACCCTTAGATTAGGTACTTGGATCTGGACGGACGTAAACCCAAGTTAGACTGTGCCTGTAATATTATGGATAAAATACTTCATATTAAAAGATTAATTGAATATCTTTAACAGATGCAGTTTAACAATCATACATTGCTTCCAAGTTCCTACATCGTGTCAAATATTGTTGACAGCACTATGCTTAATATTACGGAAATAATGGTTCTCTGGAATTCTAAATGTATTAGATTTTTTTTTATTAAGGATAAAGGGTAATCTTTATTTACATTGAAAACATATCAATCCACTTATGCGCTCTAATAAAACGCTACGATACATAAAATGCATTATATTTAATTTAATGACATCACATCGAATACTTCACTGCTATTCCGCCTACTTAAAAATCATATAAATGAATTGTCTTACAATTAAAATAATCGGCTTTGTAGAACGCTAGCTCATACGTGGGTGTTTAAACAAACCCACCCACAGACTTATGTATATTTTTATGCTAATTCATTGTTTATTAAGTCTGTTTAAACACACGTGACTTTACAGTTTTTGCAATCACGGAGTAGGCTACAATTTTTATTGTCATTTCTGTAAACAGAGGAATGGCAACTGAAAGTTTGTATTATAATGTGACCCCGTATTGAATACACACACACACACACACACACACACACACATATATATATATATATATATATATATATATATATATATATATATATATATATATATATATATATATATATGTATATATATATATATGTATGTATATATATATATATATATATATATATATACATATATATATATACATATATATATATATATATATATATATATATATCATGTCAAAGAGTTGCTAAATATATATTTGATCAACATTTTCACAATTTACAGACATTATATTTTATCGAGATATGTTACCACTTTTGTTATTATCTCCACGCATTATTAGCTCTACTTAGCATGTAAATGTGTCTCGTTTAACCCTTATTAGCTAGTGCAGCGCCTTAGAGGAGTGTAACCATTTTCCATGAACTACCACTCCCTCAACACAACCTCTACTACACCCTCCACCACGTGACATCTTCCGTTAGTGGGCGAATAACTTGGATAAGCGTTAATGAGTACCTTTTTTCCAATAGTCACTACTTCTCGGGAATGTAGACTAATTAGTCAAGTCATTTTTTTACCCCTTGTGTGGGTGAGACTAGCAATGATGTTCATTTAAAAATATAAATCGCAACGTAGCTATGGAGAACTGTTTCACAAGCATCCACTTAGAAAAATCTCTTCTGGGAAATACCAACTTATGATGGAAGGTACTGAAAAAAGAAGCAAATCTGAACTCCCAACTCCCTTTATCATACGAAATGTCAGGATCGGAAATCTGGTTCATCTTTGTTGATTTTTTCTGTCTTACAGCATTGTCTTGACTGCCAAAGAAAAATTTTAACTTTGATACTTCTTTCCATGCTTCACGATGATGAATCCCTAGCTTAACGTTGCTGACTGCAGTAAGAATCTGGTACGATTAGACGAAAGGAGCAGCTGATGCAATTGATCAGCCAAAATCCCAACATTGTAAGAATAACGAAGCCCTCGATATTGTCTCCTACATTTTGAACATACGAGCGTTTAATATCTATGTTATATATACCTAACGTTTACAAAAATCGTAAAATTGCATCATCAGAGAAGGTAGATAGTAGCGACACAAATAACAACTTTTCTTGTTCTTTACATTCTCATAAAATAATTAATTATGTTTAAGATAGTAGATTGGTTTTAACATTTAAGTCTTTTGTCTTCTCGGCTTTGTCTAAAAACTAATAAGTTGGGAAAATATACCAGACTGCACTGTTGTAATATGCGGATGTGTGGCATCACTTACTTAAAGTAACGACATTGGCTTCTGGGGTTATAAGTTCTAATTATGAGGTAACTATTTATAAGGTAAATGAGGCGATAATAATGTGTGGAGTAAACAAGTTTACAGCAAAAGGTTTATTTATTAGTTTTTGTTTAATGTTAACGATAGGAAAGAATTGCGATAGTTAGGATTAAGGTGGAATTTGAAACCATAACGACTCTTGAAAAATGATGTAGGGAAGATCGTGAAACGACGTGTGCAGAGTCACTTACTTGTAAAGTGGTGTCTACCCGTCCACCAACTTATAAGATGAACCCTGAGGACACTATGGTCCTTGGTACTAAGAATGGGTGAAAAGTATGGCAAGCCTGTAGAAAGTATCGCTAAGCCTGTAGAAAGTATAAGATTGGATCAAAGCAGAAGCAGATAAGGTAGAAAGCGCCTTATTTCCAAAGGAAGTTATAGAGGGGGAATAACTGGAAGAGCACGAGCTAGCTAGGATTAGGGTACGTCATGCGGAAGGATTGGCAAACATAAACTTCGTTCACTTTAAACAAGTCAGAAAAACTTAAATCTAATAGGTTTTGTACCAACGTACAAGGAATTGGTTATCTACATACTATAGATAATATCTCTACTGTATTATCTACCATCTACTTAGATACTATGTTGAAATCAATGTTTATAAGCATGGGATTTACTAACATTACTAATTTTTTCGCAAACTTTTTTTAACATTATTTTTACTAATTTAATGATTTTTTTTATTAAAACATACGGTGCTTCAAATGCCGTTACAGAACCACCAAAAATGACCCACAAATAAAATATTCGGAAAATGAAGACTTGGGTCACGTCATGAATCCAGCAAGATGAAGATTCTTACAGGTTATTATTTCAAGGGGTTTAAAACATCGCAAGCATAGAAAAAAAAGGCAGATGAAGTAGTTTGAATCTGAGAGAATGACTGAAAATGTTCTATAGTTTATTTAACAACAAAATGCGTATAATAATAACTCAGATTGTTAGTCGTCACAAAAGAAATTCGGTTAGGCTAAAGATGAAGTGAAAAAAATATCTAGACATTTTCTCTTCGAAAATCGACCATAAATTTCTGTTGTTTATGGAACCATCGCAAATGTATTCCTTATCTATTCGTTTTTTTGTTTGTTCGGAAATGACGGAAAATTTAATAAATTTATAGTTTTCATTATTTTTGTATAAATATCTGTAATGTATACTTATGTAGTTTAATTCTTTAATATATAGTCTATTCTTCACAAGTGCGTATAACATCATAACTTATGACGTAAGAAAAGTTATGTCGGACTGACAAAGAGCCTTTTAAGTACTAGATGTAATGAACATAAAAATAACTTCCTAGAAAACCTGAAAAGTATACTGTTTTGTTCTAACTTTATATCGATAATAAAGTATTTACATTTGTGTAACATAATGTTAAATTATGTATAAGAAATCTAATCACAGGAGCAGATGAGAAAAATGATACATACTTATAAAAAGAAAAACAAAAATACGTAAATATTATTTCTATTCATAAAATGCCAATTTTGAAATATTTACAATCGCTTGTGGTTCTATTTCTGTATTAATAAATTTCAAACATGTTTTGTTTTATTCATGAGAAATGCAGTGTAAACCATTAGAAAACAGTTTGGCCAATATTGTTGGATTATTTCTACACGCATGTTCTGTCTGTAAGCTAAGCCATACAAGATATTTATTTGTAAAAACATTTGTGATATTTGATTGTTATGTTTTTATGTAATTTTTGAGTTTTATAATCTACAAATGTTGCTGTTTTTAAAACTGTTATTTTATGTGTGTTATAGGAGAGGTAAAATAATAAATGTTATAGTATTTAAAGATGATTTCTATCTGGATCCGAAACTTATAGTAGTTCTTAAAAACTAATTATTAGTTGTTTCAATTTTATCATCAATTCTCGTAGTTAAACCAAAGAAATATATAAATTTCATTTTTTCTTTCATTTTAAGCTTGAATGTTGTATAAGATATATTAAAACAACAATACAAGTTGTCGACATTCATTGCGATCATGATCGAAATTTTAGAATGTTTAAACTTAAAATGTTCTTGTTTAAAGCTGTTCAGTTTATATCCTTTATACTTAGGCCCAAATATAGTTTGAATTATACAACCTGCGTTTCCTATCTGAAATTGTTTCCGAAGTTAGGCACCACTTGGTTGATTATTGTAATTAAAGCATTCACCAGCCGCGCCTAACTCAACAAAGCAAACAATACCAGCCAAGAATTTGTTGTGAACTCTTGTTGCATCTATAGTTAGACCACTTGACTTGCTGGTGCGATTTGAATAATAAAACAATGAACTTTAGACGATGCGCAATAAAGTTTGAACTGTATCATTCTGGCTCGACCCTAAAGCTTCTATTTCTGTGCCCGTTTGATCTGACAACGCTCGATTGAGCTGTTCTACCTTGTGTGTTAAGGAGGCGGTGCAGTATTTGTTTACCATTCACATTCAAACATTGAGTCAAAAGAATTAAACAAAGCAAAATAGAAACTATAAATAGTATAGATGTTTTTTCATTTAAAAGCTAATGTCATTTAACGACTTTAAGAAATTGAAAAATTCTTAAGAATTTATCCAAGAATAAACATTCTTGAATAAGAACGAATTGATTGAAATATTGGAATTGACAATGAAAATATTGGAAAAAACCCCAATACCAAAAAAATAATTAAAAATAACAAATAAAACAAGTTACTTAGGATTAAACCCTTACGTACATTTCGATGACCATGTCATCATCATCAGAGGGTCTTATTACAAAATTACAATGTAGCAAACAAGAAGTTACAAATTAGAGTGATCACTTTAGTTTGTAAATTCTTGTTTGCTAGATTGTAATTTTGTAATAAAACCCTCTGATGATGATGACATGGTCATCGAAATGTACATAAGGGTTTAATCTTAAGTAACTTGTTTTATTTGTTATGTTTAATTATTTTTGTGGTATTGGGGGTTCTTTCCAATATTTTCATTTTAATTTATCGTACCACTATGCTTTTGATATTGTGTATTCAAGATTTATATTGAATAAATCTTATTTTATTCGAGAGTAAGTAACTTTTTGTTTAAAGTTTTTTTTTGTAATTCACTATTTAAATAAATGGTTGACTAAAACCACTAATTTACTCATACATCCAGCAGTTGCGTTAAATGCCCGGAAATCGAAACCGAGATAATTGCCGCTGGTTATTGGGCAATTTATCTGTGGTTTCTCTGTTACATGTATTCTGCATGTTATTTGTATTTCTGTAACCTTTTTTTTCACTATGTATTCGAAAATTGTGTTACATTAGAAGTGAGCTTTGAAATGTATTAGTGAGTAACTTACGCACTGAAATATGGCAGAGTTTAGTGAGGTTTTTATACCATGAAATTTGCTGCTGTGTTGTGTTTTGCTTTTTATCTAAAGGACTTTGTGTTGACGTCAGTATATCAGCATAATGTGCCTGGCATTTATGTGGCCCCTTTTGATGTCTTTGCTTGTTTTCAATATCCTTGGTTTGTTCACAAAATTTTACAATATTTATCTTTCACTGTAGGTTTTGTACTATGGTTTCTTTCTTGTTGTTTAAAGGTTAAGTTAGTTTGTTAAATAGTTTGTAACATTTTATTCCTTACAGTTTTATTGCACTATTATGAGCTTCATACACTGTAAGCTGATAAGATGTAGAACAAATTATTTATTTTGAGAGTGAATTAAAGCAAATGTCTCTTACTGAACATCGAACCGGAAGAACGTTTGATGTAATATGTACGCACAACTTTTTAACTATAATCTGGGCTCGCAAAAGCATTTCTTGCTATCGTTATAGCTAATATTTCATACGCAGCTTCGTTTGGACCTAAGCATTACACTTTAGGTGTTCTATAATACCTACAAGTATGTTGGTATTACTTGTGCCCCGGAGCATCTCAAGGGACATAACCCTTTCTCAATTAGTACAACTAGCCTCCACCTCCCTTTCAAGGGATTAGTTGATTGAGAGAGGGTTTCTACGTAACGATTTTTCATTATTACGCAAGTTATCTTCTTTTTTATTATTTTTTTTGTAGTTGTTTCTAAAACAGCTTCTTACAAGGTGGTTTTGATTAATATGACCAATTTTAGGGCATGTGTGATCGTAGAGGAATAGCCTGTTGTTCACAAAAACCTCAATTGAACCGGTTTCTTTTAAAAAAATATTCCTTATAAACTTTTAGCTTATAACCGATTTGGAAAAGTAATCTTTTAGAATATAACTAACACAATCAATCCCACAAGCACAGTAAAAAATATTATACAAATAGCAACTAACTTACAAAGTTTTACAGGTTAGCCTAGAGCTTTTTATTCATCTCGATGTCCAAGTCGTAATCTTTAGATGTAAAATTAAACTCACTAATGTAAAGTATTTTATAAGAGTTTTGATAACTTTTTTATAGTTATACCTTCCGGTGACGATGGCTTGTTCACCGTAACGTGACAACTATAGTTGGTATTTGATTACTACCTTATATTGAGGTATTTGGCTTGTGTTAATTCTGTTAAAGAAAAATTCCTCTCTCTAACACGTTTTATTTTGGATTATATATTATATTAAAATGTATTAGATTACGAAAAATTGAGAGCAGAAGAAAAACTTTAATATATATATATTAAGTAAATGTGATAAATTTATTGATAAGTATTTTATGCTTATCTCGATTTTTTTAAATCCCTGTTTTAATTCGTTTATAGAAATACCTCAATATAATTAAACACAGATGAAAGAAATGCTCTCTAAATATATTTACTATAACACATTTTATCTCTTTGATTGGGACACCACAGATTCTGAAGCCCTTTTCCCCCATCGATCTGTTTATATTAATATTTAATTTTGAAGCTGAAGGGTTCATGACATAGGTCTACCTGGAGCTGTTCGTTAATATTCGTATTTTCGGGAAATGAGAGAATATTGATTTGGGGAGGAAAATTAAACCGCAGGAAAACGTTGGAAAATGAATGGAGTGAAAACCTTTCCTTTAGTCGTATTTATATTATCGAGGAAGTTCCTTACAAGGATTATTTATTATATCCCTTAAAAGGAATGTTTCTTTGAGACACATCCCCACCCAGTATGGAACTTAAGTAGGCCTATTTGTGAAATTACTACCGCTTTGGGTAGTAAGCTGTTCGTTGAATGCTATCGCTCTGCGCCCGTACACGCAATGGTACTCTATAGCAAGTTTGTATGTAAAGCATTACTTATCTGTAGAAAAAACATTAACTTAAAAATTAACATATTTTCTTACCTAGGAATATTAAAACAACTATTTTATATTAAATTAAAATAAATCATTGGTTTTATGTCTTCGAGAGCAACCAAAAGATAATTATTTTAAAAAAATTACTTTCGTTCAACCTTTTATAGTAGCTTCCACCTTTTTCAACAAAATTTTGCCTATGGTGATCCTTGTAGGCGAATGTAGTTAGCTTTTAAGGACCTCTTCGTATTATAAATTAACTGTATTCAACGACGCTTCCTAAAGTTTTATTCATTTTTGGGAAATTAATTTGCACTGAAAAAAGGCTACAAAGGTGATAATTTCTAATATATTAGTCTACTATTAATCATAGAAAATTCGCGATTGAGCTTTATTAATATAATTTTATTATTATTATTTTATTATTACTATTATTATTATTAGCAAGGCTCCGAGACCGGATGGAATCTGTTCGGAGGCTCTTAAAGCCGTAGTGAGAACTTATCTGTAAATGTAGCTCAATATGTACAACCACTGCTTGAAAGCCGGCGTATTTAGTGACCGTTGGAAGGTAGCAAGATTGATCCTGATAAACAAAGGTAACTTGGATTCTCCGTCTTCATACAGACCGTTGAGCGTTTTGAATACGGCTGGAAATTTGCTAGAAAATTTGATTAGGCAATGGCTGCTCTCGGGACCTAAATAGCGTCCCCTGGGGTCTGGGATATAAGCCGGTGTTGAAAAAGCTAAACACAATTACGCCGGAAAGACAACTGAATGCGGCACGAATGAAGATTATAGTAGATGGATTATTCAATTCCCATCCTACCAAACAGGTTGCAAGGAGGAAGACAGGAGAGCAAGATGTCCCGCGGTTCACGGAGAAAGAACTATGGACTGCAGCCAAACCACTCCAAACAACAAGGCTCCGTGACAGAGTCTTCGGTAAAAACCGAAATCGCTCTGATATCCAAAAGACATCTTACTCCTAGCCATGTAATGCTCGTAGAAGAGGAAAATATAGCGGTTAAAAATGCCATTAAGTACTTAGGCATTATGATTGATTGGAAGCTGACTTTTCAAAATCATGTTAAATGTGTAGCTGAGACACAAAAGCAGTGAGTAGGCTTCTAGCTAACGTTAAGGGTCCTACTCAGAGCAGACGCCGTCTTTTGATATCCGTGGTGAAGTTTATAATGCTGAACAGAGCGGAAATCTGGGCAGACGCACTCAAAACCGAGAGGAATAGAGGGCAGATGGCCTGGTGCAGAGAACAGGGGCTCTAAGAGTGGTTCCTATTGAACGGTCTCGGAATCGACGTCTTTATTGGTGGCAGGAATAATTCATATTGACTTGCTAGCACTAGAGAAGAAGACCTTTACAGAGCGACGAAAAATATGAACTATAGGGATAACAAAAGGGAAGCGAGAAGGACAACGATGGTCAAGTGGCAGGAAAGACGGTCTGCGAAACCCATCGGAAGATGGACAGCCAGGCTAATCAAAAAAACCTATCCAATTGGGCTAACAGGTAGCATGGAGAGGTAAACTTCTACAAATTTCTTAACAGGTCAGATTGTTAAGCGTTTGTACCAATTGAGTTAAGATTGTAACCAAATTGCTCTCATTTAGTAAAGGACCGCCCGACAATCCCGAACACACCTTCTTTGTATGGAGACTGTGGCAATCAGAGAGAACGACGCTGGAAAGCAACGTCGGGCCAATAGACCCGGACAACATTGTGGCCACGATGCTGTGTAGGGAATCCAACTGGATGGAGATAGCGACATATATCGAGAGCATACTAAGGACAAAAATGAAAAAGGAAGATGGTCGAGGTCAAGCTCAGCGACCAGGCCCACTAAGATCACTTTTATAAATAGAAACCACTGGGGTGATTTAAAGGGGACTTCTGACGACCAGGAAGAATGCTAATACAGTGATACCTGGTCGGATATACAAAGGGCCGGAAAGGAGGAAGGGTTTAGGGGGTATTCGCCAGGAGTCCCACACACCAGGTCTGTCAGGGCAGACTTGATGGTGCGTAAATGCATTCCAACCTCCACATAGATAATTTAAAAAAAAAATTAAATATACTTATTATTAATAATATAGCTGAATAGTAATATAAAATTATTCTTAATATAATAATCTTTGTTACTGTTAGCAATTTTGGTACATATTGGAGTCCCTTCTGCTATTCCTAACATACCAATATTGTTCTTCGTGGGAGCGTTTCGGATTAACTCCATTAATAAAACTCTAAACTGCACTCTTACATTATCAAAACTCCAAACTGTACTCCCACAGTTTGGAATACTATTTGGATTTCTTATAATGTATGAGTGCAGTTTAAAGTTGTGATAATGGGGTTAATCCGAAACGCGTTAATGAAGAAATATGTTTTAATGTTAAGAAAGTTCTAATAAGGCACTAAAATGTATATTGTTATGTTTTAACTTGAACTTTAAATATTAATATTATACTGCCCAATGATGAATTATATGAAAAACTAAGAAATTATTATAACTGCTTGTTTCTAAAACTGGTGAAATTATTGCACATTCAAGTAGCCTAACTATGGAAAAGTTGTAGTTTCTATGGAAAAACAAAGCATTGTTGTTCTTTAACACTCTTGAAATAATTTTTTTCTATGTCACGAAATTATTTTTTACATTCTTACTATTACATTTAACTGTAATTAATTTTTGTGTGCACGATATTTTATGTTTTATTGTTAATGTGTTTTCACACTTGCATTTTACTCAGTAGAAGTAGATATTTTTTTCGACATAAAACAAGGTTGCTTAGTGCTTACTAAGTGTAAACATGGATGTTTCGCCAGCCGTCAAGAAAATCCAAATCGACGATAATACACAGTACTTTTAATATTTTTAAAAGTTTTTATTGATGACATCATGTCAAATCAATAAATTTAACTTTATTTAATGCTTGTTAATATCTATTCAATGTGTTTAGGGTTAATGACAAATCACAGACCACTTTATGCTTTTACAAATACACTTTACTTTTCGATTTTCTATCCGAAAATCCTTATCAAGAGCTAAAACCATATTAATCTAATATTAAACCATAATTTACAGTTTGTATCATGCATAAACAATAATTAAAATCAAACATTTCTTTATTCTTAATAAATATTAACATTTACAAGTCAAATTGCTCTACTATAATTTTCTACTTCTATTGAAAAGGATTTTCGGATAGAAAATCGAGAAGTAGAGTGTATTTGTAAAAGTATGAATTGGTCTGTGATCTGTCACTAACCTTAAACAAATCAATAAATTGTATCTGTAATTATGTATTTTTAAGGATTTAAAGCACTTTTTAAATATTATTTTACATTTATTATAATAGTAATAATAAATCCTATTATTAAGGGTTTTATTATTTGGTTATAGAAATTACTTTTCTTAAGCTACTATTTTTTTTTCTTATATCGTGTTTCATAAATTTTAAATTTTGATACATGTAAGCAACAATTGTTATCTAATCAATTAAATATATTTACTAATTACAAAAATGGTATACAAGTTATTCCGAACTTAATTTATCAACGTACATGTATTTTGAAAACATGTATATTTTATTATGTACATGTGCTGGGTTAATGCACAGCACTGGCCAATGTGAAACCGGGTAATATTGTAATACAGATTTGAATTACTCTTCCTGTACAAGCACCGTTTTCGTAATGTTACTATTTTAGCTTCTTATATTAGAGATCACATTCTACCATGATCGGATCGTCCTTTGTGAATTTAGGAGGTGATGCTTTTGTAGTTGCAAAATGATTGACATTGGTACAAAATGGTTTAATATAAACATATTTACTAAGATCTTTGTTGATAGTTTATTGGCCCTGTTGAGTATCGCATGATAAACATTGGATTCTAAAGACCTCAAATAATCAAGATAACGGGTTTTATCTTATCTTGTTCTTATTTCTGAAATCTTAAGCTTTTGATCGCCTTCTATATTATTCATAGGAGATTCTGAGCCAAAATTATTCGGGAAGCTAAGGTTATACACGAACACACATACACATACATGTGTGTGCATAAATTTATAATATTTTATACTCCTTTCATTTCAAACATCTTATTAACGCTATGAATAAAATAAATTTAATGTTGAAATAATTTCATGTATTTCCTGTGTTTCACAAACGGAAGTAAAGGAAATACACATAGTGACTAATTGCTCTACATTAAAATACTGAAAATTATAAAAAAAACCTATAAAAGCATTGCAAAATAATTTCTTCCCGCTTTGCTGTAAGATACACTAAACCACTCTTCCATAACTTAAGCTCACCCCTAAAATATTTTAAAGTCTAACTGCAGTGTGAGGCGTAAAACGTATATTCGCACTGTCTGTTGAATAAAGCCACGTAGTTATTTCTATATAAGCGAAGCGGATGACTTTCGTCAAATTTTGTAATACTTTTTGTCAAAATAATTACAAACCTCCTAAGCCCTCCCTAGAGCCACCTATTATCATGACAAAACGAAGAAACCTTCTGAGCCGTCCAGTTGGTGAAAACAGAAGTAAATATGTTTCTTACCAAAAATATCTGGAAATACAACAAATGAAATTTTTCGCTTCTACTTACGTTACTTGTTCCGTTTGTTTCCAACAAATACAAAACGAATTACAGAATCGACGTAGACAAATTGAGTACTTGATTCTGTTTACTCCCGGATATGATAGGAGATTGCAAAAGGGGGAGAGAAGTCGATATCCGGCTTCCCTAATTTGTGATTGATGGAACAACTTCCTGAAGGCTTGATTACATTCTAATCACCATCAAAGTTATTTCAACTTATAGAAAATAAAACAAAAATGTGGTTATTGGTTCTTTTACAGATTCGACACATAAGTAATTAAATGTAAGTAAAAACGACTAAATGAAATTATAAGCCTTGTACTGTAAATGTTCCAACCAAAACCGTTTCCAGTCATATATTATTGAACAATTGCTTTGGTTAAGTTAAGAAAGAGGCTAAAGAACTGTAATAAAAGGCGATTTATCAGAAATAGGACGTAATTTTTACCCTGACAGGATTTGATGAAACCCCATTCTTAAATATGTATATATATATATATATATATATATATATATATATATATATATATATATATATATTATTAATAAATTAAAAATATTTCAAAAACAAGAATACTCTTAATACATATATTATTCAAAGCTTTTCGCCTTTTAATATTAACCATATTACAAGAAAACATATCACCATATTTAATATATATATATATATATATATATATATATACAATTATTAAATAAAAATATTTTAAACACAAGAATAGTTTCAATACATATATTATTCAAAGCTTTTATAATAAAACAGTACCAGCATCTTCAGGAAAAATAATTATGTAATCAAATATGTGTACAAAAATTAAATCATATGTACTACAAACAACCATATGTTTATAAGTATTGCACTTTATGTAATTTTTCCCGTAAGATCAATGACTTTATAAATAATATGGTGCCTTAATATCACTTGAATCTGTTCATCAATCAATCTGTCTTTAACTTTATGTTTATAAATTTCTAATGTTTCACATATATATTTATCTTTAACCTTATGTTTGATTCTTTTAATAATTTCATATTTTCTATTTCAGGAAATCTGTGTCTATTATTGATACAATGAGTAGCTAAACACGATTTGTATACATTTAGTTTAATATAAGCGTCTAAATGTTCTTTGTATATTTCTTTTAATTTCTATGTTGTTTGTCCTACATATAATTGATTACAATCTTGACATTTTATATTATATACACCATTCCTTTAATGCGTATTATTTTGATATTGTTATTGTTTATTATATTTTTAATTTAATTATCAGTTTTGTAAGGAATTTGTTTCTTTAAATAATTTTGTAATTTTGTTTATTTCGTTACCAGTGAATGTGTAAGTTGTCCAAATTTTTCCTCTTGTATTTATTTTTGTATTTTGTATTTTTCTTGAAGATGCTGGTACTGTTTCATCGGTGAAAAGCTTTGAATAATAAAGGGTATGTATTAAAAATATTCTTGTTTTTGAAATATTTTTTATTTATTAAACCATATTTAATACACACACACACACACACACACACACACACACACACACACACACATATATATATATATATATATATATATATATATATATATATATATATATATATATATATATATATATATATAATTAATAAATTAAAAATATTTCAAAAACAAGAATACTTTTAATGAATATATTTATTCAAAGCTTTTCGCCGATAAAATAGTACCAGCATCTTCAGGAAAAAATTATCTCATAAAATATTTTTACAAAATTAAATCATATGTGCTACAAACGACTATATGTTTATAAGTATTGCACTTTATGTAATTTTTTCTATAAAATCAATGGCATTATAAATAGTTTGGTGCCTTGATCTAACTTGAATTTGTTCATCAATTAATTTGTCTTTAACTTTATGCTTATAAATTTCCAATGTTTCAAATATATTCATTTTTAATCTTTTATTTAATTATTTTATTAATTTCATATTTTTTATTTCCGGAAACTCGTGTCCATTATTAATACAATGCGTAGCTAAATTTGATTTGTATATGTTTGGTTTGATGTAAGCGTTTAAATGTTCTTTGTATCTGTCTTTTAATTTCTTTTTTGTTTGTCCTATATATAATTTATTACAAGTTTGGCATTTTATATTATATACTCCATTTCTTTCGTGCATATTATTTTGATTTTTGTTATTGTTTATTAAATTTTTAATTTTATTATCAGTTTTATATGTAATTTGTAAATTTGTTTCTTTAAATAATCTTGTAATTTTATTTATTTCGTTACCAGTGAATGTAAAAGTTGTCCTAATATTTTCTCTCTTATTAGGTACAAAGTTATTTTCGAGTTTCTGTTTTCTTATTATGTTATTATTTAATTTATCTATAGTTTTTCTTTTATATCCATTTTCTAAACCAATTTGATATATTATATTTTTCTCTTTTATTTGATCATTTAAGTTCATTGGTATTTTGTGCATTCTAAGGAGTAAAGTATAAAGCGCTGCCATTTTTTGGTTGTATGGATGATTTGAATAATTAGGTATTATTTGATTTGTCTGCGTTGGTTTTCTATATATATTATATTCAAATGATTCATTATTTCGAGTAATTGTAATATCTAAATAATTTAGTTTATTTTTCGATTCAAATTCATGAGTAAATTTTATATTTTCGTGTATATTATTTATACATTTTAATATTTTGTCAATATTTAAACCATTATTATTTGATATGTATAATCCATCATCTACGTATCTAAACCAGTGTCCATTTTGATCATATGTTTTAATAATCTTATCTATTTCAATGTCTATATTTTGTAAAAATATTTCCGATAATATGCTGGACATTGGAGAGCCCATTGTTAATCCATCCTTTTGTTTATAAATTTTTTTATTATATACAAAATAATTTTGATTTAATATGATTTTTAATGTATTTATTATTTCTTGTGTTAATGTGTTATCTTTTCAAATGTATCTATATTATTTTTTTATTATTTCAAGTGTTTTCATTATAGGTATGTTATTATACATGTTAGTAACATCAAATGATATTATGGGCTCTCCAATTGCCAGCATATTATCGGAAATATTTTTACAAAATATAGACATTGAAATAGATAAGATTATTAAAACATATGATTAAAATTGACACTGGTTTAGATACGTAGATGATGGATTATACATATCAAATAATAATGGTTTAAATATTGACAAAATATTAAAATGTATAAATAATATACACGAAAATATAAAATTTACTCATGAATTTGAATCGAAAAATAAACTAAATTATTTAGATATTACAATTACTCGAAATAATGAATCATTTGAATATAATATATATAGAAAACCAACGCAGACAATTTAAATAATACCTAATTATTCAAATCATCCATACAACCAAAATATGGGAGCGCTTTATAATTTACTCAATAGAATGCACAAAATACCAATAAACTTAAATGATCAAATAAAAGAGAAAAATATAATCTATCAAATTGGTTTAGAAAATGAATATAAAAGAAAAACTACAGATAAATTGAATAATAACATAATAAGAAAACAGAAACTCGAAAATAACTTTGTACCTAATAAGAGAGAAAATATTTGGACAACTTTTACATTCACTGGTAACGAAATAAATAAAATTACCAGATTATTTAAAGAAACAAATTTACAAATTACATATACAACTGATAATAAAATTAAAAATTTAATAAACAATAGCAAAAATCAAAATAATATGCACGAAAGAAATGGAGTATATAATATAAAATGTCAAACATGTAATAAATTATATATAGGACAAACAAAAAAGAAATTAAAAGATAGATACAAAGAACATTTAAACGCTTACATCAAACCAAACATATACAAATCAAATTTAGCTACGCATTGCATTAATAATGGACACGAGTTTCCGGAAATAGAAAATATGAAATTAATAAAAGAATTAAATAAAGGATTAAAAATGAATATATTTGAAACATTGGATAATTATAAGCATAAAGTTAAAGACAAATTAATTGATGAACAAATTCAAGTGAGATCAAGGCACCAAACTATTTATGTCATTGATGTTATAGAGAAAATTACATAAAGTGCAATACTTATAAACATATAGTCGTTTGTAGTACATATGATTTAATTTTGTAAAAATATTTTATTAGATAATTTTTCCTGAAGATGCTGGTACTATTTTATCGGCGAAAAGCTTTGAATAAATATATCCATTTAAAGTATTCTTGTTTTTGAAATATTTTTAATTTATTAACTATATTACAAGAAAACATATCCCCATATTTAATATATATATATATATATATATATATATATATATATATATATATATATATATATATATATATATATATATATTAGGGATGGGCCGATTCAGATTCTCGATTCCAGGAATCGTCGATTCTAGGTGGTATCGAGGAATCGTCGATACTCGATTCCTCATCATAAAAATGTCGATTCCGATTCCTATTTTGTTAACTAATAAGTTATGTGTGTGGAGTAATTTATTGGAAAAATAATTAATTACCAACTATATCTTATTTATGTATTAGTTGATTTTAATGAATTAAATGATTAAAGTAAACGAAAATATTATTTATCAAGCAACAGCAATCAAAATCGTAACCATTTCTGGTAGATAGGACCACATCGCTCGAATCTCTCTTTCTCTCACTAAAGCGCGTTCGATACTCTCTCTCTCTCTCTCTCTCTCTCTCTCTCTCTCTCTCTCCCACGTGTCTTACTGCCACTGATTTATAGATGTCAGGAACAAAACACAAAAAAGTACAATAAAAACTCGATTAACCGTGGCCATGATGGTTGAGCGAATAGACGGATAACCGAAACACCGTATTATTCCTCCGAAACTTAACCTCAATAAATTATATTATAGACAGATATCACTCTTACAGTAATGTAATATATTTCGGAGCGAAAAGAAAATAAACACGATTGTAATAGCAAATGAAACTATTTATTACATGATAAACAGATCCGCACAGTAGCTAAAAATGTAGCAAAATAATGTACAGTAATATAAACTTACAGGTGAAATAGTTTAACAAACAAAGCGAACGCGTCACTGTACCTTAATACTTTAGCTGCCGGCCACAATATCGCGTTTTCATAGAGAATTGCCAAAATATTTTAGGCTCATTTTTAAATCATGTGTTCTTATACTTTGTTCCCCTATCATATCTAAGTATGAATATACGTTTCTCATCATAATATTTATAAAAATACGTGTCGACCGTATTTTTCCTACATAGTTTTTTACGGTGGGCAACATAGTTTTTTCCTACCGTAAATGAAACGTAAATAAACTCCGACGGACCAATTTACCCGACATTGTTTTTGATTTAATTAAATTTTATTATCTGTGCAACACTGTTTTGATATTTTTTGTATTTTGTGTTAGCAAGAAACAACAAAACCATAATTTCATGTCCGGGCTACCCTAATAATATACTGACTGGTGATAAAAGTGTTTTTGCGCCTATCACTAAGACACGTAAACGTGTCACATGTGATTGATTTGTGAGTTTATAAATATTTTGAATATAGAACTAAAGTGTAATATATTCTCTCTCTGATAAGTAATGCTACAGGTCCAGTAAATACTATCCAAGATTCATATTAAGTAAACGTTGTAACACCAAATAATTTACTTGTTAAGGAATTTACGTTATAATTTACTTCCTAGTAAGGATGAGTTTATCTAAGTGTATCAATGTTTGTACTTAATTTAACAAAGTGCGTTTTTAAGGATTATTTTACAACTAAATATTTAGTCAATATTTCCGACTTACTTTTAAGGTTTTGTGAAATTTTAAAAACAGTAGTGAAAATCATTACAATACGTTATAACAAATATGTGTGTCGGCCCGTAACTACGGACAAAAAGCTCTTAGAATAACATCATGTTTTTAATCCCGTCGGCGTTTATCTATCAAACAAAAACCATCGTAAATACATCTGTAAGTAGTGTGAAGCTTGTTGTTAAATACTGTGCCTTAATTTTTCCAAAAGTAGCAACACCAGCTGAGTATTGGTGTTAAGCGTTAAGAGGCCCGACGGTATTCGGTTCAGGGTATTGGCCGTCACGTCAATTCGATGACGGTTAACAGAAACTGACGGTGGAAAACCACATAATACATCAAATATGAAAAAGCACTTAAACAACATTCATTTTGCCCAAATTTATCAACAAAAAAGATCTATACTTGAAGAAACTTTATCCTCAGACACAGGACCTACAAGTGATAGTCGGTTAAAAATCAACTGGGATTGAGTAATAAATACTAAATAGGCCTGAATCAGTTGCACTTGTTCCAGACACCTGAAGAAAAAAAGTTCCTACCAGATGTGGAGAAGGTATGCCCCACTAATCCAGAATGTTGAGGAAGAAGGTACCCCAGGGGAATTGACAGTAGAAGAAGAAGTAAACAATTATCTGGGGGAACCATTAGCCAGTCCAGATTGTGATGGGAAGTATTTGGCAGTACAAAGTGCCAAATACCCTCATTTAAATGCAATGGCAATAAAATACCTGTCTGCCCACTCGCGACAGTGTTTTCTGAAAAACCTTTCTCAACTTCAGGAGCTATATGTGACTAGCGATGAAACTAGCTTGACCCACAACGTGTTCAAATGCTTGTATTTTTGAACAGAAATGTACATTACCTGCCAGACTTTTAAATATTAAAAACTATCCTATTTGTAATAATTTTTTACTTTTTATGTTTGTTTTTAATTTTTGTTTTGTTTGGGAGACAATGTAAATAGGCTTAGGAATTTTTTCAAACATAATAAAATAAGTAAAGTTCACATTTTTAACTTTAAAATAAGTCATTACTTTTATCTGATATGATTTTATGTTTAAAAAAATTCCTATTGATAAATCAAGGTTGAAGGTTTTGTGTAGCCTATTACATTAAAACAGAACTTTTAAAAGGTTTTGCCATATGACCAAGATGTTAACTAAATTAATTATTAGAGAAATAGAATGTAAGCTAATATAACTTGAAAGAATCGAGAATCGACTAAAGAATCGAGAATCGAACGGAAAATTTTAGAATCGGAATCGGAATCGAAAATTTTAGGAATCGGCCCATCCCTAATATATATATATAACAGCATATATAAACTGGTCTGAGATAGAGAACAGAGAAGATACTCTGAAGAGCAGGAGTGAAGGACCTCCATTATGAGGTTTCATATGAATAATAAACTTGCTGAATTTTATTTGCAGGTGATTTAAGAACTGCATTCCTAGCATTGTTATGAGAAGTACAAAACTATAATACTCAACATATTATGTACAACCTAGTAAGTATTTTATATTTTATTACTTAATAATAGGTTCATACAACTTATTATGACTTACACTGGCAAAGCAAATTTATACTAACTATTATAATGAATAATTATTGGTATGATTTTCGTATCTTTTAAAAGACAACTACAATGCTAGCAGCTTGCAAAAAGTATATTGCTTGAGCATAGTTTAAAATTTCAAGATTTAAGCTTCAACTAAGCCCTTTAACTTTCAATTTGTTTCGTTTTCAATATTTACTAGTTATAAGTATTCGTTAAGTTGTTACTATTCGTAACACTAAAATAAATTAAATCATTAAAAACATAATTTTCAAAGTTACCAATTACAATGTCCAAAGATTATTTGGACAACAGGCTTCGATTTAATAAGAAATTTTAGATAAATTGGTTCCATTTTAGTCAAAGTCTACGGTTTAGTCATAAAACATTTTTCTAAAGAAATGTACAACCAGCGAATTTAGTTATTTTTATTACTTAATTTTAATGCACGGAATGAAATATTTAAACTATGAAATATGTGCTGTTTGATTTGTTTCTAGTCAATTGGTTCACTGTTAACATTTTGTGGGGTGATATATATAGTGTAAATATAAAGGAAAAAATTAATAATCTTTAAATTAGCTAAGCTGATTATTGTTTATTTAAATAAAAGATTATCACTGTCCAAAACCACTGCTCAGGTAGCACAATCAAACGTCACACTTAAAGTGTAACATTTAACCAAACGTTATAATATTTTATTCCTCTCACAAAATAAGTCTGATTTTATTCTCTAAGACCAGAGCAATCAGATCCGAAAGTTCTTCTTCGTAAAACCATTGTCTTATTTGATTACTCTAGACATAAAAGGACTAAGGTTGCATGTGAACACCTAAAATAAATCCAATCAAGAATCAAAAGGTTTTACTGTATGTGAAGGAATACTAAAGTGAGAAGGAAAGTCAGCTTGTAGAAGTAACTGCTCTTTTGAATTTTTCTACCAACATGCCTTTGGATTTTAACACTGTCTAATAATTAAAACGAATATCAGCTAATCTGAAAGAGAAGTGTTTGGCTAGAGCAGGATTCTGTCAGTATACCTAAAGTATAACTATAAAAATATTCATATTTCTTTTAACAGGATGTTATCTTGACTACAATTAAATATATTGTTTTTATTTTTAAATTTTAATGGTAATTATTTGCCAGATTTGTTTTGAAAACATTTATTTTTCATCATTTATCCGTTATTTCAGCCCAGAACAGCATTGCGTGTAGGCAAAGGAAGTGCATAAACCCACACGCCTACTGCTTGGCCTTTAACCCAAGCAATGTCAATTTAATGTACAACTTTATGCTAATTGTGAGTTACTCCAAAGACAAAAAAAAAGTGTTTTGCAATGCTAATAATTATCTTGTATTTACATTTATAACACGCATTTACTTATAGTTGTAGAATTCTTAGTTTTAATTTAATTCTAGAAATATCCCTATAAGTGTAAATTAAAAGTTCTGGAATAGGTTGAATCAGGTTTCAGTTATAAATAATAAGTAAAATACTTCGTGTAAATATGGTTGATGATAAATGTACATATACTTTAATGAAAACCCCAAAAAATAAAAAAAAAATCATGTACGTATCTCTTCCTTTATAGCTTCCCTGGGTTCTCAAACTAGGGAGCGTGCCCTCCTTCGGGGGTATGAAGGTAAATCAGTCGGCATGAGACCAGTTGGAAAATAGTAAGATACACAATTTATCAAAATTTAAAACTAAATTTACACCGTAGATTTTTTACGTGGGTAGTTTTATTGACCATGATGTCCAGAAAATTTAAATGACATGTATGCATTTATAAAAGAAACATATGTAAAGGTTGTGCAAATTTCATGTTGTAAACTGAAATGATGAAATTAAAACATTATGACAGCTTGAAAAGGATAATAGTACAAAAGTGTCGCGAAGCGAATGTGGCAACAGCTCCACAATGAACAGATCGTCATTTTGGATAAAACACTTAAAAGTGTATCTCAGGCTGCTCTTTTTCAAGAACCTACTTGTGTGAAAAAACATTTCCAGCTCTTAGTGCAATAAATTCAAAATAAAGGAACAAACTTGTCGCTAATGACTTGCGTTGTACCATTACTAAAATACCACCTGGAATAGTCATGCTAGTGAAAAAATGCAAGCTCATCCATCTAACAGATTTCCCTCTTATCAGTTAAAATTTAATTTAAGAATTAAAACAAGAAATGTTATATAATTTTCCTTGTGAAAGTATGTATAAATAAATAAATTGATTTCAATATATATTGAACACACACACATAAATCGCACACCCACACACACACACACACACAATATTTGTTTCTTTCTAACACAGTATACCAATTATTTATAGAGTAAAGTGGAGGAAGGCGTGGGAGCTTCCGTTTCAAAAACAGCAGCCGTGGTACCAAAAAGTTTAGGAACTCTGTCTTACATGTTTCCTTTTTAGATTAACGTTCTTAGCGTATGACTAATAAAGGTGCCTAAGCTTGACAAAAAGACTTAAAAGTAAACTAATAAAAAACTAATTTTAAAAATACTTAACTGAGTGAATACGTAATTGCATACTTGCACATTACCCTAAAAAAACAAACAAACCCTAAATCCAGCTACGCTAAACACCTAAAAACACCCCAACACACACACCGACATACACACTAATTTAAATGTTCTACATTAAAACAAAGTAAAAAACTAACAGCCTTAGAAAAATATGAAATCTACAAACACTACGCAAGACATAAAGAAAACGTATTAAATGATCACACACACTTTGAAGCCAACAGCCTTTTCTATTATATGACACACAACCGAAACAACCACCCCATTCTATAGTCATAAATCCATTCACGTTAGAGCCTTTACACCTAACCGATGCCGCCAGTAGAGGGTTAGCTTCGTAAAAGGAACGAATGTTTTGAAACGCGTCAGCAAATAAGCAATTACGTATTCACTTAGTTAAGTATTTTTAAAATTAGTTTAATCAGTGAATTCAAGATGATTACATCAATCAACTTTAATAAAAAACAATGGATTATAATTTTTTAAATTCCTACTATTATTTTATACTCTCCCAATATATATTTATATTCTTGTTCAAATATTCAATAGTTAAGAAAATATTTTTGTTCGTCCACTCAATTAAAAAAAAAAAAAATTTACCTTGTACTTGATGTTAATACACTTTTCCAAACAATAATTCATTAATTTAGTTTAATTATTAACTATAATAATCAATTCCGCTTTCTACTTTGCCACTATTTTGTCGTATGTATTCTACGTGTATATTTATTTTGTAATATATTTAATTGTAATTATGTAATAAAAAATAACTAAAATATTTTTTTTTACTCGAATAGGAATTATCTTATAATGTTTTTTTTACTAGTTTGTAACATACTTCCCCTGACATTACTTTGTGTGGGTTTGTTTAAAATTAGTTATATTTTATTTCTGTGTAAAATCGTGCTTTGTTTCATAAATAAACGATTAAATTTATAGCGTTATCAGTGTAGGTCAGGTTTCATTTATTCTATAATTTTTCACAGTTTATGACTTGTGACATTGAAACTTACCTTTTTCTTGCTTAGAACTTATTTTCAAGTAACATATGAATCAATGAAAATATTTGAGCTGACTCGGTCTTTGGCGAGCATTGACTGCCAATTTATTGTTAAAAAAGTACATTCATTGGCTCGTAGTTGTATGTGTAATGAAATAGATAAGACTTTTTTACCATTTAATGAAGACGCAATCATTATCTCTTTTAATTTTGTCCGCATATTTCAGCTAATCCATTTGTGTATCTGCGTGTATACTTACAAAATAAAAATACTTTTATCTAATACTCCAGTAATAAGACTAATTATAGTAGCATTTTACGAGTTTCAATTATAATTTTATACTCGGACACTTTTCCAGGTAATTGAATAAAACATTCTGTAAATAGCAAAACGTCTGGTAGGCTGTTCGGATATAAAAATGTATTGAGCTGGTTACGCAAGCACATAAAATTAAAACCCCTACAGACTGAATTCCTCTGGCTAATGGGTAATAAACCGTCCCCGCTCGTGACTCATAGGCATGCAACAGTACTTATTAAGTGTGAGTTCTGATTGTTCGATCGATGAGGAGTTAATTTCGCGATTGCACTTCAGTTTAGTTTGATGTGCGTTTGTTAGTGAGAATGTAGGGCCTCTGCAGTTGCCATGGAAGCGACAACGGAGACTGAAACAGTGAAAGCGCCACTGAGTTAAACAATGTACAACGAGGAGTGTGAATGACGGTGAACGTACTCCTCATGTGCTAGGAGACTTATGTGTACCACAATAGTAGAATCATTATTAATATTTTGTATGTTTTCAAGTGGTTAATTAATAAGGTGAAACATTCAGAAAGGTTTTTGTGTATTCTTTTATCATGCTGTGATTAAAACGTTTTAGTAACATTACGTTTCAAATATAACTATAGGATCCGGCAAATTTCGTATCGCCTAAAAGTCAATGAATGGCGTGTTAACATTACCTAAATTTAATTTAGTATTTTATTAACATAATAAACTCTGCGTACCGTCTATAGCAGAACAGAAGGTTTCATGACCCCATCTTGATCCACAACCCTTTCTTTACTACCCAGAGACGGTATTAGCCGTATTAAATGAATGCTGTAAAACCACACAGAATAATATTTATATTTGGTCCAAATCTGGGCTTTGATACTTGAAAAATTGTAATTTTTTGTTCTTGAAAGTTCATTAATTTTGTTTAGCATGTATTTTTTGTCAGGGTGTAACTTATATTAGTGTAATTTTTTTTACCATATTTTAGCGTAACATTCAAACAATACAAAAAAATATATAATACAATTTTTTATCTATGCTGAATATACTGTTGTGCTTAGATAATTTTGAATAAGTACATCCAAGAATATTTCGCCATCTTTAACGGGTATATGTAGTTCATTATTATGCACCTTTAACAACCGCGACTCTATAAACATTGAATCCAACAAATTTGCTTGTCTTGCCTATTGAAATCAAAACGAGTTCCTTACAAATCAATACAAAAGTATAGATTTCAGATGAATAATAACGTATATTAAGGAGTCGCTGGATCTGTAATGTAAGGAACAAGCTGCATAACCCGTTCTTCGCCTAACCACACACCATACCTGAAGGCCACGAGGTTGTGGTTGAGGCTGTGACCACCCTGTACAGGTCCGCCAACTTTATGCTGTCGGTTTCACTTTACAATTATAATGTATTGCTACAAGTTAAACCAGTTCTTGTAATTATTAGCGAAGTGTTAAGCTGAAGTGTGGACATACGTTTTTACGTCCCATCATACATAATGTGAAAAAGAATATGCGAATATTAGGCACAATTAGTGATCACAAAACCTTGTTTATGTGACGGTCTGTCGTCGTCATATTAAATATTAAATAATATTACGAACGTGTAAGGATTTAGAGATTATATGATTTTTTAAATTGACATTCAACGTTATGCCCTTGATGTTTTCATTTCGTAAAACATTCAAGAAACATGTCCATGGTTCCTCAAGTTTGGTTGTACTGAATATCAGTTTCTGAAAATCCTAGACAATTTTACTAATTCAACTGCGCATTCTGTATATACTTGTGTAACATAAAATTGTTCAATAAATAAATATATTTTTTTAACATTTTTCTTTTTAGTGTGTGTGTATGTGTGTTGTGTGTATGCATTTGTGTTTTGAAACAAAAATTTGTTTCTTACATACATTTCCTATTTTATAAGCAATTTATGTGTGATTTCATCTTTAATACATGATACTTACACTACTTAATGCTAATGATTTCTCGGGGAAACATAAATTATCATTTACAAATGATGCAAAGGTAACCTCAAATTTACACCCAATAAAATCCTTATATAAAATAATTACTCATATCCTTTCATAATTACAGTTTCCCGGCAGCTTACCGGTCTGAAAAATTAAAACATTCCACTGATATTTTTTTACCGTTCTGTCTTCTACGACGATTAATGACAAACTAAAATTCAAGTCATGAACTTAAATGATGTGAATTCAAACAATCTACATAAATTATTTTCTATTTAAGATCTGTTTACGTCAAAGTTAAAGACCCTGTTTGTTAAATGAGTGGCAGTAAAAACGTGTACTCAAGCTGCAGACACCATGTATTAAACGTTTAAGACTTGGCAACTCTGAAAGAACGCAGAGAAGGCTATTTTGCTGCTGTTCCTGTTGAGAAACGACAAACTGTTTCTGTGTTTACGTTCCCGTACTAGAGATAAATATATCAAGCGGTAACCAAAAAGCATATGTAGTTAAATTTACAAAAATAGATTAGATGTTAAAAAGTTGTACTATATCTGTGAGGAAATTAAAGTGGACGATTTATGATGCTTTATCCCACAAGTGTTAATTTCCTACAGATATGATGACGAGAGAGATGATTTACACAGGAAATATACAAGAAAACACAAACAAGTTTGATTCCAATCCACTCACGACTACTACTGTACATTATATTTCTAGAGTAAGACCGCTACATATTGTCATTTACATAAACAAAATTTTAAAATAACAAAACCAAATTACTCTTAATGTGCATTCTTTTATTTTATAACATGTTTTAAATGTTTTAGCTTTAGGTATAAAAAGCAGTTTTATTTTGAAAATACATTTAAAAAGTACTAAAAGTATAATCAACTTTTTTAAACTCTGTTAGGTAATAGAAGCATTCATTCATAACACACACACGCGCACACACACACACACACACACACACACACACGCACGCACGAACACACACACACACACACACACACACACACACACACACACACATATATATATATATATATATATATATATATGTGTGTGTGTGTGTGTGTGTGTGTGTGTGTGTGTGTGTGTGTGTGTGTTCGTGCGTGTGTGTGTGTGTGTGTGTGTGTGTGTGTGTTTGTGTGTATGTGTGTGTGTGTGTGTGTGTGTGTGTGTGTGTGTGTGTGTGTTTTCGTGCGTGTGTGTGTGTGTGTGTGTGTGCGCGTGTGTGTGTGTGTGTGTGTGTGTGTGTGTGGTGTGTGTGTGTGTGTGTGTGTGTGTGTGTGTGTGTGTGTGTGTGTGTGTGTGTGTGTGTGTGTGTGTGTGTACGAGCCGAGCGCGCACTTTATGCCTATATGTTTGTTCTGAGTTTTCTATAAGTTAATTACAATACCACTAAGGAGCTCAAACCGTTCCTGGTAGGTAACAAGAATTCGCAACCTTTGTCAGATAAAAAAGCAGGTTTTGTAGATGGTTTGAGCCGTTTTTCTGTGAATTAGAGATATTTCGATACAGTGTCAAGGGGTAAAAGGGCCTGTCTAAACGTTAATTAGTTTGAGTGGGCTTCCACGTGGCTAGTTTCAGTCAAGGGGCTTGGAAAATACTGGGAAACCAAAACTGGTTTTAGGTCTGCCTTAATCAGTAACACGCGCTCTACACTGACTTGCCTACGTAGAGTAGGCACCCTGTGCTTCTGTATTTGAAAGCTTTTATTCAATTTCTTTTTTCTAGCCTGCCATTTAGTTTTTACTTTCACCACCTTATTTTCGTTTTCATCCATATCGCATTTAATAGCAGACAAACTAACTTGAGGCAACTATAAATTTATTTAGAACTTAAATTTACTACTAACCTAACTAATAAAATATCTTTTGTTTTTATGTAATAAAGTCATTTCCTGTATAAAGTTTAATTAGCCTAATTTACAATGTATATGATTTTACACGATTCCCCAGCCTGCTCCGATATTTAGACGATTTAGTTGTTTTAAGACCGTTTCTAAAAAATTAACCAGTTACTAGAATAAGAATAGGTTCGGAAAAAAGTTAATTTATAGAATTCAATAGTTTTTTCTATTTTCATTGACAACAAAATTCCACGAGTTTAACAAGATAAAATCTGTAACTTCACTCACGTTTAGGCTTAACAAGTAAACACAATTATTAAAGTAAGGTTTGTAAAAATATTTAAAAATTTATTGTGATAAGTTAACTTTTACTGTAGAGCAGTAAAGTCTATTAGGAACAATGAAATAATCATTTCCATGTAAAATATAATATGTTTAATCTTACATAATGTTAAATAATAAAATGGATCATATTTCATCGTAGATTTAATTAATCTCACCGTTTGAAATTATTACATAATTTAATATATTCACAACAATCTTTTTGCTTTTAAAATCGATTTACCAAAAAAAAACGAATTTCATTAAAATCTTCATAAAAATAAGTTAGGCCTTGATTACTTTTACCCTCATTAGTTTTAGCAGCAGTAGTTGTTAGGTAACATTGTATCAGACAGTATACAGGTTGTACCAGGTAGAACATCTTGCAGTACCAGTTATTTGATATTTTTATAGCGTCCTCGAATAAACTATAATTATTAATATTACCAAAATAACTGTAGTTTTGCATGCGTACGAAATGTAGCCTACTTTAGACGCATGCATACATACTTTGTGGTTAAAGTTTTCTTATTTACTTATGTTAAATTCAGAAGTTTTCTCAAGTTCATACAATAACTAGAAAACATTTTTTAGCATTGCAAGAGCCCGTGTGAAACCTACTTAGTGGTGCCGTAGTATAGAACCACTGTGTGAACATATGGAACCTGTTTATGACTTGGTTTCAAAATATCCCAGGCGATTATTTACTTCTCCAGTTTCCGGTTTTACGCTGCCACCGGGAAGAGCCACGAGACCGATTACGCTTTGCACTTTCTACTGCTACACTTCTGTTGCTTGTTAAAGTGTGTAAGGAATCGATTTTGCAAGCATAGGTTTTCTCATTTAATTTAAATCATATTAATAATATAACCTATATGCCATTGGCGAATGTAGAACTGGATCTCGTTTACCTCTTCTGCAATTTTAAAAGTTTGTTTAACCCTTTTAAATTTTTAGGAAACCTTTTACGTTGCTAATATTTTTAAAAATCCATATGTATAATAAAATATGTATTCTTGTGTATCAATAAAAAAAATAAGAGAAATGCAAACACATGAATAATTTATTGAATTATACAATTCAAAGCTTTTCGTTGGCAAACAGTACCAACATCATCAAGAATAATAATGAATATCAAGCATACAAGTGCTAGTTAGATCTAACAAACAGTGCTGCTAAATCAATCATAATATTGTCAAATTTATTAATTTGCTGCCTTAACATTAATACATTGGATATAGTGTCAAATTTTATTTCTATCTGTTCATATATGTTATTAAAAACAAATTGATAAATGAACAGATACAAATAAAAAAATCAAATTTCGACACTATATTGAATGTATATAATGTTAAATTAATAAATTTGGCAATATTGTAATAGATTTGGCAACACCGTTTGTTGGATCTAACTTACACTTGTATGCTTGATAATGAAAACCTTTGAATTGTATAATTCAATCAATTATACTTATATTTTTATTTTTTTTCCTTATATATAATTGTATTAAATAATAAGTATAGTTTATCAGACACACGTTTTTGAAATACAAATTAATACAAACGTTGGAAAATTAATTATTTCTTAAAATTTTACTTTATATTGCATCAGTTTTGTTTTAACAATGAATATTGATTTTTCCTTATATATTATTATTATACTTTGTAGAATTTGAATCACTTTAATAAGATTATTATAATGTGTAATAAATATTATAAATTATATATTGTGGGAAAGTCCTAGACATCCTCTCTCTATAGGACACTGTATCTCGCTCAATTTTATGACTACATAATAATTATTGACTACTTCGTATTTATATATGACACTTATAAAATTTAGTAGTCCTATAGAACCTAAAATGAATGTATGAAAAAAGCGACCAGTGAATAAGCGACCAACACGGAATGTGCGAATAAGGGCCCAAACTACCTCTACTATCGCCAAGGATATTCAATCAAGGGATACCGAGTCCGAGATGGGCGAAATGAGCGGCCAAGCTACACTTCCACTACCCCTACCCTTGTTTGAAGGGCCAAGTTCATTCAAACAGGAATTACCGACCCCCTGCCGCTCTCAAAAACCAGAAAATGATGGGTTAACAGAGTTTTTTATAATGATTTTATTGAACATTGGATGGAAAATGATATACAAAAATGAAACTGTTACAATAGGCGGCATAAGACCACAAATTCAATTGAAGGTTGGAACAATAAACTTTTTTTATTTTTTATAAACTTGGGAGCGGGTTTAAAATGCCCGAAGGACTGCTACCTTAGGTATATTCTACTTACCTCCCTGATCTAGTGAAAGAGCCCCTTCCCTCTTACCAGGTTTAGAAGTTTCCTGACTAGTGTTTTACCTTCAGCATCCTCTTCCAGAGCTGTGCTATCACCAAATAGGTTGAAGCGCCTCTCGGCATGTGCTTCACATCTATGAATGATGTGTGTGGCGGTCTCCAATTCTTGCCCGCATAATCTGCACACTGGTTCATCTTTGAAGATACCCGTATTATGCAGATGTTTCCTTAGTCCACAGTGTCCTGTGAGTAGTGGCTATCCTCAATTCCTGCCTAGACAGATAGATGAGACTCTCCTGCAGCCCCAAGGAAGGTTTCCTAAGGGTTAGCTTACTGTGTCTCATTCCTTCAGCCCTGACCCAGTGCTCACAGTGTCTTTCAGCCATCCATCTTCGCACTGCAATCTTGACCATGGATTTGGAAATACCTACCGCCGGCTTAGGGGAGTTGAAGACCCCTCTCTGGCCAGTGCATCTGCTGCTTCATTTCCAAATATTCTCCTATGCCCTGGCACCCAATCTATCTTGATTTGATTGTGCCTTGCCAGGGCTTCTAGGTTATTTAGGCACTCCCTGACTATGGCCGAGGTGACCACATGTCCGTTTAGTGCCTTAATTGCTGCCTGACTGTCAGAGAAAATATCAATCCGGATCCTGTGTATTCCCCTTCTCGCTATCTCTCCCAGACAGGCATTTATAGCATATATTTCGGCCTGAAAGACACAGGTATGCCTCCCCAAGGAAAACACTAGTTTTACCCTTGGGTTTTTACAATACTCCCCCGCTCCAGTGCCGAAGTCCATCTTGGAGCCATCTGTGTACCAGATCTGAGCTCCCGATGTTACTGACCCTGACCATTCCATTATAGTTTGGTGGGCCTGGTCAGGTGCAAACGTCCGAGTAAGGTGGTCACTGCCCATCTCCAAGACAGGTTCTTTGACCACGCACTCGATACTCATATGTCCCGAAACATCTGGGAGATTAGCCCAGTTGTTGGAGTATGCAATCTCCATGCTGGGGTTTGGTGCTCGTGGTTGATTTCTTCCCACCTGTTGCACCTCACTCCTCACAACATCCAAGCCCTGGACGTTAACATGCTCGGCTCGGTTTTGTCCTCCCCTGCGTTGTGTGCTCAGGATTATTGGCCCTCCCGCTGCTCTCGCCTGATCTCTTCGGAGCCGCCTTTTGGCAGCTCCACTCATACGCTTTCTCCGTAGAGAAATTGTGCTCAACTCTACAACCATTTCACTGGTTTCTGCAGTCGGCAGCCGCCACCGCACCCCCAGTGGTGGTTGCCGTTGACACATCTTCTACAGACTCACGGATTGCCGTCTCATTGGCTCCCGCTGTATGTGCAGACTCAACATCAATTTGTGTACTTACTTGGTTCATTAGCTTCCCAAGTATGGGGGAAAGAACGGTCAACCAGAGCAGAACTCCCACTGCCCTGGCAAGACAACAATAAACTTAATAGCATGTTTCAAAGAATACTCTTCAGAATCAAAAACCTTATCCATTGTTTGAGGACCGAAACTGAAAACTCAACTTGAATGCTTATTACATTACAACTAACTTTTTAAGGAAACCGAAGAGGGCGGAAGTATTATAAAGGGGATAAACGTGTTGAAAAAACAATGAAGAAATATTAGGAATGGTGACATAAAGGCACAGGTAGAAAACCCGTAATGGTCGCTTATTTCACTGGTCGCTTTTTTCGCGACACCACCTAAGATAAAAAAGTAGAATTGGTGAACAAAAGCTTTAAACTTTTCTCAAATTGTTTATAAAGTAGAAATGTTATAACACATGCATAACTTTAGCTTACTATGAACAACCGTTTTAATAAAACATTATATCAGAAATTTATATCATGATACCACCGTATGCTCTGCCAAGATCTTTTGTTGCTCTACGCTAATCCTATATATATATATATATATATATATATATATATATATATATATATATATATATATATATATATATATATATATATATATATATATATATATATATAATTAAAAATCCTTTCTCAACCTTCGTAGGTGATATTAATCATGCTGGCTGTTAACCTCAAAACCACAAATAAAATAAAATCTATTCTTTGTTCTGGCTGCAGCAGGGACTCGCACGGCTCCAGCAATACAAGAACCCAACAGCTCTAAGGTGGCTATCAGGCGTGGCAGTGACTGACACGGCTCCAGCAATACAAGAACCCAACAGCTCTAAGGTGGCTTTCAGGCGTGGCAGTGACTCACACGGCTCCAGCAATACAAGAACCCAACAGCTCTAAGGTGGCTCTCAGGCGTGGCAGTGACTCGCACAGCTCCAGCAATACAAGAACCCAACAGCTCTAAGGTGGTTCTCAGGCGTGGCAGTGACTCGCACAGCTCCAGCAATACCAGAACCCAACAGCTCTAAGGTGGCTCTCAGGCGTGGCAGTGACTCGCACAGCTCCAGAAAATACCAGAACCCAACAGCTCTAAGGTGGCTCTCAGGCGTGGCAGTGACTCGCACAGCTCCAGCAATACCAGAACCCAACAGCTCTAAGGTGGCTCTCAGGGGTAACAGTGACTCGCACAGCTCCAGCAATACCAGAATCCAACAGCTCTAAGGTGGCTATCAGGCGTGGCAGTGACTCGCACAGCTCCAGCAATACCAGAACCCAACAGCTCTAAGGTGGCTCTCAGGGGTAACAGTGACTCGCACAGCTCCAGCAATACCAGAACCCAACAGCTCTAAGGTGGCTCTCAGGCGTGGCAGTGACTCGCACAGCTCCAGCAATACCAGAACCCAACAGCTTTAAGGTGGCTCTCAGGGGTAACAGTGACTCGCACAGCTCCAGCAATACCAGAACCCAACAGCTCTAAGGTGGCTCTCAGGGGTAACAGTGACTCGCACAGCTCCAGCAATACAAGAACCCAACAGCTCTAAGGTGGCTCTCAGGGGTAACAGTGCGACTACTTAAGCTCACAAGCCTTTGGACCTAGTTCTTAAGCTGCAGCATTAACTGCATATTATCAGCAGTACTAGAATATCATGTCGATGTCGTTCACTGGCACAAGCCTGATATTTTTCAACCGCCCTCTGGAACCAAGATGCTAGGTAGGACTCGTATTAGTTGCAGAAAAAAAAATTATAAATACATGTAAAATCCTTCTTCTAACCTTTATTCTACCTACTCTTCCATATACGTAAATGTATCTGTGACCCCGAAATATTTTTAAATGCCCAAAGAAGAGGAATTCTATAATGCTGCCGTTACTATTAGGCCTACATTTTAGTCTTCCTCTTAAAACGCAAAACTCATAAATTTTTCGACAACTTTATTGCTTAGCCACTATTTTACTAACATTGGTGAAGTAACAATAAATAATACAAAATATCCTTTAACCAACAATTTGTATCATTAAATTTATGGCCATTTTTGTTGTAAAGCAGCCATCCTCAGGCCAACAAACTCAAGTTTGTGAGTTTCCTCTAAAGATGTAACCAAAGTGTGCACTAATAAATTATTCTTAATAGAGGGAATATAATATTATTTGTTATGGCCTAAATTGACCTGTTCGTAACAAAAACATCACAAAAATCACCACCTGCAAAAGTTTCTTTGCATTTAGAGGTAATATTACCTTGCAAATTTATTTACAGGCTCATGAAATCCTTACTCTAATAAATGTTGAGCTGAAATCCGTCCACTTATTTCCGGTTATCTATTATACACATTTAAATATAATCGCTCAATAATAGATAATAACCGGGACGTTCAGTGTATTCAAAGAGTCCGTCATTACGGCAAAAGCAAGTGTAATCTCTGAAGAACTTGGTCTAATAATTAGGTCTATTATTTCTTCTTCGCGAATAATTTTCATGATATTTTTTAGACTTGACTTTAAAAAAATAATAAAAAACACGTTTTAACCGAGCTTCTGCAGCCGCTTGTTTCATTATTCAGACCCTTATTATATCAACCTTTCACAGATTGTATCAAGGCGTTTGTTAATATTATATAAGCTAATGATAGGCACACTTCCAGATTGGAAAACAAGTAGTTAAGAACGATTTTGTTTTAGAATTGAAGTTTGGATAGAGTTATGAAAGTCAGTATAAATATCAGCCAGCATCACGCAATATGATTCACTTTAATACGGTATTGCTTTATATTGCAACAAAAAAAAGGATTATAATAATTACATGAATCTAACGTCACGTTTGGACTAATAAATGATCATTAATTTGACGAATATTACAAGACAATAATTAAATAACCAGTTAATTTAATATTTGCGTCAACATTAGAAGCATTACAGTGTGACAGCGTCCTTTATAATGACTAAAACATATTAATTCTAAATATTCTATATATTCTAAATAAACGCCATCAAAGATCTCTTTGTTAATATCTCTTTGTTAATTCTTGCAGTAGTATTATGTTTTATAACGGCCATTAGTTGGACCATAAATTATTGAAAAGTCGACTGAAATATAATAATTACTAGTTTTCCATTATTGTCTAGTCCCATTCCTCAAGAGCCCTCAGAATTTATTGAGTATTTCCCTACTTAATTCGCAATAATGTAGCTTAACATACTTTACTTCAAAATTATATTCTAAGTCTCACGTCGGATAATATAAGTAGCCTAAGGAAATTTTTATTTTAAAAAATAAATTAAGGGGGTTATCAAGGCGTCATCAAATTTTTAAAAAATACATATTTTTCTTAATTGATTAAGAAAAAAACCACTGATAATATATCAATTAAAAGCGTTTTGCTAGGTTATGCTTAATCCTTAACAAAGTATCTTATAACTGCACCATACAAAAGGTCAAGTTTTTGAAATTTGATTGGTTCAAATAGTGTTTCTACTACATAGTTTCTCTACATATCATTTGCCTTATTGATAATTGTTTTGTTCCTAGGAATTTCCAGAGTTACGAATAACAGTGTCTTAACTGTATAGAATTGTGGTTGCACTGTCCTGGATCCCCTTAATGATTATTATACTGTTCCTAGACATTTCCAGAGAGCTTAATTCTTGTATTTAAAGTGCACTGAATTATGAATAATCCATCCCGAATCGCATGAATAATAATTATATTGTTCCTAGACATTTCCAGAAAGCTTGATGCTAGTATTTAAAGTGCACTGAATTATGAATAATCCATCCCGAATAGCATGAATAATAATTATATTTTCCTAGACATTTCCAAAAGGTTTAATGCTAGTAATCTATCCTGAATGGCATGAATAATAATTATATTGTTCCTAGGCATTTCCAGAAAGCTTAATGCTAGTATTTAAAGAGCACTGAATTATGAATAATCCATCCCGAATAGCATGAATAATAATTATATTGTTCCTAGACATTTCCAAAAGGTTTAATGCTAGTAATCTATCCTGAATGGCATGAATAATAATTATATTGTTCCTAGGCATTTCCAGAAAGCTTAATGCTAGTATTTAAAGTGCACTGAATTATGAATAATCCATCCCGAATAGCATGAATAATAATTATATTTTCCTAGACATTTCCAAAAGGTTTAATGCTAGTAATCTATCCTGAATGGCATGAATAATAATTATATTGTTCCTAGGCATTTCCAGAAAGCTTAATGCTAGTATTTAAAGAGCACTGAATTATGAATAATCCATCCCGAATAGCATGAATAATAATTATATTGCTCCTAGACATTTCCAAAAGGTTTAATGCTAGTAATCTATCCTGAATGGCATGAATAATAATTATATTGTTCCTAGGCATTTCCAGAAAGTTTAATGCTAGTATTTAAAGAGCACTGAATTATGAATAATCCATCCCGAATCCCATGAATAATAATTATATTGTCCCTAGACATTTCCAGAGAGCTTAATGCTAGTATTTAAACTGCACAGTTCTCTCTATGAACTATCAGGCAGTTTAATGATAGTGCTTTTAACAAAAGTGAATGTAAGATATACACAGGAATTTCTAAATTTATACGTATTAAGCTTCTCCTAGCACTTTTAGTTTAGGAATTTTAAATATATCACACAAAACATATTATTTTATTACATCCATAACTTCAGCTACTACTTTACACTAAAACACGTAAACCTATATAATGGCTCGTAATTACCAATAGTAGTACTTCCTTTCTTTTTTCAGTTAGGACGACCGTTTCGGGGGATATATTCCATTGTTATATCAGACCGTACCTTTAGTTAAACAAAAGCAACTCTTGCGCACTACAAGCAAGTGTGGCACTAATATTCACTCAACTGTTTTACATTATTTATATTTAACACTATTTCTCTAGTCCTGCTTTTTCATTTCCATATGCCTTTAACCTTGGCTGATCTTTTAAGGCAGGGGTTCCCAAACTCTTTATATGAAATCATCCCACGCCCCCTCCACTTTACACTATAAATAAATGGTATGTTCATATGAAAAAGAATCAAATATTACAAATATATATACAAGAAACAAGATATAACATTTCAACTTTTAACTAACTGATAAAAGGAAAATCTGTTAGTGAGATGCTTGAGCTTGCATTTTTTACACTAACATGCCTATTTTTGAGGTTGTATTTTAGTAAGGGCATATCCCAAGTCATTAACAAGTTTGTTCCTACAATATTAAATATATTTATCTTATTATATTCCACATGGTCTCGATCCCCCCCCTGACTTGCCTTAACGTCCCCTAGCTCAGGAACCTATGTTTTAAGGTAAAATTAGTCTGCTAGAGTGAGGACTTTATTTAGTAAAATTTAAGCCAAATACTTTTGCGTTATTTTTGATGACTGTTCTATTAATAAATTTTATTAGTTTCATGGAATTTTTTATGGCATTGTTTTTACAGGTTTTTTATCTATTCTATTTTAGCAGTGCTACATTTTCAACATTTATTTATGCAGATTTTCTGGCTACAAAATAATGTTATAAGAGTCATTACTATATTAATTAGGAAAATAAGTAGTAAAATAGTATTACAAGAAATAATAAAGTGGGGTTATTGTGGGTATCTACAAACAAATACCTTTATATTTAGATCGTTTAAGTCTTAAAAAAAACTTTCAGTACTTTTACAATCATGTAAAAATAGTAATTCAATGTTTTTCCATACTTCTTGCTGCGGACGTCCAGGGTCATGTGACTCCGATGGTCCGATGTCCATAATAAGTTGCTGCAGCCAAGGTCCAAAACTGTTTTTTGATCAGTATTGTTTTGATGTTTATAATTCAATGTTTAAAATTAAACAAATGCATAGTATTAGTTATTTATTTAAATAATTTTGAACTTTAAATCTGTGGCCCCATGTTCCCCCCAGCATGGTTGCGTAGGTTTTTACCACACAGCTGCAACAGGTGTGAAGAATGCCTTGTCTACTCACTGGAGCCTAACAAAAGAGACGAGGGTTTGAAATTCAATCTATTTTTTCCATCGGTTTGTTTGTTTTTGCTGTGTTTAATGGAGACCGGTGGGATCGATTCAAACAAATCCTGCGGTTCGGGTCAGTAAGGGATCGATTGGATCTGTCCAGACCTGTACTAAATGGATAGTTGGAACAAAAAAATCAATCATCTGATGACGAGGTACAAACATTTCCTTGTAACAAAATGGTAAAGTTTAATGGGAAATATTTACGCTCCATAATTAATTCTTTAACACTTTGTAATTTAAGCTTTTTAATTCTAAAAACTTTACTTTTTAAATATTTTTAAAACCTATTATCATTTAACCATATACTGTATGATGAGGTACAAACATTTCCTAGTAACAAAATAGTTAAGTTTAATGGGATATATTTACTATCCCTAATAAATTCTTTAACACTTTGTAATTTAAGCTTTTAATTCTAAAAACTTTATTTTTTAAATATTTTTAAAACCTATTATCATTTAACCATATACCAAGACGTTTTAAGTTACCGTATTCTTTGTATGATGTAATAAGTTCAATAGAAATGTATTTAGGATTTATTTATTGTGGCTTCGAGTTTATCAATTATTTTATTACATTATGACCACAATGTTCATGGTATTTTATTACTCTCTTCAAATAATTTTAGTAGACCATTGGTTGTATGAAACTATTTTAACGGAGAGGGCTACCACATTGTCAGTTTCTTATACACTTTGAGGTGCTTCAGAAGTTATGTTTATAGCGATTTAGAGGTGAAACGAGTCGACCCTGTTTATGACGCCGTTGGAGTAGGTCTACTCCAAGTGCCCGACCCTACATAGTTGTATCATGATCCCATACCTGTATCAAGGTATTAAGGTTGTTTTACCCTACTTAATTCTACATATATTTACAATCCATCCCTACCCTTCATATACTATAATACTCATACTGGGTGATCGTCTTACACTATCAGAAAGGGAATTATAAATGTCAGTCATGTATAGGGTAGAGAGTTTATTTGGAAAATAGATGTTTTCACTTTCTGCCGCATCGCAAACTACTCATCTCGTTGCCAGGTTCACATGATTTATAGAGCAGTCATTTTTTTCTAACGAAACGTTAAAATCACTGACTAATTTTAACTCTTTTTAAACCTTAGGAGATAAGCTAGTAACGTTGGCTTCAAGAAGAACGCCGAAATACCGCAACCCGCACAACTTTTAACTAATTGAAAATTCTGCAGCTTGTCGGTTGATAAGCTGTGCATACCTAGGTGGGTTGAAAAAACAGTGGTTACCCTAGTTGGCTGACTCATTTACTCATTTCAATAATTGACACCTGGTCATTTCATTTGAAAAGTCCTTATAAAATATTTGACCTTGGAATAAAACCCTTAAGTTTACATTTCTTTAAGTGTACTTCTATACTATTTTCTATGGGAGATATTCCAAAGTAGAGATAACAGAGTTTATGAATTTTTCTAAGACTGATTATATAAACTTTAATGCCCTTGGAAATGCACATGAATGTCTATAATAAAAACTTTTCGTAAGGCCTGACCATACACAGCCATATGTGGAAAAATATGTAGGAAATGGTCACGCTAATAGAGGCACTAATAATGGTTTTGTCGTGCGACGCGTTTGCTGTGGAACCGGTATTGTGATATACCGTTGTGGCAAACAGACTGACTAATGCGACTGTCTTGTAAAGCCGATAAAACAAATCAACTAGTAATGCATGTCCAGGCTGGATTATGTAATAAAGGTTCAATGCTAGCAAAGGTCATGAGTTTCAGGGCAGTATTTCCTTAGATTTGTTAGACACAAGTTATCTATCTAACCCCATGACCCAACTTTCTCGTTTTTGTACACCCTTATAACGCTAAAGTATGTTTCTATTTATACTTCATATTTTTAACTGAGAGCTCCCAGCAAATTTAGGCTTATTTGGTAGCTAAGTGTCATATTTTGGAAAACGACCGTGGTGGCTGGAGCCTGAAACCTATGGGGGTTTTATTCCGTAAGTGTTATTTTTTTAGGGCAAAGAAATCGTAATTATAACTACTTAAAAGGCTGTTATAGGGGAAATAGATAGATACTGCCTAATACTTTGATTTATTCTATTGCGGAAAGTGCATTGGCATTTTTTATTTTATTTTTACTTACTTAAGACACCGGATCTCGAGCCATGGGTTTATTTATTAACAAACAAATCTCAATTCATTATTAACAGTGAATGTCAACGAATTTTGTTAAGATCCAAATTATTAAAGCAATAAAATAACGAAAATAAAGCATAAGAATAAATAGAATTTACGCATTTGACTAGAAACTCGGACCAGAGAGCATATGTCTCATCGGACGGAGCCGATCTTAACCGAACACTTCTTGGTTGCAGCCCGCCTGCAACCTAATTGATCTTTACGACGCTGCCTAGCTGTTTCAGTCTGTCTGGACCTTCCAATGCTTTATCTCCATTAGGAGTGACTTCACTGGGCTTTGTACGTTTCCCTCAAACCAGGCCGGACTGTCTGCGTCTGAGAGAATAGTTACACTATCGCTGCGATTCTGACGTTTTTATTATTAATTATAATGACGGATCATGTTATATAAGGTGTCCTGTAAATCCGTACCACTGAAAATCGGTCCCACTGCGGAATTTCTGAGAACAGCCAGGGCGAGTTATTTTGGGACTACCTACTAGTACCTGGCCCCATCTCCCGAGCCAATGCCCTTTGAACAATGCTTTGGGAATTCCTCCTAGTCAACCCGTAACAGCTTTCTCTCTACCACCCTTATTGCTGTTCTAACTTCACTAGTGTTTAGTTCGTGAGCTCTTTCTGTGTATATATTACTTGTTCGGTATGGAAGTGACAACGACCAGCCACGGTAAGCCATGTGCTCACTTTGAAGGGTATTCGTATGTCGTAAAAAGAAGAAATGTAGACGGAACTGTTGTTTGGCGCTGTTCAAAACAACAATCGAAATGCCGAGGTATACTTAAGACCAAAGACTCCAACATACTTGCTTCAAACGAACATCAGTGTGGAACTATGAGAGCCGCCTGGAAGTACAGAGGACTATAGCCCGAGCGAAGAAGAGAGCGCGAGAGGAAGATACTCCGATCCCTACAATATATACTGAGGAGTTAGGTAATCTGCATAATCGAGGTTATGATTTTGTTACGGAAATGCCGAAACAGCAATCAGCTAAAAGGACATTGTTCAACCATCGCGCCAGTTCACAAAGAAAGCAGACAGAACCAAAAGCATGTAAAGAAGTTGATCTTCAGGCAGAACAACTAACTATGGGTGACGGTACCTCATTTCTTCTCAGCGATGATAACACAGGGGATAGGATCATAATATTTTGTGCAAAATCAGGAAGAGAAGTTCTGAAGACGAAACAAGACTTTTTTTATGGATGGGACATTTAAAAGCTGTAGTAAGCAATTTACACACATATATTCAATACACGCAGACTTTGGAAGTTCGACGGGTGAAACAAATATTTATCCTGTTGTGTTCGCTCTCTTAACGAACAAAACAAAAGGTACTTACGTCCGTCTGTTCAAGAAAGTACTTGAAATTATTCCAGAGTGGAAACCAAGAAATGTCACCGTTGATTTCTGCGCTCCAAGATGTGTTTCCATCGGTTATAATCCACGGATGTCATTTCCATATGAAAAAATGTCTCTGGAGAAAAATTCAAGATTTGTGACTTGTACGTGAGTACAGGGAAAATGAGGAAGTACAGATGCGAGTTCGAATGTGCGCTGCACTTGCTTTCCTTCGACCTGAAGATGTCGTGGACGGCTGGCTCGAGATACACTCTGGAGCACCTGATGTAACCAACTTGCTGAATTCTTTTATTACTTTGTTGAAAGATGGTTGGAAAATTCTGAAATTCCGATAGATCTTTGGAGCTGCTACAAGAGGCGCCACCGAACTACCAACGCCGTTGAAGGCCGGCACAACAAGATTAATAAAGTTCTTGTTAAACCAAATCCAAAAATCAAAGATGTGATCGACTCCATGAAAAAAGAAGCGGAAAATTCAGCGTGTGCGTTGAGCGTGTTGGAGTTGCACATGGAAAGCAAACGAAGGAAAACAAAGTACATGAAATTTGACGAAAGACTAAAAAAAACAGTAGAAAAGTCTGAAGAAGATGGTGACATCAGGGCTTGTATAAAAACTATCTCACACCTCCAAAAACTAGTGTAGTTTGTTGAACTCAAAACCAAAACCAAAATGAAAAAAATTTTTAAAAATAATAAAATGAACATTTTTTTAAAAAAAGCTGATTTTAAACACGCCTAAATGACAAAAGACAACTTTTGACATTTAGTCAGTCCAAAGCCTGGATAAAGTGTTATGGGAATCGCTTTATTAATTTATTATATTATAAACATTTAATACAAAGTATAAAACTGAAAAACTGCGCATCGCTGGTTGTGCTGTTACTCATGGGGCAGGTAGCAAGTAGCCAGCATTTATTGTTACGGCGAACTATAGAGTGGGACGGATTTTCACAAATTCCTTAGTACCAGATTTTCACTGGTACAGATTTACCTCACTCGTTATATAATGAATAATCCCTCAGAACAATGTACATAAATCTTACATAATAAATATTTTTGTTTCTATTGGTCTCTGGTTTGGGGGATGCGCGACCTCTACAAGAAGTAACTGGTGAACGTAGGCCTATAGCCCATTCCGTGCATCTTTGAAGCTTTTGTGGAGCGTTTGTTTATTTTAGATTTTTTATGTAATAAGGCGATCAGCCACCACAACTATTATCGCCAAGAAGGTTAGTGAATACAGGTAAGGGTAAGGCAAGGATAAAATCTTCTGAAAACGATATAGATCAGTGTTTCCCAAACTTTTTCTGACCATCGCCCACTTTCGAGATTTATACATTTTTCGCCCACCTGAATTCAAAAAACTCATCAATCTTAAAATTACCAACACATACATTCCAATGCCTACATATAATACACAATATCAAGAGCACAGTGGTACAATATATTACAATAAAAATATTGAAAAGAACCCCAATACCACAAAAATAATCAAAAATAACAAATAAAAGAAGTTACTTAAGATTAAACCCTTATGTACATTTCGATGACCATGTCATCATCATCAGAGGGTCTAGTTACAAAACACAATCTAGCACACAAGAAGTTACAAACTAGAATGATCTAGAACTGAATCATTCTAGTTTGTAACTTCTTGTGTGCCAGATTGTATTTTGTAACAAGACCCTCTGATGATGATGACATGGTCATCGAAATGTACGTAAGGGTTTAATCTTAAGTAACTTGTTTTATTTGTTATTTTTGAATATTTTTGTGGTATAAGGGTTCTTTTCAATATTTTATTGTAGCCTACATATAAGTTGAGAAATGAGGATTTTTAAGGACATTTTTATCTTAATAGGTATTCTAATCTTAAAATCTTGTTTGTTTAGGTATAAACAACATTAAAATGTTGCAAATAATAGGTCTAAACGAGGAATAACAGTCATGAATTACAAAACTACATGAATTTTTATATCTAATTAATTAAACAACATTAATACCTTAGATTATGTTGACAACATTAGTCAACATATTATTGATTACTCAAAGAAACATTTTTTATCAACCTTTTAAAATTTCTTATATCTTGACATAAGGACACATTTAGTTATTTTAAATACTTAGTATAAATACTGGATTTATTAACATCCATAAAAGGTTAAGCAGTGTCTTTTTAACTTAGTAAAAAATTAGTGATAAATATAAAACAGATGCAACAAAGTACTACTTACTACAATTTATAAACAGAAGATGTCCTGACATATTTGCTTTATTTTTCAGACACAGTTATGCAATATTTACTTAATGAATATTGTAGTAATTAATATGATATTGGTTAATATAATACTTTATAATATTTAAATCATATCTCAGAATATATACTGTAATTCCGAACTCGTAGTAATTTTATATCTCTTGCCTCGATACAAATTTTATCATATTCTCATAAAATAAACGCAACGGTTCGATGGCAGTAAGCATTCCTTCGCCATTAGGCTGTTAAAATGAGCTTGTATTGAACATCTGGTACGCCGGTTTTTTCTTACATAAATTGTAAAACTTCAGCATCTGTTACGTTCTGTTAGTCAAATACGCAGAAACGTAATAGAAATATATAAGATATCCACATAAGGACGTATAAATAATTTAGTTTAATAAACATTCATAAAGACAAACTATAAAACTAAGATATGAATCAAGAAATGTAAACATATTTATTTGTCTCGCCTTTTTTTAAATATAGCTATGAGTTCTGTGGTTGTTATGAACTCAAAACAACTCTATAAGCATTTCTCTTATAGATTGGTATCGGGGTGGCGTGGACTTTCCGACCGTGGGACTTCCAACCACAGACTCAGGTGTGGTATTTCCGATCACAAAAATTTCATCCATGAGAGTTCCAACCACTGACAAAACCACGTGGGGTTTCCTACCATTCAATTCACTACTCCACAATAGTGATGTGACTAGTCGAGTATTTTACTCAAAAGGTATCGAGTCAACAGAATATCGAGTCGGTCAAATAGTTTACGAATTCCAAAATTAGCAGGTAGCAGCTGAAACGGCAAATTTAGCAAGTTTAAACGGCGATTTAATCGAGTCGACGAAATACTCGACTCGTCAAATCACTACTCCACAATAAATTATGTAAATCATTTGAAAAATATCCCTTCACATTTTATCCAGGCTTAGGACTGGCTACGTAGGCCTATAGCGCAAACATAGGCATGTTTAAATATTTTTCTTTACGTGTTTATCCTATCTAAGTGATTAAACACTCTTGACGTATTTTAAGGATATAATTGTATTATTTTACATTACTATACAGCAAGTGATTAAACACTCTTGTCGTATTTTAAGGATATAATTGTATTATTTTACATTACTATACAGCAAGTGATTAAACACTCTTGTCGTATTTTAAGGATATAATTGTATTATTTTACATTACTATACAGCAAGTGATTAAACACTCTTGTCGTATTTTAAGGATATAATTGTATTATTTTACATTACTATACAGCAAGTGATTAAACACTCTTGTCGTATTTTAAGGATATAATTGTATTATTTTACATTACTATACAGCAAGTGATTAAACACTCTTGTCGTATTTTAAGGATATAATTGTATTATTTTACATTACTATACAGCAAGTGATTAAACCTGCGAATATTGTTTATGTTAGTAGGCCTTTATATAGGAAGAGTGGTGACAGATCGGAAATCCCACGTCTCGAACCCGATCGGTCGGAAACGCCACAGCAGCAGGTGTTCAAACAATAGGATCGCAAATACCACGGTCGGATAACCCACGTAGTCGTTATCGGATAATTCTTCCACTAAATCGATCCATTTGTTGTAAACAAATTATAAATTAGTTTAATTTATTCTTAAAATGATAGCCTAAATTGAAACATCTGTAAACAGATAAATTTATTTGAGTGTAAACAGATAAATGAAAACAGATACTAACACACGAAATAGCAGGTAAAGTGATAAAGTTACATCTTACTTTAAAATGTATCAACTACATCAAAACATAATCGGTAAAGCGATAACTTAGTTCAAGGCACTCGATACTAAACCTTACAGTTTATGAAACTATATTTTCTACGTTTAGTAGAGTTTTAACAAGTAAAATAGTAAAAGAAGTTTTTAAATTTAATTCCTACTGAGGTCGAAAAAGAAAAATCCTATTTTAGTTATTTTTATTTTATAATTACAATTATTATAAATATGTAATTCCCATTTTCCTTGTAATTTTCCATTTTCAACTTTATACAATATATAGTGTTGCACTACGATTTTTGTTTGTTACTATTTATTTGCTTGCTTTTTTTCCTTTCTGATTTAAGAAGCTGATATTAGTCTGTAACTTCTCATTCTATCCACCTCTTCTAATGCTTCACTATTGCAAAACATTTTTCTTATAATTTCATATAGTACATCTTTAAGTAATTTATAGCTCTGGGAAAGTTACGCCAGTGCTAAAAGTGCTGGTTTTCAAATATGTAGATCCACATTTCGAATCCGAACGGGACGTCTAAATTTTAAATTTAAATTCATGAATAAATATTTGAAAAAACTGTATTAACATCAATTGCCATCCAGTACAGGTTAAAAAAAATTATTAGAACTTTATTGGATGAAAACTAACATATTTTATTAACGGTTGAACATTTGTACAAGATATATATATATATATATATATATATATATATATATATATATATATATATATATATATATATATATAGGAGAGTGTGAACTAATAAAGGAATTTTTAAAAAAGAACTTTAAATTTAATTAATTAAATAAATTGTTATTAAAATGAAATATAATAAGTTGTAAACGCTAATTCTTGGATGATCTCTCGCTGTTTGTACCGTTATATTACACTTCACTTTGCATATAATCAACCTTTTAACTCTTCCCTTAAAATTCCTTTTATAACGCTATTACATAATTTACGAGTGAAGTAAACAGATATATTACACTGCCTTGCAAATATGAAGCATTATATATCCAATAGTATGCTTGTAAGTTTAATTAATGCAAATCATCTCGGTATCCTACAGTGTGTAATATAGGGGTAATGTCAACTTTGTTTTCACTGAAGTAAACCGACTCGACAATAAAATCATTTCTTGACACTATTGTATCAGTTATTAATTAATTCGAAATAACACCAAATTTCAACTGTAAACAGAAAATCCAGTTAACAGCAACTGGATGTAAACTTTGACCTCGATATGGCTTGGAATTAAAGCGTCATTTTACCATTCGAGCACCTACAGCGTAACTCTGCTGTAAAATGAATTGGCATGAATAAACTATATATATTTTTTATAGGCAACACTGTGGTTTATTTGTGCGCCAAATAAACTTTAAAATTTAAAATAACCTCTTCTGAACAATACATGGAAGAGGTTTTGAAAAAAAAAACAATGGTTTTGGTTCTAGTTCAATCACTTAATCCTAGGGTCGCTAATGTCGAAACATCACCCTTATTAACTAATGTTTCTAAGTTGAACCACTGACTGGGCGCTGAATACACGAAAGATACGTACAATGAAATAAGCGTACACCAGGAATATTGCAAAAGATCCGTACAGGATCAAGTTTTGACAGATGACGAGGGTAAGCTATGACGTCAGAACATTTTGATAGGCGAAAAATGCGTTCAATGTTTAGGCGAATACGGATCTTTTATAATCCTTGAGCTACATAAATGAGTTTACCTCTTAGCTAAATATAGATGTCGCCTAGTTTCTCGGGGCTGGAAATCCTCTAAAATTTTATCTATTAAACCTAATTTCCATCACACTTTTCCAGGCATTGAACTGGCAAAATGCTAGAGACATGTTGCGCTATCATTTTGTCGTGTTTAAAATCAGCTTCTAGTCTTGGTAATTTTTTGTGTTTTATATTTTTATTTATTTTTTAATTTACAGAATTATTTTATTTTTACAACTCGACAGATCATGTTACGAGTGGTACAACTCGTACAACTCGAAAAATTTATTTGATCTTACCATCTGATTTCTTGGGCCTAATCTAATCCAATTTTTTGAATATAAGAAAGAGATATTAAATAAGACATTAGTCTCCAGTTACTAAATATTTTTTTTTTTTAATTTAATTCTTTTGTTCGACCTAATATACTTTGTTTTTCTTCTCTTTCCTTCTAAGTGTAACTCCAGTCTCATGTGCGTAGGAGTAGAAGTTTCAGCCTCTTTCAATAAGAGTTCGATTAAATCGAACTTATTCTCACGACAGTTAAAGGCAAAGTGACTACTGACATTGTGGAAAACCATTTTTGACCCATTTTGACTCGGAAAATCCTAAACCTTAAAAGTTATTAGCAAATAGTTTAGGAGTAGATGGGTTGACAACTGGAGTCTGGTTTGTACGCTTTTTTCGCTTGTCAGCTGTGTGTGTGTGTGTGTGTGTGTGTGTGTGTGTGTGTGTGTGTGTGTGTGTGTGTGTGTGTGTGTGTGTGTGTGTGTGTGTGTGTGTGTGTGCGTGTGTGTGTGTGCGTGTGTATGTGTGTGTGTATGTGTGTGTGTGTGTGTGTGTGTGTGTGTGTGTGTGTGTGTGTGTGTGTGTGTGTGTGTGTGTGTGTGTGTGTGTGTGTGTGTGTGTGTGTGTGTGTGTGTGTGTGTGTGTGTGAGGGGTGTAAAGGCGCTCCTTGGTCGACTTTGTTTACTCTTTTAGTCTCCTTGTTGGTGGTCCTAAAGGCTTTATTATTTTTATTTTTATCTGATATCAAACATTATTTTATAAGCTATAAAGCACATATTTTGATTTAATAATTTAGTTCCTTTAATCTTCTCTACTTTACAAGTTTCAACTTTAATTTACAAATTAAAGTTTCCTTCCTATAACACCTTTTTCGCATTATTTCCATTTATCTTCATTTCCAATGCTCACACATAACCTTTATGAACGAGCTTATAACATTCTCATTTTCTACCAACTAAACGTTTGTAAGTAATAATTTAAACTCATAAAATTGCACAGTCATATGTTACAATTTCCCGTAGCAACTAACACATTATTACACTACCGGTCATTACACCCGCATTGCTAGGCGAAGTAAATTATAAGCAACTTCTAAGTGCAGGTTGAAGTTAATGCTAAACAATAACGCCCCATATATATAATTCAATTAAGGAAAAGTAAAATATAATGGCGTGTTCAGATACAGAGAATAGAATACTCTTTTGATATATTATACTACGTCATCAAGATTGAATCCAGTTAATGGCGACCGGAGGAAGTACAATCGTAGTTGCATTCGTGCTAAACTCCAGTAGCTGAAGGTGATTTATTCTTAAAACGTAGTCTTTCAATTCAATGTTTGGGTAGGGACGTTGTATTATATGACATTGCAAATTTCAAAACGACGTAATTTTTGACCAAAGGAGTCTATCGACTTTTTTCCCCATTTTATACATTCTAATCAACTAAACATTTTAAACAAGGAACAATTGTTATGAGTAAGAAGACATAAATGTATGTTGAAACTTCCAAAAATGAAAACATAACCTGAATGTAGCAACACACAAAATAAGAAAAGTTAATTTCTTGTGTAATACTAAATTACTATACACGTTTACTTCTATACAAAGTTCCCTTTTAGAATACTTTGGGTTATAAGGGATGTTAACAAAAAGTTTTAAATAATTGGTTTCTCGACTAACAGTAATATAATGACGAAACGTTCAATATGCATAAATCGATATTAATTTACGTACAAAAGTAAACTGACTTCATTGTAGAGACTTTCTTCGCTGCAAGCTTCCTCTGAAACATTTTATAAACTCAATCTTTATTCACGTAGGTCTGACAATAGATTGAACTTTATACTTTATATATTAACTCAAGTATTTCACTTTATAAATGGTTTATTTTACGTCTAGAAAATTTAGTTTTTTATACTTAAATCCATCCAAACTTTGACCTAGATTTAAATGTAATGCATTGCAACATTGTGCGGTTCATAAAAAATTATGTTTGTAAAGTGTGGTTATGTTTCCCTGACAATAATTTATGTGTTCTAACCAGTATTTATAGTTGACTATACTTCTAATGAGCTTTTTCTTGTTTATAATGCATAAGTTGGATGTGTCAAAAATATTGCATATATTGTTTTTCCCTTAAACGATTTCCAATCAAGAAATGGTTAAAAAGTTCATTTTAAATATTTTAATAAGAAACATTCCACCATGTATTGGCTACAAAGAGCTTAAGAAGAAATCCTGAGTTATACGAAACGGCAGCTTATATTTAAATGTGATTATTACAGGGCTGATCAAGTTGTGTGTCAGATGTTAAATTAGTTAAGTTTCGAAGATATATTGTTTCTCCAGAAAAGTAGAATTATAAACTTGCACAGCACCGTGGAAAGAATAAATATTTATTCTCTCGTCAGGGCCTAAAGTAATGATGCTTCATCGTTATCTCGCTTAGGTTTCATCAACGTCTGGTGGCGGACGTGTCGATATTTTGATACGTTCTAGATTGTTAATTAAATTCCGACGATCCTTCTCCTTATAAATTTAATTTTAGGCCTAAACGACTTACATGAGTTTATCCAAGTTAAAGAACTCAATTTTGCTGTCAATGACTTTTTGCGAAAAACCTTCAAGATTAAAAAGCTTTAATAACTACTAGAAAACTATTTAAAGTTCAAGCAAATTTATAAAAAAAACTTACTGGTACGTAACGTTTTTACTCTACTAGCTCATCATCATCAGTTTAAAATATTTAATACTGTCAATTTCTTTTTAAACTTTGTGTCAACTGTTGGACACAAAAATGACAACGAATATTACCGTTTGTACTCAATGGCTTCTGATAAATACTTAAAGTCTTGACTCCTGGAGCCGAAATGAAGTTTAAAGAAATGTACGCGGCAATGCTATCAGCAAAATTATACCACTGCAGTGCAATCAAGTTGCTCTAAGAGATAAAACCGGGCGATGTCTCGGGAACTTAAAGGACTTGTATAAAACCTAGAATAAATTTCTTCGTTTCGAAAAGTTTACAAAAATAATATCCACTTGTCCGCTGTTATTGTTAAATGATTAAAAACAAAAGAATTATTAACGCACAACAAGTTTTATATTTTCCAAAAATTGTTTTTAGTATAACTTGGCCAATTACAAAAACTCTATAAAGTTTTATTCAGAGAATTCAAGATGTTATAATACAAAAATAATCAGTTGGCAAAATTAAAACGCGTACTTAGTCCAGTTATACGGAAAATCATTTTGAAACACTTTTTTTATCCTGTAGAGTGTTAAGAAATGGGTAGAAATTATATAGTTTGTAACAACTTACAGAACAAATCTGGGGAATTTATTTTTTAAACTATTTCCAGAATGTAGTTAGTCTAAATCTTACTAAATTCCTATTTAAGAATTTGACAAATTATGTGGTTTAGGCTAAACTATTGCGGCTTTGTTCAGATGTCACAGCATGATTTAAATGTTTGCCTTTACATTTATAGCCATTGTATTAATTTTTCTCAAGGTATTAAAGCTAGTATGATTTTTAAAACTTTATTTTCAACATAATTTTGAAATAAGTTGTTGTAGAAATCCATTTGTTCTGGGAACGTGAAAAATAAAATGTTTTAAACAGTAATTGTAGTTTAAAAACACAAAACATTTCACACATTTATTTAAGGCTTGAGAAAGTCTGAATTCTTCATATTCTTGGAGAAAACATTGTAGGGTTATATAAATAAACATTAGAAAAGTCTCATTTAGCTCTTATTTTTATAATGGCGTTCACCAATTATCGACAGCATTTAGCATAAATAACATACTACCAAGGCCTTCTTGTTTAAATATGTTCCAAGTGGGATGATTGTTACTTATATATATTATTAGGGAAACGAGGGAGTTTATCGGTGTGAAACACTTAGCTACAACCTTTGTACTCTCTTTCCATCCCTACCACAGGATTTGCCTAATGGATACCGACCTCTTTGCAGAATCCAAGTACCCACCTGATGCTGTATCTTCCTGATATCCTCTGGTGTACATACCTGCCAGCCAAACCACTTTCTTCTTGCAGCTCCCAATGCAGGACACTCATAGAGCACGTGGATTGGGCTCGTTGCACCTCTTACATTTAGGGGACCTAGATCTTCCAATTTTGTATTGGAACCTCCTTAGATTCCCGTGGCATGTGACCAATTCTACAGTAGCTCTAAGATGATATCTACATAAGGAGGGTAGCTCTTTGCCCCACAAGTCTCCCTAGTATCCCCAAAGTACCTTGGATTTGTTGCACACCAAAGTGGTATTCCATTCTTCCCTGCACAACCTATCTATATGTGCCGTGATCCCCTTGCGCCCCTCCTGAGGTGGCAAGCAACGGTCCTTGAGTTATACACCCTTGTTTTGCTAAGGCATCCACTATCTCATTTCCTATCCAGCCACAATGTCCTGGAATCCAGGATAGGTTACACTTATACAGCTCTGCTAAAGAAGCTATAGTCCCAGCACCAGCTTAGAGCTGGCACTAGCCTTACCTAAAGCCTTTAAAGCTGCCTGGCTGTCTGAGCAAATCCAGATGGCCTTGCCCCTCTGTAGGATGATAATGGGGACTGATAAAACTTCATCACGGTAAACTACACCAATTTTGCTACCAAACAATAACAGAGAATTACTGAGTTTCTCTGAAGTAGATAGGCTACATAAAAGGAATGAGGTGCATTCCCCATTCTACTCATGACTCTTTTCTTACTACACACAAGACGTATTCCAAACGTTTCTGTAAAATCTATTTTAAAATTGTATGCAGGACACTTTGAAGGCTTTGGAGCAAGGGTAAAGACAACATTAAGATAATTCGTATGATTTTCTTTTCTAAAGTGTTTTACCGAGTCAAGCACACATAAGCTACACCGCCTGGCAGGGATTTCGGCGGATGTGGTCAGTTTTGGGAAAGATTAAGGTAAGAGTACAAATTTCCATACAACAGAAGGAAGAGAGGAGTCTCAGCCCTGAGATAGGTCTAGTCTTTAGGTATGCTGTAGACGTTAGGGATTCCATAGACAGTAGGGACCTTAGGGATTAATGTAAAGACTCCCTCATATTACCCTTATATTAATAGGGGATCAAGTTGGAGTGAAGTGGGGAAGGTCAGTTCCTTGAGTTAGTCAGGTCTCTGTCAAAGTCATAAAGAAGTGTCAACCAGCTGTCTGGGTGCTTACCGAAATAGAATTGCGGTGGATGCATTTAGCATATGGGACGGAAATATATTGTCCTCCAGCATTATTTATATAAATACATATAAACTCTGTATGGCACTTTTGAGTCTCCTTAGTTATAGAAATGGAAATATATTTAAAGGAATATAAAATATTATAATCCAGATATTAGTAGCTTCATTAAAATCCTTGCTTTCTCAAAAAGGGATATAAGAATACGAATGTTTGATGAGGCCATTAGGAATGTTTGACAAAAGATATTTTAACGAAATTTACTATGGATAATGTTTGTAAGGCGTTTACAATTGTTATTTATCGGTGATCTTGCATCAAATTGTAGATTAAATAAATTTAATCAAAATTGTAAACCAAACTCTTAACTGTTAAAGTGTCATTTTTTAACATTTTTCAGTAAAGGTTAGTTGCAAAAACAGTCACAATATTCGCACTGCTTGATATTCCGCCCAACAATGTGCAGTAACAATGTGATGGAATGTAATAACATTTTGCCTAGTAACTTATACTTCCTAGTAATCTGCAGGGGCGGAAATTACACATTCCATAGAACGAACAGCGCCCGTCTGGAATTAGAATGACTGGACTAGGCTGAACTGAATTTTAACAAAATAAAATTCTCACTCGCCAAAACACTATATACTGTATTTATTTTTCTTTTTTTATAATATAGGCCTACATCGAGCTGTGGCATTGTCGTCAGCAACTATTTACCTTTTCTTCCTCTCAAAAGGATATCGTCATTTGAATACCATTTCCACAGGAGTAATCAATTTTGTCACAGTACTTCTAAATGTTCGAAATTTTATTACAAAAAGTATAAAATATAGTTTCATATTCATTTATATTTCATTTATGTTTGTTATGTGAATACTTGGTTACAAATAGGTAAAATTATGTTGCATTTAAAATTTGATGAACAAATAAAACGTAGCATAAAAAGTAAGTTTAAGAAAAGATTAACTGTTATATCTCTTGTTGATTCGAAAATATCTAATCGATTTACAAATTTAAGGACATTGAAGCCCCTATTTATTTTGTGTGTGTGTGTTCGCGGGCGCTCGTTCGTGCTCGCGCAAAATGACAACTTTAACTAGTACACTGTACTACAGGATTGTTGCTCATTTGACGACGAAGATTTTGAGATTGCATATTCTTTCGTTTAGTACTGCCTTTATCAAAATTTCCTTAATTCGTTTTGACCAAGACTGTATATTTTTGTTTTGGTTTTTTCATGTTTTCATTTATATAAATTGCTTTTTCCTTATTATACCGCATTCATTTTAGGGTTATTCCGTCCAAACCTACACGAGCTTCAAACCTCTTCATTATGTGAATACGTTTTACACTCATTATTTCCTAGATTATTGAACAAAGTTCACTTATAAAAGTACGTACAGCATATTTTCCCAAGAGCTAGCCAAAAATACAGTTGGTTTTTCATGACTTCCTGTTTTCAAAATATGTTTGTTTTCTTTATTTATGTATATTTACTCATTATAAGTGTTCAAGAAATCGTTGAGTTTTACTGACGCATTTATTATTTTCCCCATTTTTAACAAAGGGAAATTATTTTTTCCCATTTTCGACTAAATCGAAGAGTAGGCGTACTTCTCTAGTTTTCCAATTTTCTTAAGCGCTACAACTACTTTCATGTAAAACAAATATAAGCTGTACATATATAAGGTGTGCTTTTTCCGTCTTCGGTGAAAGAAGTCGCTTACCTTTCGTGACAAGTGAAAAAATAATATTTCTTATAAGTGAGCAATTGCAGAAAACATAGGTTTACGTAAAATTAGAAAGCCAATTAAATAGAATATTCTTCTCTTATGCAACTATCTTTTAAATTCCTTATTAATGGAGACCCTTACAAGGAAAATTATTCCACACATTAATGACCCTGTTGATAAATAATTTATTGATTTACGAGACAACTTTCAGTCTCCATGTATGAACTGAAAAGTTGAGAAATAATTTAGTTGCAATTTTTCTTAGCAAGAGACTGCATTTTAAACAACTTGCCTGTACAACTATAAAACATTGCTAAGTCATACTCGCCGAAAACTACTTTACGTTTGTGAAACAAATAGATAAGTGCGAAAGATCCTGTACGCGTTTCTAAATTTGTAATATTATACAAAAATGTATACTGTAAACAAAAACTTATTTTCATAATGTGTACAATTAATTATACAAACTGAAGAATAAGGTCTTCGAAAGAAAAGCTCTAGCTGGGGAACGGTCACTATTGTGTATTTCATATAACAAGAAGAGAATTAAACCAATAACTATAATAAGAGGTAATAGCTTAGGATATGTCTTAGAATGCAAAATAACCATTGAAACCAATAAATTTGCCAATTATTTACAACCATCATGCCACCAGATGCGCATAACTTTATTATTTATTACAACCACTTGATTTAACTCAAACGCAAACTTTTCGTTTCAATGATTTTATTTGTTGTCTATTCGCTTGTTGTAGGAAATGTTAGATTACAATTATTTAGGATTTTCATAAATATTAAGCTCTCTAAATATTAAAAAATAATTTACATCAGTTTAATAAAATACAGTATTATGTGTCTAATTTATTTTTCCTTAAAGAAAAAGGTTATTTAGAATTTCATTCCGTTATATATCAAGATTATATTAAGGAAACAGTTGGAAAATTTGTTTTTTTTTACTCTCATAAATTCATAAATAACGATTTATTTTTTTCAATATAAATATTAAAAAAGTATGTTGCCTAAAAGAATTCTCTGGTATAATATTATATGACAATAATAATTAATACCTTTTACATCATATCTCACAATTAGATAGACTGTCACGTTGTCAACTGGGGCCGCTCCTCGAAATGTACGTCCCCATTTTAAATCGAAATTCTACTTTAACCTATTCTATTTTTATATAAGCAGTTAATTACAACAACTTTTATACAATATGTAACCAAACGACACTTGCGAAACTAAGTGGTAAATAATATAATAGGTCGTTATATTAAATTCATTTTCATTATAATGTAAAACGTAAGTGGTTTTTAGACAAGCCTCTATATATCCTGTGTACGTAATAAGTTAACGTGTATTCTAGTACCTCAAATTAAAAATGAAAATAAACATATACATTTATTTCTCACTTTCTTTCAAAGGTTTGGTTTTTTATAGCTTAAGACCAATTTATAGGACAAATAACTTTATCCCTTAAGAAATGCTTAATATTTACATAATATAATTGACTTATGTAACACAAAGACTGCTTCATCTCTGATTTATTTTGTTTTCTCATGTGCTACTTAAAAACACTTGTACATTCAAAACAATAAAAATATTTCAAATTTCGTATACCATAAACATTGTTCAATTTTTTTAATACGACATCCTCAATTTATAAAAACACAAAACTGTATATAAACAGATTATTTCTAGATGAAACAGTGCATTATATTATACTATGTTATTAAAATTTAATATCGGTCTATCGTTATATTACAATATAGCTACGTAGTATCTAGTGAGGATAGGCTAATTTGAAAAAAAATTAACTCTGCAGTTCTACAACATAACCTATGCCAGTGGTTCCCAAAAGTGGCTACTTGAGGCGCAAGGATCATTGACAGGGGCTCTGCGACGTGTCTTAGAATTGAACATTTAAATTAAAAATACTGTTAAGTGAAACTGGGTGTACATTGTAGCGCACCTGTGGGTTGTAAAACTGTGAGAGCAAAACTGTCAGCTCTGAGTATAAGAGATTGCATGGACAGGTTAGCACACAAGTCTCTATGCTTCTATTCTATTTATTGTAGAAATTAAAAAAATTAATTGATAAGAATTGACTTTACTATTTACTAACTACAATATAATGACCAATTTTCTCCAGGGGCCACCAGTAAATATTTTTATCTAAAGGGCGCCATGGTTTTAAAAAGTTAGGAAGCCATTTACATATAACATAAAATCAGCTGTTTTAGGATATCTTATATCAACTGTTGTCATTTAATGTAATCTAAAAAATGAAGAACGTCTCGTCATCATGACGTCACCTTGACTTCAGGGCGAAGATTTTTTCTCCATGCAAAACATACACATCCAGTCCCGACATTAAAAATAGTAATTTCAAAAATGTTACTAGTAGTGTTCTTGCATTATTCTAAACACACATTGATTCCAACTATTCGTCAAATATAAATTAGTCAATATATAATTTTCAAAGGAATTTATCAAAACTAGTTATGCTCAACTACAAACATATGCAACAGTAATTATTAAATTGAAATAAAACATTTTTACTGTATGAAGAGGTCATTTGTATTCGGTAGAAAATAAATTAGTTATATTCACTGAAATAGAACTTCCAAGAAACATTATGAATATTTGATAATCTTCGAAGAAAACCTGTCTATATTTCACGTGGCTATTGTTAAGTCAGGCGACGGGATTTTGGCGCTGATTTAGTGTCTGGGTTCTACCCGGTGCATGCGACCGGTTCCGAAATAAGCATGGCTCTTCCCGATTGAATTAATTACTACCGACTTCGCCAGACAAAGATCAATCATGGAATAACTTCGGGCTACGAATACCTATTAATAAGACTTTGCTATTTCCGCCGATCGAGCTCATTCGATCAAGTCTTTAGCATTATGTTCTATTCTGTTACTAAGAAACTGATGTATAGCAACACTTTGTAGTCACCAAATCACTAAATGTTTATACAGAGGAGGTCCAGTGGGTAGGCCCAGGCGTACACAATTTTATTATATATTTGTTAAAATCTTTCATAATTGTCAATAATTGAAAAAGATAAATGTTATACATCTAAAACAAAACAAATGCTCATAATATTATAGCGAAATTTAGAATACCAGCAATAAAATAGCAAATAAACGGTCTTTTGCTAAGCTTATTATACCTATTTATCCTGAGAGTAAAATAATCCTCAACACACACCATTTAAATTCTAAACAATTTCTGGGGGAGAGCCCTGGACCAGAAATTGTTTAAAAAGCTATCCCCCTCGGTAGTCACGACTCCCCTAAATTGTTCCTACCCAGAAGATAAATCCTGAAGCCTCCCCTGTGTTTATGGTAGGTTTTCGTGTTCTTTGTTGGGCTTTGACAATCCTGTTAGTACGCTACATAGACTTAGATCAAATATATGAAGGTTGGGATTTGAAGCAATGCTAATAATTTAACATGTAAACTTTTTGTCTATGGTTTTTATCTACTAACCATAAAATATGTTTTACTAGAGGCGCAGAGTGGGGTTGGGTTTAATAACTAACCCCGTCCCAAAAATATTTTTCTTAAATACTTTACCTGTTAAAAAAATACTTATTAATATTATTTAAATCTAACTTCATATTAATTACAAACACTCATAAATAAATTGAAATACTACAACTTCAAGATTGTTTTTCTATGAAAAGGTTTGGTTGGTTGGCTGTTCATTTTTTTAACAATGATTTTATTTAAAACCTGCAGAAGTCCAATTGTCTCTAAAATGTTTCTCAAATACTTGGAGACATTTAGACTTAATCTGAACGAGAGGTTGCGCATAGAAGTGTAGCACTTTATTTCTACACACCTAGAAAGTGTCCGGGCAGACATATGGAACAAATAGGAGCTTTGAAACAATTCATTCCACTTTGCAAACAGTGTTCTTGCAACATTTTGTAGTTCTGATAGAAACTGATACCTCTATTAATCTTTTGATCACCTCTCCCTTTCGAGTTTTTTTAATAAAGATTTTAGAATGCTGTATTTTCCAAATTCAAGTGTACAATTGGCGATAGCAATAACTTTATTCTGCGATTGCAATTAAAAACGTCAATTCATCATTAAAATCAAGGACGATTTTTGTTCAACGAATGCAATTCATGTAGGCCATATGCACACACAATATCTTCAAAGCCATTAGTTTCGTTTGGCCGCATATTTGTGAAAAAACTTAGGAACAGCATCCAACTACCTCTGGCTTCACCCAAGTGAATCGGTCCAATTGAGAATCAACTTTTTAAAGAGCTCCCTAAGAACTCCGTAGACTCAATATTTCTTTGTAGAATGCAACTGAGAAAAACTACATTTAAAGTTTGCTTCTATTAAAATGTTATTTCTACAAATCTTTTGTTCTGATTTTCTAAATAAATACCTCGCTTCAAATTTATTGTCCCTTTTGGAATGGATTTAAATTAGTTTACAAATTTAATTTACTCATTTTGTCAAATTGTGTTTCATTTTAGGTACTAGAATGTTACTTAATTTCAAAATTTTCCATTTGGGTTATAAATTAGCTCCCAAGCTCCCAGAATGTCAACACCTCTCCCCCTTAGAAAGGATTTCTGGCGAAGAAACTGACATTCACGTATTCAATACATTCACACGCACTTCACTTAATTGAAATAAGAGAAAACCAGTAATAACATGTTTTCACTTTATAAAGAGAACCAAGAAACAATATCAACTAGTTTTGCTAAGTAGACTGATCAAGTGTTCTAACGTTATTTTAAAATGCATACAGCTGTAATAAATTGAGAATAGTAAATACAGAGAGCCTTAAGACAAGGAATTAATTAAGTTGTCCTGTTCTTCTCGCATTATTAGAAATGTTAAGTAGGATATGAAAACTTCCGAACGACGTATTCATCCTATCAGAAAATTTATATGCAAACTATCATCATTCCAAACGCTGGCAATGCATAGAAAGAGCTGGGGAGGATAGGTTTGGATCGAAATTTCAAAAATAGGCTTGAAATATCGTAAACACCACAAACTGATAAACAAATAATTCTTATAACTTAAACCATAGAAATAGTCATGTCTCGTTTTATTCAGAATAATATTTAATACTGTCTTTATAATAAGCTTATATATTAATAATAATAATTTAAGATTAAGTTTTAACTCTTTTGTATCTTTTTCATTGTTGATTTACAAATTTTAATAACGAAGAACAATAATAACTCGTACAATATATACAAGTATAATAATAGCAACTAGTATATTAACTAGTGACTCATTAAATGGGTTTCATGTTATCCCGAATAATCTTTCACTGTTTTTGCTAGCGTAAAGCTTTGTAACAGTTCTTTTTGTTCAAATTTATTCTTATTTATTTAGGGTAACAATTATTTACTTATTTATGATACGGCATGTGTATATCATAACTACATGTCATATTACTTTAAAATGCATTTTAAACAAGAAAAATTGATAATTTTCGCACACCTAAACATAGGTTAAAATTGGAAAACGAATTTAAACTAAAAAATGTACAAACATACAAGACACAAAAATTTCATTGTTTTTTAACAAAGTAAATTCATACTTTATTATGAATTAAATAAACATATAGCAATATATATCATAAAATAGCAACAATATATCCATTTAGGATGGGTTGGTTGAAAAAATATTAAGTTTCGGTCTTACGCAGGCCACTATTATATCGTGCGCGGTGGTTAGGTTATCATAAATATGTTACTGTTACTTCCCTGCTACATTATGAATCGGATAACAGGAAGTGCTAAATAGAGGAACAAGAAGCATCGAGGTACCACCGGAATATATATGTGGTGTATGGGAGTGACTGCAACTGGCGGTGATGCGTTCAACTCAATTCTCTAAAATTACTTCTTTTTGGGTGACAGAAAACAAGAACCGATCGTCATATTGACAAGTAATTTTCACAGTAAATCAAATAAAGTCTGCCCTGTATAAATATTTAGTGTTCTTACGTCTCCTGCAAAATAACTTCTAAAAATAGTGGCCTTCGTATAATACGTAAGTACCTAAGTTTCTAATAACCTAGACACGCTTATATTGTGCATGGCAGAGACATCGATGCCACTATTTCACGTCAGCAACCGGTTAGAATTTTTTTCCAGCCCAAACTGTCTAGCGTGGAAACTCTTTTGCTAATTATAATAGCCTGTATGTGTATTATAAAAATAATAATAATTCCATTTCGCTGTAAACTCTGTAAAATATGTTAGTCATTTTAAGGTGTATATTTTCCAAGTTTAATTTGTATTGTGGCATTTATAAGCATGTTTCCTTGTTTGTAGTGCATTTTTAAATAAAATTTAAATCTGAAAAAATTAAAGTGTCTACATTTATTGTATAAATTTACCGTATAAAGCATTAGGTTGTGTAAACAGTTAGTTACAATAATAGTTTTATAAGTCTTATTTAAATTTAAGAATAGCAACAGTAAAATAAAAATAAATAAGAATTATTTTACAAATTAATTTTTATGGACAGTAAAACTTCCTCACAATTTATCTACTTACTTAAGTACATACAAAAGTAATTACATTGAAGAATAAACTGGAAAAATAAAAGCAAAGAGCGATAAGAATGTGAGTACAAAAGTCGCTCATTCACTACAACAATGGCAGTCGATAGGCGTTCAGATAGCTAGCGCATCTCTGGCTTTGTTCTGTTCTTTTGTTGTGCACTCTTCCCATAAGTCGTTCCCAATATATTTAGTTTGGTGTTGTGATTGCTGTAGATTTTGTCGCGTTCACACGCGTGTCCGAGTTCTTCCAAAACCATCTGAGTCATGCCTATTTACGAATCTGTAAGAAATGGCTGCTACGAAACCTGATATCTAATGATCTCACTAAAAATTCAAGGAAGTTTTTAATATCGAGTTAGTGTTTGCTTGGATTTTTTATATTATGTTGTCAGTCTTAATTTTATTCGTATTAATTTTCTTTTCAAGTCGACAAGTGGTTTATTGCCTAGGAAGGATTTTAAGAGATTAGGAATAATATACAGGATTAGGACAAGGAAATTGTATTAGATGACCAGGTCAATGATGTGCTGAAGAATTAGGTCACGTGTGCAGGGACGCTTTCATCAAGAGATATGTTAGGATTTTATTGAGGTGTCTACCCTATACAATCTGTAAGAAGAGATATAGTGTAGGTTGGATGAAGTAAGATAGGATACTGTGCTGGTTGTGGGAGTAGGAAGAAGTATGGTTTGCGTGGGTAAGATCGCTTACTTGGATTAGACATGTTTCCTAATGGGGGCATACCGGTAACCGGATTCTACGTACATATCTAAGTGGCTATTAAACATGTGTTTATCTTAGTAGATGTAAAGTATATATGTTACAAGTTCGTTTAGTATGGGTATAGAGGGTTTGGGTTATCTAAACCTTCATAGGTGCTGATAATCTCTCTCTCTCTCTCTCTCCCTCTCAATCTCTCTCTCTTTCTTTCTCTCTCTCTCTCCCTCTCTCTCTCTCTCCCTCTCTCTCCCTCTCTTTCTCTCTCTCCCTCTCTCTCTCTCTCTTTCTCTCTCTCTCATTTTCCCATCCTCTCAGTTCAACCATTACTAATCCAATACCTTATCCAATATTCCTATTGCATAAAATTACTTAAGATCATAAACAGTATACTTAAGTAGACTTTAAGACCATCCTGTCTCTCCATTTCGTCGTATCTAGTTCCAGTAATCTTTTGTTAAAAGTGGAGTACATTCCACCAGCACAGCTACAATCGTAATAGGGATTTAACCTTCTGACCTAAGTTCAGTTGTATCTATCTGGTGTCGAAAAGTATAATTATATATATTATTATATTTTTAAAATATACCTTTATTTAATTATAATGTAAAAACACATTTATTTCAATTTCACTATACATTTACATAGCATTATGAAGTGAATAAAATGTTGTTTATGGAAATATAAATCGTGTTATTATATACGATTTTAAAATGCAGTTATCAGAAACCCTAAAAATTAGACTTTGTACTTTATAACGTAGTTTGCATTCACTATAGGCTACTAAATCCTACGTCTATTATTCCAAGACGCCGTTTAATGTAACAATACATATATTTTGAAATATTTAAAAAATACAAGTTACGAACCAAATATCTATAACAATTATAACATTATTCGTATGAATTTCATTCATGCGGTTTAGATAGCCTATTTATTAATATATTCATTATTTCTTAGTGTATTCGTTATTAAAGAGGCAATGAGCGAGCTAAAATCATTCAAATGTTATAAAACTTAATGGCTTTGGTAAAATGTCAGAGTTACCAATACAATATTATTGTCTTTGATGATATTATTAGTGTCTGATGATGCAGACGACAATTTCTAATTGAAATTCCATTCCTTCGTCAAATACTATAAAAGTAAGAATATTAATACTCTTTGACAGTCTGGAATTCTATTGTTATATAAACTAGGTTAGGTTATATTTGTTCGAATTTCTATTCAATTGAAGCGACCTCATTTAATACCATCGGTTTAAAACGTTTTGAAGGAAATGTGTAAATATTGTTACCCAAGTAAAGGTATTTAATAAACGTTTTTGAAAATTTAAAAATATAAGAATTACTCAACATATGTTTAATGTTTTAAACAAGAAGAATATTGAAGTCAAGGTGACCTAATAATCTATTTTACATTTATTTAGTTTCAAGAATTAAAAATAAACTCATTGTGTACCAGACGGATTCTGCTGCATCCTTCCCTTCAATTAGTGAAATGTAATGGGTATTTTTCTTTGCTTACATCCTTTTTTCCCATCCTACAATTTTACGAAAGAATAAATCCAATTTGTTTACATATAAAATACTTAGTATTAGTATTATTTGTAAATTGTATCAAAAATTTCATTAAACTATTAACTTTACTTCTAGTAAAACAATATTGCTCTATTAAATATCCCAAGACATTGCCTTTGCCGTTGCTATAAAGTAATACGGAGCTGTAAGCCTCAGCCTAAACTTTAACTCCAAACTTTACGAGTTTCCAAGCAGAAATAGCAACGCTGGCTAGGATTCACTCGGCTTTAGGCTCTGATAGGGTCTTTACCTTCTACAAATCCCCCCATTCTCTGCTTTTTTTCATATTCGTATGAAAAACCGACTTCAAGACGCTCCTTCACAAACTTTTGTCAACTAATCCTTAGCTAATGTAATATAGTAGTCTAGAAATTCCGAGTCTCGATTTTTCGAGCGTCCGTTAACTTCGGGTCCTGCTTCGAGTCAGTTAAGTCGCGGGATTAATCAGCTAAGCTGCCATCGTTTAAATATATTTCGACGTCAGCATTGCCGGTTTCATATAACAACCAAAGAACTGATTGGATGGATAGAGAACTATTCAAAGAGTGGTTTCTTAATGAGTTTGTGTCTTAAACTGAAAGGTTTTTATTTCGATGTGAAAATTTTGAGATAACAGATGTTACGATTATTGAAATAGTTCAAAAAACTACTGAAGGTAGTGATGACGAGAATAAAGATGAAGGTTTGACCGAGACAGTAGAAGAAGGGAAAATTAATCATGAAGAAATTTAAATAATCATGAAGAAATAATCACGAGTAGAAATTCCACTACGTTATATTGAACCACGCACTACATAGTCACCACGCACTACATAGACACCACGCACTACATAGACACCACGCCAACAGATGTGCTTCTGTTACGACGTCTACGCGACACCGTAGCAAGAAAACGATCTGATAAGCAAAAGCAGAAGACACATAGCAACTAGAAACCGTGATGATTAATGTATTTCAAAGCAACATTAATTAACACAACTAAACGTGTTTTCAGCATTCTTAACTATAGTATTAGGGTTCACTAGAACTTCTATTTTTACTAATGCACAGGAACGTATTTCGCGTAATCCGAGGGAGTCTCGGTTCCAACTACCTCAAATTATCGAGACTCTACTGTACTTTAACCTTTTTAAGGCCAGCGGGGCCATAAAGAATGTTATAACCGATACCGATTTGAAAGAGTTAACAATATATAGTTAGCCAAAGATAGGCTATGAACCTCTGCGATCTAAGATTAGCTAAATGATCGTATTTTAACAGTGCGACCGGGAAGTTTCTACTGTCTACGCCTTACTGTATGCATTGTAAAGAATAAGGGAGAATGTAGGTTGGATTAAAACCGGGACAGGACAGTATCGCTTGTCTTAAGTACAGAATACTCTAACAAGGTCAAAAAAGGGTCATTTCCGTTACTGGTAAGTAGGCTACTTTAAACATTGGTAAATGAGTTGACTCATAAAAAAAAGGAATTAAAGAAAACTTCATGCAAAATTCGTTTAACAATGTAACCTATTACAGTGTTTGAATAGGGAGAACTTTATTTAAAATGAATTATACTTTTAAATAAAGGTATCAGAAATAAAGCGTTAAGGATCCGTTTAGTGACCTAGAGAAATATAAAATGACTCTTTTTAAACTCTCATTTTTGTTTGCCCATTTTGCTACGGGTCTATACCCCAAAACACGATCAACCTATGTGGCACACATCCTCGGGCAAGATACATCCTCTGTCTCACAATCGCATGCGATTAATAACCCTCGCGCTAGTGAGGGAATCAGGATTGAAAGCCCTTTCTAGTGGATAATCAGGAGATAGTGAAATGAATTACAACGGTACATATCGCGCAATGGCCGGATAAAAAAGCCTGGTAAGAAAGAAACCCTGCCAGGAAGAACCTTGCAATTGATCACGCATGAATCCCGGGACCTAAGATATCCTCATACCAAGCAGTAATGGGTGGTGTTGTCCAGAAGAAAACTCATTCAATTCGATCTTACTTGATTGTAGCTGTGGCAAACTGGAATCCATGTTGCCAGTTTCTGTATGTAAGACAAAGCATAACATTGCACGGCTCTTGCAAAGCCACAGGCGACAATGAATGATTTTGTGTAATTAATAAAATAAAAGCGTTATTTAATGTGGCATATATTTACTCCTAGGCTGTGAAACCCGCTCACTAAAGTACAGGAAAATATTATCTGTATCCTATTTCAGGAGAAATGAGTTTTCGTTGGAATTCATTTCGTACTAAATGAGATTTAGTATGATATCAAAAAATTTTAACATTTTTTATATAAATTCACTACTACTACCCTATCGAGTAACCTTTATAGCCTAAGGGAGGAATACTAAAAGCAGAGTAACAATAGTTCACATAATTTCCGCGCGGTCCAGTAGTAGTGTTGTTAGCATGGGCGCTTATATGAAAGTTTGTAAGGTAACTAGACGAGATGGCATACTAAAAGATTAGGCAGTTACAAAATTCAAGTTTTAACCTTTTTTAGCCTATTATTACCTATTAAATACTAGGTCACTGTACTTAATATATAAAGAAAATTAGAACATTAATCTAAATACTCGTACTTTTTATTAAAATCAATATCTAAATATTCAAGGAAACACGCAATTTTTGTATATAAATATTTTAGCATAAGTTATCTCCCACAATCAATCAATTTTTAATATAACTTTCTTGAAAAAAATCAATGGTCCACATATGACGCTTGGATATTTATTTTGTTTTTTAAATATGGGGGTGAGCTAAGGGGCAGTGCCCCCTTGCCCCTCGAAATGGGCTTCGGCCCCAATGATTATTTGACCAAATAGTATGTGTAAATAGACTGAATGTCACTTATACTTGTCCATAATTACAATCTGGAACACTTTTAGCCATAATTCTATTAGCGATCATGAAGAAATGAGAGATATTTGATACATAAAATAATATCACCTTTCTTACGAAGGGCGTATATTGGTTCGACGATAAAGACCGACAAAGTAAAGGAGGATTACCACCTCAGCCCTTACGCATGATCTGACAAAACTGCCTGCAGACCTATATTGTTTCTTAGCCCAAGCACCAAACCTTCAATAGCATTGTAATTAGTCTGATAAAGGGGATTAACAACATCTGTGGTTAATTAATTAATGGTGGATTTCAAGGGAAAAGACGTAAATGTTTTATTTATAGTAGAAAAATTAGTGGAAAACATAGATCAATATTGTAAAAATTATGAGGATAAAATTTAAACCATATAAATGAGGGGAAATGGTTGGAGATCATAACTCGCGTGGACAATCACTCGCTTGAAAGTAAAATGGAAATAGGTAAATGAAAAATTCTTTATTCTTTTAATATAACTATTCACAAAGCAAACAATAAATTGAAAATTGTCGTAATCCCACCGAATGCCATCAGACTGCATTACGGTTGAGCCCGGAGTGAACGGTTTGACAGAGTCCTGGCCGTGACAGCTTCAATGGGCGTGTTCAAATTAAAACGACAGCCACGTTACGAGGGGTGGTGCTATGTATAGAACGCGGCTTCAGTCAAAAGCCAGTTGAAAACTTCACAAGTGTTGGACAAAGCAATGTGGAGTCTTCAGCCCCACTTTGTTCTCGGAGGTGTTGTGTGTTTAAGCATTTCTTAAACAGCCTTTCAGTTTTAACGGAATTTTTGTTAGGGACTACCTTTTAAATTGAAATGCAGCCGTACATTTAAAACGGATATTAATATAAATAGCTATAAATCTTTCAGTATTTATGTTGGAGAGCAATTTTTTTAAACCTTTATAATAAATGTCAATGGTTGGCTATAGTGAAATTGTTATACCACTGAAGCTTTAGTTCGTAAAGTTGTACAGTGCTTGTCTATATAATTAAAAAAATTAATGAGCGATTACAACGATGATAAGAAAAAGCGGTTTTCCAATTTTCTTATCTCACTTGTATTTTGAAATAGCATTCTATTCAAAAAAGTTTCATTTTTGTAAACATTTAAAAGTTTCGGTTAGTTATAGCTGAATAATTAATGAATCAGCTAACTTTCTTATATAAGAAAACAGCTAAAATATCTATATAATAATTTTCTAATCTTATCCATAAAAATAGTATAATTTTTTTTTTTTTAATTGGAGGTAGTTTAGTTTTATTTACTTCAGGTGTCCAACCTGTCAATGTTGGTCATACTATCAAAGGCATGCTGTTTGACAATTCTCTGCCGTGTCGTAATTTGAAGCAGTTTAAAAAATCTTCATAGCTTTTCTAATTAACAGTATTTATGTTTTTATTAAGAACCCTTCATAAACATCTTTTGTTTTATTACAGTATGTCATTCTGGAGATGCTATAGAAGAGGACACGAATAAATGAAAATTAACAGATTTTATGATCCAAGATATCTTACGTAGGCTACAAGTTTCATATTGAAAATTTAGTAAGCATGAAACTTTACAGTTAATGGTCGGGTAGATGAGCAGTTGTTTCGTTGTAAATTGAAAATAATGTGACATCAGATTCTCCTAAGTAACCAAAGCCTTGTTTAGATACGAGACGATCATAAACACACACACACACACACACACACACACACACACACACAAATATCTGAAAGAGTAGGGAATAGATTATGTGAGATGATTTAAATTTAAAATCTTTGACTTCCATTTAAAGAAATAATTTATCATGATATTTTACATAATAGTCTAATATTTAGATAAAAACAATATAATAGTAATAAACAAAACTAAATAACTGCACTTCAACATTTTCTTTGTTTTCTCAATCCTTATTTAATTTTAGTCCTGAACAATCCAGTGCAAGCGATCTTACGAATTGTTAACCATTGCGGGTCGTGTTGTACAGGTCGTGAATCCTCGTAGGAGCCGACATCCGGTAGGCGCGGTGAATCTTACAGGGTCTTGCATTAGTGACACAATAAGGACTAAAGTTTTCACTCTGCAGCGCATCGTATCCTTAATCTTCGTCCGTCGTTATCTTCATGCCTACCGTACAATGCCAATCAGGGCTATTCCTGAGGTTCTCACCATTAGAATTATCTAGTGGTAATATATTGATTGATTTTAAAATACACGACTACCAATGAAATCACTTTAAAAAGCGAAAAATAATATAAATTAGGCCGCCAGCCTCTTTATTACGTACTATCATATATATATATATATATATATATATATATATATATATATATATATATATATATACTTGATATTTTACGTTATCCATTGTTTTTCCGTTGCACTGACTTTATGAAGTTAATATATTACTATTGTAAGTAATTTTATCCACCATTAAGTGCAATGATTTTACGTTGTGTGATGAGGCGCCTTTCGGTCATTTGACCATTGTCGAATCACTGATTACTTTTTCTCAATTTTTCTGGTGTGGATGTTCGGTCCGTGGTGTTGGTACTTGTTGACGTCATACACGTTTCCTCTTGAGTCTCGTGTATAATGTTTTTGAATAGTATGTCTTCTGTATATGTTGTTTGTAGATTCATTAAATTGTTGTGTATGTTTTTATAAATGTGGTATTTTTCTAGTGAGTTTAGTTCTATTGGGTTATTATTTATTTCAAGTATGGTTAGGTTATTTTCGTAATTTGTTATTTCATGTTTATGTGATATTAGGTGTGCTGCAGCATTTGATAGTTTTGAATTTTTGTTTTTGAATGCTCTATAATGTTCTTCAAATCTTATTTTAAATGATGTGGCTCTTTTACCTATGTAAAATGCGTTACATGTAATTAGTGAAATTACATGTAATTTTGTAAATTTCTGATAGGTTATGTTTTTCTGAATTTGTTTTGTGATTTGTGTTATTAAGATATTTTATTATTTTGTTGTTTAATTTGTGTGTTGGAGTGTAGTATTCTTGTTGTAGTCGGTTTTAAAATGTATATACACTACTTCATTATTATTTTAATTTTTCGTGCATATAAAATATATTAAAATATATATCACAAGAAGTATAAAAGAACTTTTGTTTAGTTTTAATCTTTAGAAACTATATTAGTAAATACAATTTAAAAAGACGTTGCAAATACTGTATTAGCATCCGTCGTGTGCAAATCGTTTACGGAATAAATTTAATTACTATCCAAACCCTCGACCCCAAAAAGCCTCCAAGTATAGATCTTATCTTCGGCCAAATGGTTTAATACTTTGGAGCGTCTGCCAACCTTACACTTCTCCAAATCTTCAACTTATCTTGGAAAACAGGCAAACTGCCCATTATATGGAAGAAGTCTGTTATTATACCGATTTTGAAACCAGGCAAAGATGCCACCAGCTGTAAGAATTACCGGCCTATCTCCTTAACCAGCATCCTGTGCAAACTAATGGAAAGAATCATCCCCACAAGAATCATGAACTGGCTCATAGATCGTAATATTTTACACTTCTACCAAACAGCATTTAGAGCAGGGCACAGCATAGTAGACCATCTTTTTTACATGGTTCAGTACATCATCGATGGACTACAAGAAAACCCCCACAAAAAGACTACCGATGTCTTCCTTGACCTCTCTGCAGCGTTTGACAGAGTCTGGAGGCAAAAACTCGTTGTGATTTTACACAGTGCTGACATCAATGGCAACTCATTGCTCTGGATAAACGATTTCCTCAGACACAGAAAATTTGTTTTGAGAGTTAATGGAAAGTATTCCAAGACGCACAGATCGTGGGCGAGAGTCCCACAGGGATCGGTCCTCAGCCCTCTGCTCTTCCTAATGTACATGAACACCACCCTTGAACACATATGCAATGAGGCTAAAATTGCCTGCTATGCAGACGACATTGCTATCTGGCATATACACTCTGATATCTCAGTCTCTGAACAAGCCTTAAATACCAACCTGCTTGGCATCGAAACCTGGGCTAAAGACCTTAAGATCCTTATTAACCCTGATAAATCCAAATCTTGTGTTTTCTCAACAGACAGAAGGAACAGGCAGACTCACCATCCTAACATTAGGCTCCACAATACTACCGTCAAACAAGTCACGCACCCCAGATACCTTGGTCTCACACTCGATGCGGAACTGAGATTTACTAAGCACACTGAAACAGTTTCAAAGAGAGCTCTGAAAAAACTCAGCATCCTGAGGAGACTTTGCGGTTCAAACTGGGGTTCCAAACCAAAGACACTCCAAAATACTTACACAACACTCATCAGACCAATCCTTGAATATGCAGCACCAATCTGGGCATCTTCATCCTCGAAAATAGACAGAGCCTCCAAAACCATCATTGGAGCCATCTCATCTACAAATAATTTAAAAGCCGAAACTGAATGTGGCCTAACCCCATTGGAAAATCTAAGAAAATTCGCCACAGTGAAATTGACAAACAAGATCAGGAACAGTTATGAACAACATATCTCAAGAGTCACCTTTCGGAACTGGTCGGAAAAAATCAGGCTAAAAGGATCTTCTACTCTCCAGTACGACAAAAACATCAGAAAGGACATCAACCTACAGCACACGAGCCTTGACATCTTTCAAGAACCCAGGCTCCCGGTCAAACCACCTTCCTTTGTGAATATAAACTTGAATCTCCTCGAACCCTGCTCCAAAAAAGAGCCTCAAGAAACAATCAAGAGGAAAGGAATGGAAAATATCGCCAAGATTTTAAAATCACACTTGGTCGCTGCTTACACCGACGGCTCTTAGAATTCTGACTGCGATAGAGGTGGATCCGGGATCTTTATAACCTACCCTGATGGCTCAACTTCCAGACACAAAATTTCAGCCTCCAACTTCACAAGCGAACTCATCGCAATCAAAGAAGCTCTGAGTATTTACCTCACTTGGACAACACTCAACTTCACGGACTGCAGATCTGCTCTTCAGGCCCTCCAAAAAGGAAATACAAACCTCGCCCAAAAGATCAATACCCTCCTGTCCTTAATAGAGGAAAAGAAGAAGCTATGTACGCTTCAATGGTCCCGGCACACGTCGACATCAAAGGGAACGAAGAGGCCGATTCTCTGGCCAAGGAAGCGAGGACCATCGAACCAGCCCCCGTGATTACAACATTTTCCGACCTCAATGCCATTGCAAAACAGAAGCTATGCCATAACAACCGAAGAAAATCATCACTTCCCGAGCTTAACTTCGACAGGGAAATAACAAAAACAATTGAGGACAATGCACCTCAAAGACATGAAAATCTTGCCTGATGGATCAAGAACATACCCTGAATGTAGGCACTGGCCAGGAATACAGCTTATTCCCGATCACCTCTTCAACTGCCCGTCCATCATTGCAGCACTATTTAAAATTGACTTAAACTGTTCTAGGGAGACCCTTTATACGGACAAAGCTGCAAATGAGGCCAGTGCAGTGCTTCACGCCTTTGGACCCGTGTAACTGTGCTCTCTCTACCTTTCTCTGAACACCTTTTTTTCTGTTTTTATTGAATTGTCACACGACAACAACAACAACAACATTTAATTATTAGAAATTTTGTTTCATATCTTTTAAGAAATTATTAAAAAATATAAATAATATCCGCCCACTAATCTAATTGTTAATAAAAAAACTTCAGGAGTTATAAAATCCTTAATACTACTGATAGACTGGAGATTAAAATTGCTTTATATTTTCTTTTAAGTGCATATAGCAAAACTTGTTTTAATTAAAAACATAAACTAAACTAATTACCCGTATTCACTTTATATCCAGGTAGTCTGAACGATTATATAGATACACTCAGGGGACTACTTTCTCTAAAGTATTTCCAATTTAACACCAACACAAATCCAGAGAAGCTATATTAACGCAGATAAACTTCTCTCCTAATTATTCATGCGTTCGAACCTGCGGCTAATCTTTTTACTGCAATTCCGACCAGAGCCAGCCAATTAGACTTTCACAACGTCCAAAATGTTATTTTGTTTTATTTTCGCTTCGGCCAATTGAAATTCATACATTCCGAAGCAAAACAAAACATTTCCATAACTCCCTCCAATACCATAACGAAGCTTGTCAACGCTCAAGTGCTCCGTTTTAGGCAATCTCAACCACTTGGATTTGTAACTGCCAAATGAATTGAAACGATCGAAATGCATTATTCCTTTGTAGATAATAAATTGCTTGTTTTATTTTATCCATATTACTATTATTTCTCCCATAATACTTCTGGATAGCTAAATGCTACTATCGGTGAGATGGTTTCTTACACAAATAGTTTCAAATTCTAGGAATATTTCCCCTGACTTTATTTCCAATTGTTAATCAATGCATAGTGATAAAGTAATGTCTGAAATAACTGATGCTGTTGACAGTATCTTGTAGCGTGAGCATGTTTTTGTAGAGCTCCTGTTTTTTTATAAGAAACTGACGATACTGCTTCATTAAAAGTCAAATAATTACATATCAGAATGGGAGTTGTCTTAAATTAAACTCTACACACAAGCGCGCCGAAAAAATGCAAAACAAGAAATACGAAGATTTAAAAAATTTCACCCACTGAGCCCTCTCAAGTAAAGTGGTAATTTTGTCTGTTTTAGAAGGTAAAGCGAAATCGTCTTATTACTGGTTCTCGACTTAAAAACTCTAGTTTCACGCACAATTAGTATTTTTTCTTTAAACAGTTTTTTTAAGTACTAAATCCAGTGTGCGGCATCAGCACGGAAAACGTTACTTTAATGCTTGCGCATAAACACATATGGCAACAATAAAAACCAACGAGCCTACAAAGCACTGGTAATGGAAACTTGATTCCACAATAGCGATAGCATCTAATGTAAAACTCGATTTCTCTGTATGGGACGATAGCACCCGACGTACAATGGAGCTCTTCGATTACTGCCTAATTACATGGAAGTGTTTTTCTATAGATCTATCTGCCCGTCATCCGAGTAACTTGGATTGGCAACAGTGCATATAATGAGAATTGAACCTAATGCCAGAAGTTGGAGGCGCTATGTACGTATCAATATGTTTGTAAAATGTAAATACAACGCTTAGTGAAATGATAAACGTTAAAACAAGGGACAGAAAAATTATTTTTGTGCAAAAGTTCACAGAAAGAGTTCGCTAGTAAAACGGCAGTGGAACGGTGGGTAACTATTAATACTCCTACTGTTATAGCGGGCCAAAATTTAAAAAAAATCGCGGTTGATTTTTATTTAACAAAATTTACACTTTTATTTAAGTATTTAACGGTTGTTTAACAAAATTTTGTGAGTGTACACCACATCATAAAAAAAATAGTTCAATAAAATCAAGGTTATTATCGGTTATACAAACGTCAACGAATTTGCAAAATAAAATAAATCAGGTGATCTAGAAACTCTTCTGGAACATGGAAAAATAATAAAACTTGACTCTTACGTCCCAAAATTAAAGACTGAGAAAATAACAAATCATTTCATTTTACAACACACAATATTTTTGCAATATTTGAAAAAATTACGGGTAGGGTAACTTATTGCAATGCCTAATTCTTACTCGATTCGTGAAACCACCATTAGGGCAACCTGAACATAGATGTGATGACAACAAAATAATCTGGATGTAATTATATTAAAATAATTGAGCCAAAATAAGCTGTATGCCCTAACCGTAAATGAAGCGATAATTGGGTTGTAGAATCAATTAGCAAATGGGAAATTTTTAATTAAGTTTAATAACTTGGATATTATCTGTATTCCCGTTGTTAATGATATTGGCAAAAAATTGCAACTCACAAAGTAGATAAAGATAACTTTACTTGATAACGCTCACAAAACTTTATACAATCAATATTTTTATATCAAACAAACAATATAGCTATTAATATATATATATATATATATATATATATATATATATATATATATATATATATATAGAGAGAGAGAGAGAGAGAGAGAGAGAGAGAGAGAGAGAGAGAGCTATATATTTATTACGTTACAATATAGCTTTATTACATTGGAGTTACAAAATAAGATAGCTTTTTTATAGTTATTTTCCTAAAGCACGAAGTAAACCGTTAAGAGCGTTAAACACGGTCTTCTTGTTTCGTGCGACGCGACAATGGAAAAACATATACCTGTACAAACTTGGAGCCCTCGTCTCTTGTCAATAAGTTGGCTTCTCTTGGCAAAAGCGATTTCGTGATTTAATATAATCAAATCTGTTCCAAAAATCTGGTATTAAAACACTGTGTGTGTGTGTGTGTGTGTGTGTGTGTGTGTGTGTGTGTGTGTGTGTGTGTGTGTGTGTGTGTGAAGTTATTTTACTCTTTTCTTCCATTTTTTTAATTTTTTGGGGCATCGCCATCATGTTCTACTATGTTTTCCATCTTTCTGAAATTGTTTTATGCCTCTAAGCATTTGCGTAGACTGCATATACATCCTAATCAGGAGATTGAGCCAGTCCTTGATGTGACTAGGCATGTCCGCCGTCTACAAAGAACCAGACCACTTGATTTGGCCACTTTAGAACAAAGAGAAACTTGAGTTTTTCAACACCATTTTTTTTAATTTTTTGGGGCACCGCCATCATGTTCTACTATGCTTTCCATCTTTCTGAAATTGGTTTATGCCTCTAAGCATTTGCGTAGACTGCATATACATCCTAATCAGGAGATTGAGCCAGTCCTTGATGTGACTAGGCATGTCCGCCGTCTACAACGAACTAGACCACATGATTTGGCCACTTTAGAACAAAGAGAAACTTGAGTTTTCCAACACCATTTTTTTTCTATAAATGATAGTCATTAGTCAGTTGCTTCAACTGGCCATGACAAAGGGAGGTGTTTTTAGTGAGTAAGAATCTCACACTGTTGCGTAAGAGGATTGCAGCGTCTTTTTAAAGATTTTCACCTACCCACTAAAAAAAAAAAACTTTCTGAAGACTTTCTACATTGCAGCCATATATTTTATTTGAAAATATTAATTCAGTCTGGAACGTCGATAATTACCAATACCTTTTTAAAAAATATTATTTGACTTGAACGAGGCTAGAAACTAAAGATATATTTTCTGTGCTTGTAAGCAGACTCGAGTGATTGGAAATTCTGACTATTGACTAACATTAATACAGTAGCATTCATTAGATAACAGACTACTGATAAAATCTCTATTCTCTCTCTCTCTCTCTCTCTCTCTCTCTCTGGTCATCTGTTTGAAGTTGTCAGTGAAATAATTAATATATAGGTGCACTGAATCTTCAACGATTTCATTTCATTTCAAACCAGTTCAACAAAACCAATCATTTTAAAAGGTTGCTTTCACAGCTGCATTTAAAGTTCCTAATATACTGAAATCCTTTAGGAACATTACGTTTAATACGACTCTTTTGATAAAATAATGGAAAAAGCAATGATAATAAACTATTATGTTTACATAACTTGTAGCCTAGTTTTTCTTGATCTTCTTTGAGCATTGATTAAGTAAACATAAGGTAATATACTTAAAGTGAACACAAAGTATGAATTTATCCGTCTGTTTTTATATAATTATCTTCCTTTTTCGTTTACTTACCTAATCGAATTCACACGCTGGAAATTAAGTTAGGTAATATTATCACAGAGATAATACTTATCTAACGACTGTTCAAACAATAACTCTCTGTCTTGTCACTATCACTAGTAACTTATTGTTACGTAACCAATGCAGTTGCATGCATATACAACTATAAGGTTCAAACACAGGACATTTTGGATTTATAAAAGTAGTTTATATAATATCAAAATGCAAGCACAAACTGTTATATGTTTATAGAAATAAAAAGTTTTAACATTCTAAATTTAACACTACGTAAATTATTACAAATATTTACTAATATTTTTAATTATAAATTAATAGATAATATCGGTCGGGAAAGATGGTGAATTTTCACTTCTAGTTTTCAACTGTAGAATGTCAAACAATGATGCGTAAATAATGCACGAAAGACTATTAAAGAAATCTACCTAATACCTAGACTAGTAGGTATTAATAGATAGTCAAGTCGGGGAGTAGGCTAAGTATAACCTTAAATATGTTTTGAACAAGAAGCAGAAAGAGATCTGATTTGAAAAGACAAACGCTTTCAGGAACCATACACAAAGACTTACTGAAGGAACGAATACAATGTAAATGAAACAAAATGTAGAAGGTATTAGCTCAGATGACACCTGCGATCAGGTTACACTTTAGTCAATCCCCAATCCCTCGCCTTTCCCGCCAACACTTTTAACCCTTTTCAACCTCTAAACCCTTTAACCCTTTTAAGCTCATTATTCTGTTTACATTACCTTTAGATCTTCAGTCATTAGCATCAATAACCTTATTTTCTACATCATTAGTTTTTAATGGTATTCATGGTGGGATAGAGACGTGTGATAGAAAATATATGATATACTCCAGAAAAATATGTTACTTCCAATCACCAGTAGGCCTATAGGGTGGAAACAGTTTAAGAACACTATACACAAGTATGTGATGGAGTACAAAATTCTGTTACCCTTTTTAATCTTTATAGAGACATGTGCAACGTAAAGTTTCAGATATATGACATGTCCAAAGCAAATTAACGACAAGTGTAGTTTGACTCTGTAAACAGCAATGGCGAAATCAAACATAGAGATATGTACACTATAGAATAGAGTTGAAATGACAGCTGCAACCCGTTATAGACACGTGTGCGAGATAGTACAGAGAAGTGTATAATCAGTTTCAACCCATTAAAAAGATAATTTAAAAGGTGGCATGAAAAATGCGTACATGAGAGAACTATGACAATTGACTATGGCAAGTGGAAAATTTGATAAGCGAAAAAAGCGTACAAACCTGGCTACAGTTGTCACCCGAGTTCATCTAACCCTAAACTATTTGCTAATAACTTTCAAGGTTTCGAATTTCCGAGTCAAAATGAGTCAAAAAGAGTTTTCCACTTTGCCAGTGGTCTCTTTATCTTTAGCTGTCGTGGGGATAAGTTCGGTTTAATCTTCACTTAAGTGTTTTGGGTTTAGTGAATATGCAGGTGATTTCTAAAGGAAAACAAAGGATGCGTTATCTCGGCTATGCATATCGAAAGCAAAGAGATGAACAGGTCGGAGAAGTAGTGACGTAGCTGTGTTGGCAGTGATAGATCATCGGTGTGGGCCACCTGGTGAAGCATCCTTATGTGTCAAAAAAAAACAAATTTACACGGCAAATAAAAGACCAATAGAAGAGTATGCTCTTATCCCAGATTTACACCGAGGAAATATGTGTGATCTTCATAACAGAGGATATGACTTTATCATAAAAATTCCAACAACTTCTTCTATTAAAAGATCACTGCAAATCAATAGAAGTGACGCTCGAGGAAACCAAAAGTGTTTGAAAATATTCGATGGCAGTAGTTTTCTTTTGAGGGATGACACTACAGGCCCAAGAATATTAATACTATCTTATTAATAAACTCGCCAAAACTCGTCCAAAGCTAGGAAAGAGGAGAGTGTTATCAACTGCAAATCAGAATGGAGACATGTAAATGATATAATAGAGTTATCTTTTCAGCTACATCCACTTATAGACACTTCTCTACTGGCATAAATTATTGGCAATCGATTTCCTGTGTAAATTAATAGTCCAAAACAAAATAAAAGTTAAATACAATGCTGTCTTATTTGATCTATTCAGAAATAGAATAATAACAAAACAGTTTTTTTTATTTAATATCATTAAAACAACAGGCATTTTTAATTTCACTAATGTTAAAATTTTGGCTGTGTGGGATAACATGAACCTACAGATTTACTACGACATACTTTTATTTTTAACATAAATTGCTATGGACGTTTTCTACGTTAACTTTGTTGGAATAAAATGCAAAGAAATGAAACTTTAAGAACAGCCTACTATTAACATCAAAAGCTAACAACATTTTACGAGTGTATTTCCGACAGGACTTCTACATTCAAAACCTTTTATTGTAATAACCTGGTTGAGAAACACGTCATACAAACACCTTTAGTATGTTACTAATGGCACGTTTCCAAATGACGTTTCTGTCATGTCTGAAGGCATGTGGACTGTCGACTGCCTGCCGCGACTCCTGAAGTCCCCTACCGACAGCGCAAGGAAACTAATTAGCTTGAGTCACACATTCACACTCCCTGCACAATTACATTTTATGTTGTCATAGTTAAGAGGATTTTTAAAAGAATAAAAATTACATTCAACTCGGAAGAAGTAATTTTACACTTACATCCTAGTTCTCTTGAAAGTTATTTTTTTTATTCCCTACAGTAAATATTAAAACAGTTAACTCTAAATCTCATTACACACTAGTTCATTAAAACAAACACACTAGTTTATTAAAACAAACAGACTAGTTTCGACAACGATGTCGCCTTTATCAGTGCTTGGCTACTGCTAACAGATTTCATCAAGCCGCATCAATATAAATTAACGATAAGCTTTTTATCCTACAACTATAAAACAAAAAATACATTTAAAAGTCAAATAGTAAAGACATCCTAACCTACAGAACACAAAACTACTTACACAGGAGAGTTATCCATTTTACATTATTATTTCTCATACCATCAATATGCTAACTTTTAACAAGGCTAAAACAGCTTTTAAAATATTTTACATAAATAAGCTCTATAAACTATTCACTTACATAATAAGTTTATTACTAAGTTATAACTAAAAACAGAAAGTCAAGTTAAATTTTATTTAACAATTATTAAAATTTACACTCTATTTAAAATTTTAACTAGCCTTAGCAACCTTTCTAACACTAATTAAGTCTTAAACACAAAGCACAGTAATTGATTTAACTGAAACAACAAAATAACGAGGAAATAACGCCAGAATATAAACAAGAAACACAAAACTCATAAACCCCCAAATGGTTAGCGAAACAACACAGAATTTGGAAAAGGAAGAGAGTAACCCTGGTCAGGGACCGATTCATTGTTGATTGAGACATCTTGAAATTTGTTTATAAACCAGGTCTCCCAAGCATCAAGAGTGTTGTACCTCATGTTTTAGCGACTTAGGATGCTGATCCAACTTAAAGAAATGCTGGTTGTCTATGCAATGCTTTTAGCCACCGCTGAGTATTCAGGTTTGTTGTTTTTAAAAAAGCAAAGAGCTCCAAGCTTCTTTCTTAATACTCCTGCGGGGATTGGACCAATGTATAATCCATCGCACATGTTATTTTATGCTGTAAATCCCCTTCTATTTCTCACGGTTATCTGTAAAGTCCTTAGGAGACCAATCACTTAATACATTCTCCCTATTTACATCTTGTTGAAATTTTCGATCGTTAATAAAAATACGTTTTATTCGTCTACTCAAGTTCAAATGCATTTTATTAACTTATTTTTGTTTATTTAAACAGATATACTTATGTATATGTTTTCCACGGAAAAAATCTTCGGATTATCGTGACCCTCACGAGATACTAATATATCGATTTGTGTACGGTATTCAAAGTAAATTGATAACATATGATCTCATATAACAGATGAATTTTTCAGTATAGGTTATTTTTATAATAATGTTTTTAATGTATAGGTTATATTACTTTATTTATTGAGCATTATTAAATCAAAATGTTAATTTTAAATAATATTTTATATACAGTATATATAAATTTCGGTAAATTTTTTTTGTAATTAATTCAATATAATGATAATACTTCTTTCCTTTTTCGAGTTCCAATTTTTTTAATGAAAACTATCCTAGGCGGTACTAACACTAACTAAATAAAATTTGTATTCAGTAATTTTTTTAACAACTAATAAAGTTTCTCCATAAACGTCATTCTTTCATTACTGATCCTATTTTAAAATCTCTGCTAAGTACATTCTTCTGTAGGCCAGTCCCAGTGGTTAATTCATCTATTCTTGTGGTTTTTCCCCTTGACTTTTAACGAAACCATCTACGTACGTTTACGACTTACATAAACTTATAAACTCTTGAATTTTGTAGTCCATTACGTTCGATGAAACTTATTAATCACTTTTACTTAGTGTATGACTATCCGAAATTAAAATGTTGTAAATTTATAGAAACTTACTGAGACAGAACGTTTTTAATCTTCGTCAGTGTCTCGTGGACTGCAGCATGTCTTGTGTTAATCTCTTGAATTTTGTAGTCCATTGCATTCGGTGAAACTTATTAATCACTTTTACTTAGTTTATGACTATCCGAACTTAAAATTTTGTAAATTTATATAAACTTACTGATACAGAACGTTTTTAATAGTTCCACGGCGATCTTCGTCAGTGTCTCGTGGACTGCAGCCTGTCTTGTGTTAAACTCTTGAATTTTAGAGTCCATTGCATTCGGTGAAACTTATTAATCACTTTTACATTAGTTTATGACTATCCGAATATTAAATTTTGTAAATCTCTGATGAAGATCGCCACGAAGTGATTAAAAACGTTCTGTCTCAGTATGTTTTTATAAATTTACAAAATTTAAAGTTCGGTTAGTCATAATCTAATGTAAGATTGACTTATATACTGTCGAGATAAACTGTTTCCAATCGGACTGCTATTGATTGCCCAAAAACGTAAGAAATACCCATTATGTAGGCCAGTCCTGCACTTTTTGTATAGGCTTTTAACTCAACATCACTATTTTGGCTATCCCAATAATGAAACAAAACAAAATTCAACTAACTATAAATTAATAAAAACAGGCTTAAAGTGGTGATATAAAACCCCTGGTTTTTGATTTGTAGGGAAGTATCCTATCTCAGGTTGGTAGGATATGTTTCTGATGTTAGAGGTGTCTTAGAGACTTCAGAAACTTGTGTCTACTCACCATAGAGCAGGTGGAAGACAAAAACGAATAGTTGCGCACACTCACGCACACAAATATTACCGAGAGTGTTGTTTTCCTTGTTTTAATAAACTTACTTTGCGACTTTTCCGCATTTAATGCTATAAATCATCTTCTTATTCAATACATAAAACTTTCAGAAATTCACAACAGTTAAAAGTTTTAAAAATTATATAAAAAATATAAAATTGAAACAATGATTAATAAACAATCAATACATAGCAACAATAACCGCGTTAAAAAAATTGCTTGGCAACTACTCTTGTCTTTGTTGCCTTCGATTTAGTCTCTGTTGTGAATAGCCCTCTGCGGAGCCAACATCGGTTAGTTTTCTTAAATCGGGCCGTCTAAGTAAGTCGTGAGTAATCCTCCCTTAGGGAGCCGACACGGGTAGGCGCGGTGACTCCACCTGTAACCTGATTGAGGCTGTCTAGGCGTCCTTTAGTCATACGTTGAAGACTCAAGCTATTCATTCTGCATTATGGTTGTACCTTAGAACAATCTTTCTTTTTCTCTGTTACAACATTTTGCTTGAGTCCTTGACCCTTCCTCGTCTCACTGCTGCACGTCTATACAACGTCATTCAGTTTACAGTTGGAGTCTCCCATGGAATGTATGCTGTAAAAATTCAAGGCGTCGAATTTTATAATTTCAAGTTTCATTTAAATTGTAAAATGCAATAAATTTTATATGTATGAAATATACAAATTAACAAATAATGTTAGCAATTATTTTACCAGCTATATTTACAGTTAGTGTTATATTTTATTATACACATTTTATGTACGTAAAATGAAATTGTAAACTTAAATTTAAAATGTAAAATTAAAATTGCACTACATGAGATAAGTAACAAAGAATTGTATCAAGGGTTGTGCAAGTAAAATGTTTGCTAGTAACCTCTGAGTAATGAAAGTAGCTCTGACATTTCATAGCATTCAAGTTTTGTTGAAGTGAAAAGTTATAAAGGACGATGTATTGCTGAACTAGTGAATTTACTACGTCTTTAATAGACTTGAGCGGCTTAGACCGTCCAGATTAGTCCTTCTTGGTCAACTTGGTTTAATCTATATCTAGCCTGCGACCGATTAAGGTCCGAGTCGTTATTTGGACATGATTTATAGTAGACTATATACCTTCTCTGGCTGTTATATACGAGGTTCTGCAATGGTTTTTGTACTTATTGGATCTCGAATCCAGCGTTTACCTTGGCTAAGACGTCCTGTGGCACGTCTGAGAGACCAAAACTTAGGCAAAAGAGGATCTAGGTGGCTATTTTACTACGAATTGTGCTTTCGTCGTTTAGGCTATGACAGTTCTAATACGATTTTGTATACGTTGATAACAAAAACAGGTTTATTTCCCTTTATGTGTTTTATTTTATTTCTAAACACGAACAGAAAAAGACACACGAACACGATAATTGAAGATAGTATATAAATATACTATTTAAAAGAGAAGTTAGGACTACATGTATAAAACTATTTCTCTCGTTCAACTAACACCTAACAATACAAAATTATGAATAATATAAAATAATGTAAACCTAACAGACTAACATTAAAAATGTGCAAAAAATTAACTTTTCGTATTTTCCGCGGCAAAAAGTTAATATTCGTGTTCTAATGTTAGCAATGTCAAATCTTTGAGGAAACAAAATTTCACCGATCGGAGCGTTAGTAAGTAAGCATCAAAGTCAGGTCAGGTCAGGTTAGGTTAGGTTTTTTTTAATGTAAATATGTGTTTGCAGTAAAAAAACTTCAAATTCGTGTTCAGCAAGGCCAAATTAAACAGAAAAAAATTTTCGCCGATCGGAGTGGTAGTCGCTGATCTTAATAATTACCAAAATTATGATTGATATAAAATAATGTAAACCTAAAACAATTGAAGAAATTATTTTAAAAAATTAATGGAAAAAGTTAAACCAAGATTATAGAATACATATTCTTAGAAACTAATAACAAAATAAATGAAAATTATTCAATACAATGTAGAACATACACTTACACTGAACACAGATTGCATTTCTGTATACATTCCGATCACAGATAGGTTCATGTCATTCTATCCTTTGGTCGAATTTGCCGTTGCTAACTGAGCGCTGATATCTATAGATCTCCGGGACGTTGATATAGAGACAAGCCGATATAATAAACATCTCTTGTAATCTCAGTCACAGATACAACTTCAGATGTCTCTCTTTAATAGTATACGACTCCAATGAAAACAAATTTACAACCACACACTGATGAACAAGTTATAATTTCAGATAGTGAAGCTGTTCTCTATTGCAGATCTGCACACAAAATCACTGTTAGTTATAACCTCTAAATTTCTACTACTAAAAGAAAAACAATGTAATTGAGTGTTCTCAACGATAAAAATGTAAATAATATTAAAATGTCAATCATTAGGTAATAATAACATTCAAGCTTACATTCCCTTTTTTACTCAATTAATTATAGATATAAGAAGTGTGCCCAGAAAAGACAAATGGTTGAAATGTTATAAAACAAAAAGCATATAGGTATAATAATAATAGGCACGAAAAAAAATTAATCGGGTTTTTTAGTTTGTTTATTTGCTACTTACAATACGTCTAAATTTCATTTGATCGAAATTTTGCACAATTGTTACTCAGAACCAAGAATAGAAGCCAAGAAAGTGAATAGAGGCTAAAACTAGTTTGTTTTTGGGAATTTATTTTAGTGGTGAAAGGGACATGAAATGCAGCTGTGAAAATAATCACAGTAAGCACAGCTGTTTGCGTTCGGCTGTTTTTGAAGCCGATAAAATAAACATTGAGGTTGGTAAATAAAGAACAAATATTACACATATTACGTTGCTATATTTTCAGAATAAAAACATTTAAATTATCTTAAAATACCAATTGCATTTTAATTTAAATAAAAAATTTTATGTTGTAGCATTAATTTATAAAACCTGATATACACTAAGTAACTGTTTTTCTTTGAATAATATCTATTATTTAGTTTTAATAAATAAAGTTTTCTTACGTAGAATATAATTGACTGTGCAATATGGCTGAATGAACAAATAATCAACTATAAAAGAGAAAAATTAATTACTTTGAAAACTATACAAACATGAACATCGGTGTCCAAAAGAGCGTAAAAAATTTCAAAATACAGTCAATACAAAATATTGAAGACAGAGAAACTCTCTAATTAAATTTTTATATATGTGTATTTTCCGTGCTATGTGTGCTTTTTATACATCTGTGAAAACTAAATTAGGCCGTGTTTTATCTGAACAACATGATATCCTAAGAAGGCGAGAGATAAAATGCATTGAACAGTGGAAATATTTCTTATACTGGTTTTAAGAAAACAACTGAAATAATATAGTGGAACGAATTAGTTATTAAAGATCCAAAGCTAATTTTATAATAATCCCTTAGTAGCCAAATTAAATGTTGTACAATCTAAAATCAGACGGCTAGAGTTTAAATGGCCCTGAGTTTACATCCCGCTGTTTACGCCCGAAGGTGGCGAAATCCATGCATCTTAATACTTTACCTGAGGCAAATTCAAATTTATTCGTCAAGTAGATTGGAATTTTTCTCTCAACAACATGCAATAAATATAGTCTAGCATAATAGTTTAAAAAAGTTGTAGTTGTATAACATAGAATAGCGTATCCATAAATAAATATTGTACGACAATTGTGTTCACGTAAGAAACAGTAAGATATAATAAAGTCTTTAAAGTACTTAAGAACAACATTCTAACATAAAACATTGCAATAATTCTAATTGATGTAAAAACAAAAAACTCGAAGAAATTATCATTGTACTCGTATTTGGTAACGGAGTATAACGTAAATGACTTAAGAACCACTTACCACCAGCGCGTCGTCGCTGTCCATTCCTTATTTCACATATGCAAATCAGAAAATTACAAGCAGCGCTCTATATGATCATGCTTGTACACGCTGTGCCATCTATATTTTATGTAAAACCATTATAAATTCCCATTAAATCATACACTTTATTTGTCAGATCCTATCTTATATGCAAACAAAGTCGCATCGAACCTATTGTTAGGTTATTCATTTTGACTGCAATGACGTCACGCCTCGCGGTTACTATGTACTATACAATTGCTTTAAATATTGAATATTCTTCAACAGCGCCGGCAACGTGCATAAATTCCATTCCAATAAGATGCTGTACGCGTTTAGCTTCATCTATACCGGAGGGCCGCCGCAAGGCAGAGTAACAGCACCTATTTACAAAATTATCTTCTGTAGGCTTATCTAACCCTAACCATCAATTTGTTTTATTTTGTTACATAATTTTTATACGTGGTTTTTCTTTTCATGTGTAACTAGATCAAAAAATGTATTAATCATTTTTTATTTCATCGAAAGAAAAAAATCTTAAATGTTTATATGTAAATAAGGTTTTATGTATTCCTTATTTAGGAATACTTTTGTTAAAGTGTTAACGATTATATACAATTTATTATTTCAATTTAGTAACAAAACTACAAAACTAGTATTTATACTGACGGAAGTGTGTGTGTATGTGTATGATGTGTGTGTGTGTGTGTGTGTGTGTGTGTGTGTGTGTTTGTGTGTGTGTTTGTGTGTGTGTGTGTTTGTGTGTGTGTGTGTTTGTGTGTGTGTGTGTGTGTTGTGTATGTGTGTGTGTGTGTGTGTGTATGTGTGTGTGTATGTGTATGATGTGTGTGTGTGTGTGTGTGTTTGTGTGTGTGTGTGTTTGTGTGTGTGTGTGTGTGTGTGTGTGTGTGTGTTAGTGTGTGTGTGTGTGTGTGTGTGTGTGTGTGTGTGTGTGTGTGTGTGTGTGTGTGTGTGTGTGTGTGTTTGTGTGTGTGTGAGTGTGTGTGTGTGTTGTGTATGTGTGTGTGTGTGTGTGTGTGTGTGTGTGTGTTTTGCTAAGAACCTAGTGTCTTGACAGCTACTCTTTTCTTACAATGATCTTTATACATACCAATTTAACTATTTAAGAAATAATAAAGTTTCTTTGAAAAAAGTGGATGACAGATTTTACTATACAAACAATTTAAAAGAGCCTCCAGTAAGCTTGAAAATGGAGTAACAAACATATATACATTTATATATTGGAGACTATTTACCAAAAACATTTTAAAATTCTTCCTAGTGTTTGTTATTGTGAGTGATTAATTAAATACACAACAACAATGTTACTAGAGTTTCAATATCAGACTATGATTTCTGAATTTTTGTACGACAAAAATAAGACCATGATTAAGAGCCTGACAAGGGTAAAGCAAAATACATGATTTGTTAAACGGTTAAAGCTAATATTTGGTTAATATGTTTAAACTAATAGAATTCTTATTTTTATATATTTTATTAAATTAGCATTTTTTTAACATCGCAATTTATAAATTAAAAACAGGAAGATATTTTTACATGTTTACAATTAATTTCAATAATTCACCTAGATCACACTGTAAGGAATCAATCAGAAGGAATCGATGTGTAATTTGTGGCTGTAGTTGGTAATACTGCTTTAACCTTTTCGGGGGGAAAGCTAAAACCGGGCTACTATACGAGTGTAGTCAGCTGGAGCTAGTAATTGACACGTACAGTATTACTCGAACTGATCTCTTGCTCTTGTAGTTGCCAAGTTTTTCCTGTTGGTGTTTTACACCAAGGCTGATATAGTGCGGAAGTGTGAAGCTGATATGTTGCAGGTACGTTGATTGAATAACTCAAACAGCCATCAAATTACGGCAAGATTCCCGAACGAAAGCTTGACCTGAAGGTGGATTTTGAGATGTGAGTTTCTGGCTACTTCAAATAACTTTCTCGAAGAAGTTAAACAAGAAGACAAACAGAGTGTAATTTTGCGATTTCTAGACCGAGTAAAGTTCAAAATACAAAAACATTTAATCTGTTGATCTTTGTTCCAAAGGCACCCCCTTCGCTTCATATAAGTCTTCAAAGCGCACTGTTTCTATGCCCAAAAAGTTCCTCACATTTGTTTTTTTTTAGTGGGCTTCGTAATTGTATTAAACTCTATTTTCAACCACCACTCGCGAACGCTCACATCCGATAAATTGGAGCACTGTCCGACTACTTGTGTTGACAAGTTACAAATGACATCCGCGAGATGCGCGCGCATTATCCGAGCTCACTCGGTTCGAGTATACTCAATATTTCACCGGAAAGGACTCGTAGATACAGCGATCTGCAGTTCGTGCAAAATGAGAGGCAGCGGCCGAAAACCTGGTTGTTGTGGAGTTCTAGAGAAAGACGACACAATAGATGGACGAGCAAGCCTGTACTAGAAGGCGGAGGCATCTAAACACCCAAAAGCAAAGGAAGGGCGTTGGATACAAGAAGAAGCGTCAATCCGGCTTAACAACTTTATAATTAAGTTCTGTGACTCAACATTGCAGTACGAATGTTTGCCGGCACATTTAAAAAAAAACTAACAAATATGCCAAGTATTAATAGGCTATACTTAAATCCTTCATTGAAAAAAATCTTTCACGAACTTCACTGTAAATATATTCATTTCATAAATTTTTATTACCCTGTTGGAGTTTTAAAACTTTGTAATTGTTAATCACTTTCTATATTTCTCTTATGAACAACGCCGTGTACACCTACCAGTCTCCTCAGACTGTTTTATAATTGTTTAATCATTTTTAATTCCTCCACGCCGAAGCATTCTCAACATCTTAATAGCATTTCACCGTCTTATGAAAACAACCGACATAACGAGATCAAACGATAAGAAACAAGATGTTAAAGCGCCAAACTATAATACGGCTAGTTTGAGTAAGTTTAATTGGGGGTTTGGAAAGAATACCGAAAAACAAAATAAAACTTGTTTGGTGGCCGTAGTGGATATATAATTATACACGGATTGTAAGACCAACGCTGTGGTCGTTAGCTGTGTACAGGGCAGGATAGAATCGGGCTCGTAGCTGAGAGCATCAGGCGAAATGAAACTTGATGGCGTCAACGCATACACATTCTACTTATAAACGGGCCCAAGGGACAACTTTAAATAGAAATAACATCAATAGGGACAGTTTATCTCTACGGCCAATTTCGTTTCTTACTTTTTGTTGTAAACGTAAAATAAAATGATGACTTAAATTCATATTTCTTCTGAAGGATTCCAGTATTCTTCACTTTTTTTAAAAACAAATACATAAAGCTCTAAATTAATTTAGTATCATTATTTTTTTAGCTTAACAAAAAACAATTAAGTAGTAGCACTGCATGCCGTTTTTGTTTTACTAGAAAAAAAATTAATTTGGAAGTAAAAAAATAATAAATTCAAAATTTAAGGAAGAGTACCACTTCTGCTAAAAAGCAAAACAAGATTTTCATTTCTATTTTGATTTTTACTAGAGTAACATTACAAAAATCCATATATAACTGAAGTAAATAATGTATATAATTTTTAGACATAAGTTTTAGACATGAGTGTCTTAGACATGAGGTACAAATTAACACAAAGAATAGAAAATTAATAATAATTATTTTTTAAGCAAAGTATATTTTTTTCTACGTTATGTTATTATTAATAATAAAAATTCCACTTTATATAATAATATACCTCATGATTTGTGATTCATCTTTCGTAATATTTCTTAAAATGTGCAATAACAATTTTCAATTTTATATAATTCGGAAGAGGCCCTTTCGACCCCGCTCTACGGAGCCTCACACCACTGACTCTATAGAGAGAAAAATTTCTATTTGTTAAAAGGAAAAATTAATTCCATTAAACAAAACCTTTTCATACTGATAAAAAGTGAAAATTTATCCATTTATATATTATTGTTTTTTTTTACTCAGCAATGGATTTTTCTGAGGTTTTTACGACTGTAGAATTTATCTGAGATATTTGAGTTTAAAAATGTCAATTGCGTAATAAAATTTGTTAGGTTTTTCATCTATCTATCCATGAGCCAAAGCCCATAATAAAAGACGTCACTGTGGAGACAGCTGAGAGACCCAACCTAAACTTTCAGGGAGCGACTCGGTTTATGGACGCAATAACTTTCCTTTATCTCAAACTACTGGCAGAGATTGATGATCCTCTAACACTTTCCATATTCACAATGTCCTTCGTCAAATCTTTCAACATATTTCTGATCTTCACTGACTGGCAAACAGAATAAACTGGTTACCTTGTTATAAAGATCAATGCCGCATTGTTTCGACAATATTGTTTGATTTTTGTCAAACATCCCTTGTCCTTGTGTCCCGATTTCTCTATACACATTCTCCAATTATTTATACAATGAAAATTTAAATTAATGCTTTTATTTTTCTACCAAGAAAGTTTCTCCTGTCACCAATCGAACTCATTAGCTGATCTTCTTAAACAATGGCGAAGCTAATTTAGTCTTCCAGATAGCTTCCGCCAATTTTAGTTTATCAAATATATTTTTTAGGTTAGGTTCTTTTCTCAACATATCTATATTTAGCGTCTCTATTATTATCCACATACATGATTTAAATTTTCATACGTCACATCTATGGGAGAAAACCTTACCCATACTTTTCCTAAAGATTCAGGCGTGCAGCGAAGGAACTATTAGAGCGATATTAAATACATTTTCTGAACATCAGAAACCGGAATTCCTAATAATCGAAAGATGTTCGTAAACTAATTAAATCGAGGCAGAATTTTATAAATGATTTACAAAAAAAGGACGAAAATTGTAGGAAGTGATCTCAAAACTGTAAGGCTGGTAATAATTTTGAGCAAGAGGATTTGAGAGGTGAAATAGTTTAATAATTAACCACGTCTCTATCAACTTATGGTTATCATAAGAAATAATTTTATAGATTCGATATAACGAGGAACATGTAATGTATTGTGTGTGGTGATGAATTTTGGGATGGGTACACCCATAATCATACTGTGCTTGACATTAGTTGAAGTAGGCGGTTTATACATACGTTTTAAAGGAAATTTTGAAAACAAAAGTAAAAGATAAGTTAAAACAAATAAAAGACACACACAAGACTCACAAATTAATCATTTATTTACTCAAACCCGTTTCAATTACAAAGTCGTCATCATCAGTGAGTGTTACAAACTCTAACTTACAACTTGTAACTTGGAGTTGTAAGTTAGAGTTTGTAGCAACACTCACTGATGATGATGATGACTTTGTCATTGGAACGCGTTTGAGTAAATAAATGATTAATTTGTGAGTCTTGTGTGTCTTTTATTTGCTTTAACATAACCTCACAAGCTAAACTCAAAGAATAGTTGTATAAAAGATAAGTTGCTTAAACAGGATATCATTTGTAGCGGAATCTAAACCAACTCCTTCAAATTATCACCACAAGGACAGTAGGCCTATAAGAGGTTTCTTAGTAGGGGATTCCTTGGCTGGACATATGTTCATTTCTGGCCCTTCGAGATTAATAACAGCACCTTTTTTCCTCTGAGCACATAAAAAAATCCCAAAATAGAACGATTTGTTTAAATTAATTTCTTAACTAGTGTAAAATAGTACAATTGTAGTAGATTTTGTGGAACTGAATGTAAGGAGGTAATTATTGATATTTTACCATCTCTATATATCTAAACTGTTTTTGTTGTTTGAAGTAGCCTACATTTTATGAACCGGGTGGAAGTGCACGCGAAAAAACTTAGAACATGAAACTTATTGTGGAGCGCTAACAAAATCTATTAAAAGTCAGATTCCATCCAAAATTTATAAATAAAACCATCTTCTGTCTAGATGATAACTTTCTTTTCTTAAAGTGTGACAATTGTCAATTTTCGATATACATTTACTTGTGAATAGTTTGTTTGAATTTTTTACATTTAAATAATAAAAATAGTGGACGAAACCAGAACTCACTTTTGTTGTCACGAGCAAGAATTATTGATTTATATGTTTATAATCGAGGTCGATAAAATCTGTATTTAGTATTTCAAGCCATACTTTTTAAACAGTATGTAACTCTTTAAAAATTATCAATCTATCTTTCCAGACTACATATTTTAAATTGAAAGGAAATTAGTTTTTCTTCCTTGGTAAACGTATGAACAAATATAAAGACAACCTCTAAATTCTAAATAATGCCTCCAAGAATGAAATCTTCTAACTGATATTTCTATTAACACATGAAAACAAATTTAATTTAACGGTGTTTTTTACGTATTTTGCGGTGTATGTTTGTGACAATGTGCGCTGGTTGTTTTTTATTTAAGAAAGATTATTTGTCAATATCAAGTTACGTTTATGTAAATGGTTTGTTGTACAATTCAGTGAGTAGAATAGAAATATTACAATTAATACAACTACAATAATAATTTAACCAATTTAAAATGGGGTTTAATATATAGAGCCTTGGTTATTCTATTCATATTTTGTATTGTGGTTTTGGTTTATTCCCTATAGCATTAATTGCATTTGTTCTATTTATATTACCGATCAAAACAAAAAACTGTTTAATCGATACTTTTAAAACTTTTGATTCCATAATTTTAGATTAAATATACATAGTAAAGATCGACAATACAGTAGAGAAATAAATTATTAGCCCGCCTACTCCCCCTCACTCTCTCTCTCCCTCTCTCCCCATCTCTTTCTCTCCCTCTCGCTCTCTATCTCATCTTTTCTCTCCATCTCTCTCTCTCCCTCTCTTTATCTCTCTCTCTCTCTCTCTCTCTCTCTCTCTCTCTCTCTCTCTCTCTCTCTCTCTCTCTCTCTCTCTCTCTCTCTCTCTCTCTCCTATATGTATAAAATTACTTAAGATCATAAACAGTATACTTAAGTAGACTTTAAAACCATCCTGTCTCTCCATTTCGTCGTATCTAGTTCCAGTAATCTTTTGTAAAAAGTGGAGTACATTCCACCAGCACAGCTACAATCGTAATAGGGATTTAACCTTCTGACCTAAGTTCAGTTGTATCTATCTGGTGTCGAAAAGTTTTATATCTGTTTTAATCTTTATAGCTGAGTGATTTTCATTGTTATTTTTTTGCGCGATCTGTTTCAAGAATTCTTCTGAAACTTATGTCTGCGTAGTCCTTTCTGAGATGGTCACCAAATCCTTACAACCGACCTACACATTTAGGCCTACATATTACTGTCTATAAATATTAAGTTTTATTCTAAAGCAACAATCGCCACCGTAGTATTAATTGCTCGTTATTTGTTTTTACTTGTGAATGTAGAAAAAAGAACTAATTAAAATGGTGTTTCAGAGATTCCATCACGAATACTCCGCAATTAGTAAGAAAGCCGGTTTAGGTAGAACAGATTTTGTTCGAATTTTCAACAAACTCAAAGTACATCTTCACTTAGGAGACAGGAGATAAAATGCTGAGTGTGTCATTACGCACGCCTACGTGGAGAAAGTCCGAGTATGGCATTCCTCTCGGCCCCGCACGCAGTTTCATTACAATGAGTTAATGAGTTTTTAGACCATCGTATTCTCTACATTATTTTAAATTACAGAGAAAAGTCTAAACGGAATATATGAGGAAGTTACATAACGTTACTAGTTTCTTCAGATAGCCGAGTCTAGTTTGAAATTCCTTCATTGGCTGCAACTAATATTATTTCTAATGAAAAACCAACTGTAACTTTTTAAAAATAAAGTACATTTAAAAAATATTCATATGCACTCGGTCAGCGGGAAAGCAACTCTTTTCGATCCTGTCTATCTCGGGTAACCAGCATTGTGACACATTCCCCACCCTACCCCTCTACTCTCAATATCAAGTTGGGAGGGGTTGAAACACTCTTTAATATGACTAGATACCAAAATAGATGAATAAAGAAGAAGAGCAGGTGAACTACTAAAGTACTGTATTTGAAAATAATTAATACAACGATGGAGTTACGGCTTGGAGAGGCAAAAAATTACATGATTTAGTCAGGATTGAAGATCCTGCTTGAAAAATTCAGGCAGTAAACGTTTTTACTCTACAGCGGAAAATTATAATATTACCACACTCTCTTTATTTGTAATAGAATCTTCTAAAGAGAGAACATGTTGAAAGTACAATGGAAATTCCACAAGAAACGTCATAATGAAGGATAAAGGGATCTGCTGAACAGCTTCGTCTTCTATGTTATCATGCTAAAGAAGAGGAAGGTGAGTAACAGCAATGACAATAAAAGAAATGACAAGTAAATAAGGAGAAAAATAATAAAGTGATGTCACAAAAATGAAAATATATATCCGAACTCCATTTAGAAACACTGTGTAGAGCTCAAGTCCTGAAAGAAAATTTTAGTCACTGTCAGGTAAAACGGTTACGGTAGTTTGGTATACTGCGTTTCCACCTACAGTCATTAAAAAAATAAAATTATTACTATGCGGTACCGGTCTTTAAAAACTTAACTCCAAAATATCTGGGAATCAATTTGAATGGTAGGTTGAACTTGAATCGCCCTTACAAAACAAAACATTGATCATATCACACAGAAAAAACATCCCAATTTCCGATTAAATCTAGGCTCAAAGCAACTGAATCTATGAGGCAATATTTAAACTAATTTATATTTTTTTAAATATAAACTGCTAAATAATTGTCTTTGATTGTACTTTTACCGTGTCTTAAATTAGTTCAGATTACCATTTTGAAACTCTGCTGTTGAGAAAAAAGAACTTATTTTAATAAAAAAATCATTTCACAACTTTCAACAAACCGTTCGTTCACCAAAGATAACGTATCTAATAACATTAATTACTGTCATTAAGTATTTATCAAGGATAACGACTGTTTGTTATTGATATTCAAATAATATCTCAAAAAATCATAAACTTACAGTTCTAAAAGAGTTGTATTTTTCCAAATGTTGTAACTGTAAAACCTAAAGTTAAAGAATAAATACTAACTTTATTTTAAAGAAGAAATTCCTCCAACCACAGTAACTGCTACGTGACATATCTCTAAACAGAAGTAATAAGCATAAATTTGCCTCTAATCACTAGGGGCTTGATGTTCAGGCATGTGATTGGCGAGAATGGTATAAAATTATTAGTTATGTATGACAGATGATTCGGCACACTCAAGGCCAAGTCGGAGCAGCAGTGGCCATCGTGATTTTGTTTATTTACGTCAGTACTTCCCTTCCTGTGTGGACATTTGTATAAAGAAATGTTTGAGAGAAAATCTTGAATAAGGCATTTTATTTTTTCTATTTATCAAACTGTACGATTTGGTTTAACAAATTTTAAAAAAGTTATTAGACTGTCTCTTAAATAACGTTATCGCTAATTCTCAAATTAATATTAACATACCGCACTTGTTGGCAAGGCAATAGCCAAGAATTTGGGGAACTTGTTGGCATAATCGTAGGCAGTAAATCTGGGAGGTTTGCAGAGTCGGAGCCAGGAATGGGGGAAGGACCTCCAAGATCCTATCCAAAAATTGGGGAGTGTCAGAGTTGTGCCAGGGGGGAGTTATAAAGGCAATAACCAGAAAGTTGAGAGGTGCAAGCGCCTAGCAAGAAATTAGGGGGTCATAGCCAAGAATTTAAATTGTAGCCAGGAATTTTGGAGTGTTCCCATGGTCATAGCTAATAATTTGGAGGGTGTATGGCACTCTCTCTCCCATACACACGCTACACATACACGCAGACACACACGAGCGCGTGCGCTCACACACAGTTGGCATAAGAAACTATTTTGTAAGGACGTCAAATAAGCCTTCATGATCTCGTGCAAATCACACTATTTACCTCTGCGGAAATGTATATGTATTTCAATTGTCTTCAATTTAATTAAAAAAAAAGAATCTATTAGTGGTTCATTAGCCTTCTTCAAAGAACAGGTTTGTACAAGAATTGTAAATGAACTGCCAATTCAAGGCTGTTGCAAGGGTAATTGAAATACAGGTCCCACGGTAAATACATAGGTACGTCCTGGAACACAAATACTAGAAGCGTAGCGCAACGGAGAGCATTCATAAAACTCTTAACTTATTCTTTCAATTGTGTTTCTAGAGTTCGTTGTGTATGTAAAGCCCCCAACAACACCCATCATTCACACATGCCTGCGCGCACACACATACACACACAATCACGTTTTTAAATGCATTTTAATTTTTACACACACACGCACGCATAATCCCTTTTTTAAAGGCCGTTTAGTTTTAAATAGTTTTTGTGTATTAGAGAGTTTAAATTTCTAAGATTTTGTTAATACATAACATATACAAAGTTCTTGAATATAACGATTCAAATAATTTGAGGTTTAAATATGGAATTTACAACAGCACTTACACAGTTTTTATACCAAAATGCACATTTAACATGTTTACTGGCCCAGTTGACTCACTGGTCAGCTACTGGGCAAAATGACCCAGCTGACTAGTTATCCATAAACCATATAATGTTTTATTTCACAATCTGCTTCAGTCAGTCCGCCCCTCTGGGACACAGTGTGGTGAAGTGACAGTAACACATTGGAACAACCTAAAACCCCATTTCCTTTTTTTTTAATAAAAAAAGCAGATATTAACATTACGACCTATTCAGTGAAAATAATATAGGCTTATTTTTTCTCATATCTGTCAAAAAAACTTTAAGACCAAAGAAAACTGAAAACAAGAACATATTTACTATATAATATAAAATAATAGCCTAAATATTATGTATATTAGGTTATAAAATGTAAAAACTTTCCATGACAAAAACACTGGAAGATTAAAGGATAAAAGGGGAAATATTTAGTAGGTAAGCGGGGTCGCATATAAATCAAGTATAATAGAAATTATTTATCAAAACACCTGTATTACATAGGAAAAGAAATTTGTTTAATCGATTTATTGTTTTGTTAATCAATAACGATTTTTCTTAATGAAGCTCAGGCTCCTTACACCTATTTAACTCCGGGGTTAATATCATAGGGCATCGAAATATTGTTTATAGTAAAACTTTAGGATTTTTTCCCGGTAGAATGAATTTGTAAACAGTTGGTAAAAACTAACATTTTTAATAAAAAAATATCTTATTTTATTAAACCTCTTGCTGGTTTTTAAACGAAACAAATTAAAAATATTAAAATGATTAGAAATATGAATGTATTAACTACAAACACACACACACACACACACACACACACACAAACAAACCAAACACAAACACACGCATACACTGCAACGGCCTTATGCCATTATATATATATATATATATATATATATATATATATATATATATATATATATATATATATATATATATATATATATATATATATATATATATATATTAAATATATTAAATATGGTGATATGTTTTCTTGTAATATAGTTAATAAATTAAAAATATTTGAAAAACAAGAATACTTTTAATGAATATATTTATTCAAAGCTTTTCGCCGATAAATATATTCATTAAAAGTATTCTTGTTTTTGAAATATTTTTAATTTATTAATTATATGTATATATATATATATATATATATATATATATATATAATATATATAATTAATATGTATATAATAATTAATTAATTAATTATATATGTAATATAAAATGAATATATATATATATATATATATATATATATATATATATATATATATATATATGCACTGCTTTGGGTACTTAAGCAAATTCGGCAATTGATGCGTCAGTACCACCCTACCCGTCATGGCCAAACTGTTTGGCATACAAAACACGTATTCTCGTCAGCTGTTCTAGTTCATCATCGTCACACAAGTTTTTCATTTCAGTATCTCATTAACGTCGAAATCTAATGGTGAAGTCTTTTTTTGTTTCTTTTTTTCAACGCTACCAAACTCAAACTGTCCATCTTGTTCACTTTTAATTTTCATTAGGTTAGGGTGTGACGTCATATACTTCAATAATTCATGTGATTGCTTTAAAATACATCACGCTCTTACTAAGTCTTCATTCATACATTTCAAAAGCTAGATTCTGAATCTGTTTAGCAGATTTTTTCTAAGGTTTTATCAAAATTTGTCTACAACTTTCAGTTTTTTTTTCTCTTTGTCTGAACTTTCCATGGACGTAGTAACAGGAATGACAAATTCAGGTTTGACAAATTTTATTCCATTAACTATTTGTACTTGGTGGACTGCACTGATGGCACTTGCAAGTTCGTTAAACAGATGCCTCCGAGTCTAACTTTTATTCTGATATTTTCCAATACTCAAGGAATCTAACACGAAGACAAACATTACTGCATAAGAATCACTGATGTATGTGATGGACTCGCTTATTCAACAAACCTAAAATATAAAACATTCTTTATTATAAATTGATAATTTTTAATAAGTGATGTATGCAACCTTATTTTTTTTAATTCTACATCTTCTTCATTACATAAACTTATGTGGACTTTTAAAAAAATTTGTACGAAGACTCTATTGAAAGTTTATTACTTTTTAAAACAATTTGAAACCTTGAGCATAGAAAAGATTAATATACTTATCTTCACATATGTTAGGAATATTTGTATATTCTTCTGCTTTTACAGTATTACAATATTTTTCTTTGTTGAGACTTTTCGTTATGACTCCCTTTTCGAAACCATAATAATACTCTCTTAGATGTATTACTTAAATTTTGAAAATGGAGTAATTACAAAACGCGCCAACAAAGGAAATTGTTGTAATGTTAGAAAAGGCAGAAAAATGTACTCGAATATATATTTTACAAAATCAATAGCCTAAATTATTATCATTTTGAGTTCCAGAAACAGCCTCTGATGACCTCCTGAAATCTAACTTTTGAATAAATAAAGATATTAGCTGTAATGTACTTGTTCCCAACGTTCCAAAGTCCGGCATTGTCGCACTCACGAAGTCAACAAATCGACAGATAAAATGACTCGCTACTCTGTTGTGTTGGAGTAGCTATTATGTCTTATGATTGAGATTTGAAAAATATTTCTCATATTCAGTTGTTATACAATTATATTGTTTCTTAGAAAGCGCAGTAAATTCTATTCTGCTCTTAATATTTTATTATTATATTTTAATAAAAGTAAATTAGTTCTATATTAAATTAGTAGAAACATATCATTCAAAAACCTGCCCGTATTGTATTATATATATATATGCGACAGGCTCGCACAGAAGAAGTGTTAACATCTTATAGCAAAAATTAACTTCAATCACGTAAGTCATTAAAAAATCAAAAGCAATTAAGAGCATTATATTTAATAAACAATTTTAAATTTTTGCTACAAAAGACAACTTTTATGTACATTTCGCTAACACAGTTAGCATCATCAGAAGGTCACGAAATCATACGATAACATTCTAACCTTTGATTATTCCAAATGTGTTAGCGAAATGTAGTTTAAGGTTGTGTAACTATTTTGTAGTAAGGTTTTATAATTTTATACTAGTCATTAAGAGGTCAATAAAAGGGTAACATAAACTTATAAAACTCTTTATTAATTCAATTTCCAATACACACACACATACACTTACACACACACACACACACACACACACACACACACACACACACACACACACTGAAACGGTCTGAATTAACGTTTCAATTAAGAAATTAATAATTTCTTATTTTTTAAATAACAATCTTTATATTTAAATAATAAGGTTTTAATTTATGATATAATAAACATAGTAAAGATTCAAGAAGTCAGTAAAATTTTGAATAAGTATTATTAAGACAAATTAAAAATTATAATAGCATGAAATTGTAATAACTAACTAAATTTGACAAACGAGAGTGAAGTGAAAAATTTTCTAAGTGCCGAAAAATGCTAACTTGAGAACTAGGCTACGTAGAACTATCATCGACAGTTTAAAATGACCAGAAAAATCCATAATAAACAGTAGTGAAAACAGAATTTAAAAAACTCAAATAACAAAAACGTTACAGCCATTTAAAAATAATAGACATTTTACAGTGTTCTAAAACAGATAACAAAATTATGCAGGTTAAAACTAATTCGTTGTCCAACCCGCCCGTACAAGAAACAAGCACGGAGATAACGACGAGCTGAGAGGGGAGGGGAAGGGTGTCATAGCCGCAATAAATACAGGAACTTAAGGACCTGTAAGGCAGTCTGTAAAAATTTTTTTAATACGAGGTGCTAACGGTCGTTATGTCGGTCAGCGCCTAGGACAATCACCACCAGGCCAGATGGGACCAAAATAGCCACGTTCCTGCCGTCTACTTCCATCCATGGACGAGGGCTCCAGACTCAGCCTCCAGGACGCGGAAATGGAGAAAGACTTCCATCGACTGACCAGGGATGGTAACTTCCGATGTCCAGGGACAAGGGAATCCAGACGAGAGGACTCCAGGACCGGCAGGGAAATCCTTGGCAAGTCATTTTCTCTATTATATACGAATTAACGTCAAATTTAGCCAGTTAAATTTATTAAATTCAAATTACCAATTAAACTTAAACAATGACTTCATTCTATGTTGAATAATTAAATAAATCTTAAAAATAATAAAATTAATTAGTTTACCAAATTGTTGAAATAACGAATAATAAATATTAAATTTACAAAGTGGTTTTGGCCATAAGCCAATCATTTTCAAGAAGACCAGATTTATTGAATCATATAAATTTAAAAATTATTTATAATAAAATGTGAATTTACCAATTCAATCTTGAAATAAGAAGACAAATTATTTTATTATGTTAATTTTGGAAATATTTTTTTTTTAATGTGTAAATGTAATTAATGAATTGTATATGAAATGTAGGATTTAAATATGTGAAAATTAACGAACTTTTAATTAATAATTTGTGATGATAAAGAGAGAGCTAAATATGTTTTATTTGAAAAGAAAATTAGTTGAGTTTAAAATCAGTAATTAAATGCATTATAAAAACTTACATTATTTGAATTTATACTGTGTTGAACAACCAATAAAACCTTTTAGTTTTTTCCAACTGATAAATAATGATTATAAAATCAGAGTACAGTTTTAATTAAATTTCATTAATTAATAAATGTATAAAATTCAGAACCTAATGTTTTTTCAAACGAGTTCTCTCCCGAGAACAATTTTATTGAGCTATTCTAAAGATTAGTTGGTTTTTTGTATTGAAGTCCAGAGACGATGTCTATTGGCAGATCATGTTTAAAGAACACAGGAGTCTTTTAAAATAGGTATCTTAAACATGATCATATTTTGCACGTCCCCTTGCAGATCACTTGAAGTGGTAAGATTCTTTGAAAATTTTGTGTGTTCATATAAATGTTGTTTCTTTCCAGCTGACTATTTTACTGACATGTGTGACTAAATACAGACCCAACAAACCTGCCAACCAACTTAGGGGAGGTCATACAAACGTTAAGGTAGAAGTCAGCGGGAATAGACTTGCATTTGGGCGTGGTACATTACGCGGGAACACAAGACAAAATTTAGGGATCTTAACACGGTACACAAAACGGTGTGAGCAGCAGATATGTAAATATATTATTCTCCAACAAAACCAAACATCAAAAACGAAACGATGCAGAACTCGCGAACGCCGCTGCGCGAACAAGGGGGAGGGACGTTGCAGAATTGGCGCCCGAACGTAAGGGACTATGAACAGGTACCCTATTTCAAAATTAAATTAAACTAAATTATAAAACAATTATAATAAAATTATGTAAGAAAGTAAATCCTGATTGTGACATAAGTGAAGTCAGAAATAAAGTAAGTATAAGTAAATAATAAATTAAATTAAAGAAAAATACAAAAGCGTACCAATAAAATAAAAATAAATAAATAATTGAAACTAAATAAATAATTAGACGAAAGGGCGGGTGAGGAACCGTCTGGCCTAGGACAATCGAATATAAATAAATATTTAGAAATTTTAAATAAATAATAAATTAAATAAAATAAAATGTCAAAAACCGATATGGATAAATTAATGGCCTTTTTCAAGGCGGAAAAAGAGAAAGAGAGAGAATGCGGAAGAGGAGATCAAAAGACAACAAAGAGAGAGGGAAAGAGACGACAAAGAAAAACAATTAAGAGAGAGAGAGAAGGCGGAAGAGGGGATCAAAAGACAACAAAGAGAGAAGGAAAGAGACAACAAAGAAAAACAATTAAGAGAGAGAGAACGCGGAAGGAAAACAATTAAGAGAGAGAGAAGGCGGAGGAGGAGGTCAAAAGACAACAAAGAGAGAGGGAAAGAGACGACAAAGAAAACAATTAAGAGAGAGCAAGAGAAAACAAAAAGAGAAAGAGAAGGCTGAAGAAAAAATGGAAAGACAAAAATTATGGGAGGCTTTCCAATTAAAATTGGACGATTACAAAAAAGAGACAGAGACTAAGACAAATGATATAATTGAAAAATTAAACGAACATTAGACTGATATTGAGAAATTAAAAACCAAAACAGAATCAAATACAAACAAATTAAATGAAAAATTGCAAAATATACACGAGGAAGTCAAGACTGTAAAACAACACGTAGCAAAAGAGAAACAACCAGCCGGAACAGGAGTTGTAACACAAGTTTGCTTACCGAGGGTAATAGACAGGAACGGGGAGGCATCTTACCGTAAAATTGAGTTCTGGGGGAATGATAAGGAAGACCCGATGACATTCTTAAGTGAAATGGAAGATTTATTCACCGAGATCGACAATATAATGGACGAGATGACCAAGCTAAAAATAGTAGAGAGATATTTAAAAGGGGCAGCGGATGCATGGTGGAAGGCCATCAAAAACGACACAGAAACGTATTCAGAATTCAAACACGAATTCACAAAACATTTCTGGAGTTACCACCAGCAGGATAGGGTACGGAGACAGATTAACCAGGGACGCTACCATAACAATGGACCATACTCCATGCCCATGACCACACACGCACACGCACACGCACACGCACACGCACACGCACACGCACGCGCACACGCACACGCACACACACACACACACACACACACACACACACACACACACACACACATATATATATATATATATATATATAAGTTATATATTCCAAAGGCCTACAGAAAAGACATAAAACCCATACAATACTAAATTAAACAAAACCTCATTTTTTATTATAACTAAACCTTTATAAATTTAAATTTTACAATTTATCGTATATATAAATCTATAAATTTTATTAAATAGGTTCTAATAAATATTGCCTAAATCATTATTAAGTCAGTACTTATAAAACTATATTTTCAATTAAAAACGTATTATCAAATAATATATATTTTCTTAAATATACCTTTTCTTACTGCTAATGTAATACAGAAATCAACATAAGTAATAAAACAGTTTGTATATAAAAAAAGATATAGATAATTTAAATACAATATTTCTAATTAAAAAGGATATTACATTTGAAAATTATTTAAACATTACCTCTAAATAACCTCAATTTGATGGTGAGAATAGCTGTTAGCATTAACCGCCGTGTTTGACCATTGAAAATCTTAGGGCGCTAATACTAATCTTAAAGGAAATCTGTAGACAAATGTGTCGTCATATATTTTCAGTTGGAAAAAGTGCCCGGCGCGTCTAAAGTACTTTATACTTCAAAGGGCAAAGTTTTTTGTGAATTTGACAAATGTTTATAGTTAGCAGCGGACGAAGAAGATAATAAAATGTCTTAGAACAACTATTCAAGAGAAAAAATTAGATAGGTATAGAAAAAACAGCTTCGATTAGGCATCCCACTGACATCATCCAATTGCTCAACAAGAAGCTATAATGGTTTGATAGATAAAGTTGTAAAGCATGGAGAAAAGATTGTGAAATGGATAAATCGAGCTTGGGGTCATGAAGGACCTCGGTATGAGATAAAAATGAGGACCATTACGTGTGCAGGATCATGTTCCTGAAGTAAAGCTATCCTTATCTGGAAAGTCAGTGGGACCTACTCTCTACCGGAGACGCTACGAGGATGTTGACGAAGGTTGTTACTGTTGTGGTTGTTTATTTCTAGCATTTAAATGGCAATTATTAAAAAACATACTGAAGTTTAAGAAACCTAAAAACTACCTTAGATCTATAACACTCAGACGTCACTAGCACAAAAACTTATAAAATTTTACTCTACTAAAAAAACCCCCAAGTGTGTGCTTGTGTAGGATTGCCTACCGCGCCGTAACAATACACTTTCGTTTAGAATACGCCCATGGTAATATTGATTTCGTCCCCTTCTCAATAAAATCAACAAACATAATATCTCTTCAAGTGGAGTAACCTCCCTCAGGACTGCGATTCTGTTTCTAACCTTTGAATATTTATTAAGTTTAAGTGGCTTGAAGTTGTCTCTTATTTAGTTTTCAAGAGCTCAAACACATTTCCTATTCCTTTTAAGTAAAAGCAATCATCTTATTTTAGTCTCAAAACTTGAAAACCATCTCTTACGTCTTTATTTGTGGATAACGTAACTCGCAACAATAGAAACGTAAGTCAAAATATTACCTAACGAATATTAGACTCTTACTTGAAGTAAGCTAAAAAACAGAAATTTTATCTCTCTTTTCCTCATAGACATTTTTACCATTCGTAAGACAAATATAATAGCCTATATGTAATTACCTAGCCTCATAGCGAATAGTATTCAAAAATTCGACGCCTTGTTTACAAGTACTCGCAGTTCAATATTTCTCCTGTATAAATTTCTTTATAATTCACAAAATAAGTCTATTACAACAAGCTACCTAATCATAGCAAATAGAACCAAACTGGTTAACTCCCTGTTCACAGGTGGACACGGTTCTATCTTTCTCCCGCATAAATCTCTTTATAATTCACAAAATATATCTATTATAACAAGCTACCTAATCATAGCGAATAGAATCAAATTGGTTGACGCCCTGTTCACAGGTGGACACGGTTTTATCTTTCTCTTGCATATATTTCCATAAAATTCACAAGATAAATCGACTACAACACTAGACCAAATCACATTCTATCAGATATGGTAGTCACATTCTATCACATATCGCAATCACATTCTATCACAATAGAAACCAATGGTCAACGCCTCAATAATATCGAATCTTATATTATTTCAAAACACTGGAGGCTATTTTCTTTAAAAATATATTATAAATAGTTTTCCACAGTTTGTATAATAATAAATATATATTGACATGATTGACAGACAAATTATCTATGAAAGCTTATTTTAAAACAGAAAATACATTGGAAAGGTATTTCGAAGTTGGCAAGCTGGGAGCAAGGATGAGCTAGGCGAATATGCGACAGATGCACCCAGTGACACTCGCGCACATGGTGAAATGTACGACAGTTGCACCCAAGTTGCTACAAATATACCTGCCTTTGGAAAACTCACATTATTTCCTGTATTAAAAACGATTGTAGCCTCTGTTATTCCCATCACACTTTAGCCGGCTTTGCACTGGTCAAGTGATAGAAAACTAGTTTTCTATCATTTAGGCGGGTTTAAAACCAGCTAAAAGACCTATCATTTTAATTTTTTTACTTTTTTAAATGATAGTATATGTTAATTTCTTTTTTTTGTAATTTAATGCTGTTGATTTTTTGTTTTGTTTTGTGTCATGAACTTAGTACAAATATTGTCATAATTTTTAGCAGTCTTCAGTTTGATCTAGTCTAATTTGTAGATAGTCGGAGTGCAAACACACGTCCTTATTTCACCAGTTTCTTTGTACTTCTTAGTCGTTTTATTAATTCTCTCGGCCAGTTTCATGTATGTGTAGTTTCTCCTCTTCCCTCCAAAGTTTAATTGTATCTTCATATTTTGAAACAACTAATCAATTCTTTGATTCTAGGATTAGGTCTTAGAAGCAGCATTAAGGTGGTGCAATTGACGCGACACCGAGTTCGGCGTTGTTACTGTGACTCTGTCGTTTGCCCTGTTTACATTCTTCACGTGGAAGCTGAGGAGGAAACGAGTTTAACTGTGATAGAAGCGTATAGAGAAACATGGTACAGTCAATTTCAACAGCCATGAAAACAACCAGTAAACAAACGCCTAGGCATATTCGACGTAACTTGAAAATTTTAACAAAATACATTCATAATTTTACTACATAAAACATTTTGCTGATTTAGAAACATTGGATGGCTGCCATAAATATCTCACAACAAAAACGGTATGGTAATGCAGGAACACAATACCCTCTGAGCCTATGTTTTAAATGTTGTATCCACTCAAGCGATGATAACAAATAAAATTGGCATCTTTAAATAATATTTTTAAAGAGATTTTTTGAAATTTGTTTGTACGTGTATAGCTTGTGAGGCGAGTGATGAAACTGTTTTGGTAACGACAGAAGCAAAGAGAATGTTGGCGCATGCGATGAACAACTGCTCGGGCCAACAAAACTCTCTGTTTTATATCTCAGTGCGTGTCGTTTGTATTGTGGCATTTCAGCGTTGTAAAGTTGTTGTCTTCAGTATGTCTGAGCTATCATTGTCACATAACACGTCAGCAAGTATTATTATAGCACACGAGCAAGAAAATGAATAGACCTTATAGTAAAAGACTAATGTTCAGCGGGTGGGCAGTACAACACTACCCAGCCCGCTTCGGGTGAGTTTGTTTTCTCTCAAAACTAATACTTTCCCTCATACTATGCGCAGAGTGAGTTTACCAGTCGCATCATTACATATAATTAACGGCTAAAACAAATTGCATGTGTTTAAAACACTTACCGTACATACGTAGCTCGTTGTAGCATCTTGTAGCTCGTTTTATTGTTGTAAAGGTTGATTAGTAAACCGGTAATTAAATCCATTGCTCTAAAACATTGTTCATTTTTTTAATGACAAAAATTATTTATATGTTAGGTGGTTTTCCCAACATTTTAATTAATTCTGCTCGAATCAAAAATTTAATTACACATCCATTAAAAACCGAAAGTAATTCGGTTACCTTTAAATGCACACTAACGATAAAATTACGCATTTTCATATGTTACAAGAGTGAAACAATAGATTTATTGGCTCACGGCCGCTATTCCCACTCCACTGGATTTACATCCCACGTCGAACCCCTCTCACAGACGCCTTTCAGAGATTTTCCCTCTCGCTCCCCTACAATCCCCTTGGAATTCAATACGCTTAAGATCTCTTTCACACTACGCATAGGTTTAAACGTAAATACCTATTAGCATGTCAAAAATAACACGCACCCTTCCAGAGACGGCATCGCTCTTCTATTTATAGTCTTTCTTCGCTTCCTGTCTAAACCAGATTAAGACAGCAAGAAGAGTGAGTCAGAGAGAGTATTTGGCCGAAACAAAATTCTATGTGCAGAAAAACACCGTTTCAAGGATGGTGATTTCCATCTTTAGAAAATATTAATTTACGAAAATGAATTTACATCAAATCTGAGCGAAGATGAAATCTATACATATAAACTTTAGGTATTGCAATAGTCTGTGTAATTCGTTGAGGATGTCTCCATATCCATTCTCTTAAACCGTGGATGGAAAAGAGTTATAACAAATATTTATATAAAAAATACAATGTTCTGGTTGACTGTGTGATTAACGGACAGATAAAACTATTAAAGCTAGAATGACTATTAAAGCTAGAAAAAATCCCTTTTATAAAATAGAGGTGCATACCAAGGCTGCCCTTTGTGTATTGGATCCATAACGGCTCACGACAGGATCACTAAATGGTGCCTGAAGATAATCCAAAAGTTGACGAATATGTGTAATCATTTAGCGCAACAGTGGATCTCTGCGCTGAGGCATTAATGGAAATGAGGAAGTTGATATAATGGCACGACAAGGAGCTTCTCGACCTCAACTAGGTACAGCAATACCTTATGCAACGGCAAAAACTGTATTAAATCAGTCTCCAAAGTACTTACTTTGAAATCGTAATGGAGAAAGATGTTGGAGACATTTGCTTGACCATCCCCTATCACCAGACTTATCTTAAACCTTTAGAGATGTTTTTTGCAACTCACGAATGAACTTCATTACCTATATGAAAATATAAGACACCCTATAGTAGTGTAACATTGAAACCATCATGTCTGCAGAGCACATATTACTGCCATGTACTGCCGACAGCAGGTGGAAAATGAAAGTAAAACATTTGCATGAGGGCAGTGAAAAAACGACAGAAATGGTGTCAAAGGCACAGTTTTCAAAAAAATGATTAATGTAGAAGCCTTTAATAAAATTATTTACAGGAATTTTAATTTTCTAAAGAAAGTAAACACGCAAAAATTTGAAAAACGAAGTTATAATAACTGTCTCTAAATATTACCTTTGAAATTACTCCAACACTTCTGTTGCTATCATCGTTCGACTTATCACGTAAAGAAATTGAACTTGATTTTAGCGCCACACAACATCCCCGACCTATAGCATTAACCTATATAAACTTGGTTCTAACTCCACGACTTACCACATCAAACAATATAAACTAGGATTTAGCTCCACACAACGTCCACTACTTATCACAACAAACAATATAATTTTAGCTCCACACAACGTCCACGAACTATCATAACATACAATATAAACTTTATTCTAGCTCCATACAGTGTCCACGACTTATCGCATTAACCTATAGGCCTACAAGCTTGATTCTAACTCCACGACTTATCACATCAAATAATATTAACAAGATTTTAGCTCCACACAACGTCCACTACTTATCACAACAAACAATATAATTTTAGCTCCACACAACGTCCACGAACTATCATAACATACAATATAAACTTTATTCTAGCTCCATACAGCGTCCACGACTTATCGCATTAACCTATAGGCCTACAAGCTTGATTCTAACTCCACGACTTATCACATCAAATAATATTAACAAGATTTTAGCTCCACATAACGACCACGACTTATCACAACAAACAATATAATTTTAGCTCCACACAACGTCCACGAACTATCATAACATACAATATAAACTTTATTCTAGCTCCATACAGCGTCCACGACTTATCGCATTAACCTATAGGCCTACAAGCTTGATTCTAACTCCACGACTTATCACATCAAATAATATTAACAAGATTTTAGCTCCACATAACGACCACGACTTATCACAACAAACAATATAATTTTAGCTCCACACAACGTCCACGAACTATCATAACATACAATATAAACTTTATTCTAGCTCCGTACAGCGTCCACGACTTATCGCATTAACCTATAGGCCTACAAGCTTGATTCTAACTCCACGACTTATCACATCAAATAATATTAACAAGATTTTAGCTCCACATAACGACCACGACTTATCACAACAAACAATATAATTTTAGCTCCACACAACGTCCACGAACTATCATAACATACAATATAAACTTTATTCTAGCTCCATACAGCGTCCACGACTTATCGCATTAACCTATAGGAATACAAGCTTGATTCTAACTCCACGACTTATCACATCAAATAATATTAACAAGATTTTAGCTCCACATAACGACCACGACTTATCACAACAAACAATATAATTTTAGCTCCACACAACGTCCACGAACTATCATAACATACAATATAAACTTTATTCTAGCTCCATACAGCGTCCACGACTTATCGCATTAACCTATAGGCCTACAAGCTTGATTCTAACTCCACGACTTATCACATCAAATAATATTAACAAGATTTTAGCTCCACACAACGCCCACTACTTATCACAACAAACAATATAATTTTAGCGCCACACAACGTCCACGAACTATCATAACATACAATATAAACTTTATTCTAGCTCCATACAGCGTCCACGACTTATCGCAATAACCTATAGGCCTACAAGCTTGATTCTAACTCCACGACTTATCACATCAAATAATATTAACAAGATTTTAGCTCCACATAACGACCACGACTTATTACAACAAACAATATAATTTTAGCTCCACACAACGTCCACGAACTATCATAACAAACAATATAAACTTGATTCTAACTCCACGACTTATCACAACAAACAATATAAACTTGATTCTAACTCCACGACTTATCACAACAAACAATATAAACTTGATTCTAACTCCACGACTTATCACAACAAACAATATAAACTTGATTCTAACTCCACGACTTATCACAACAAACAATATAAACTTGATTCTAACTCCACGACTTGTCACATTAAGCTATTTAAACTTGATTCTAACTCCACGACTTTTCACAACAAACAATATAAACTTGATTTTAACTCCACGACTTGTCACATTAAGCTATATAAACTTGATTCTAACTCTACGACTTTTCACAACAAACAATATAAACTTGATTCTAACTCCACGACTTGTCACATTAAGCTATATAATCTTGATTCTAACTCCACGACTTATCACAACAAGCAATATAAACTTGATTTTAACTCCACGACTTATTACAACAAACAATATAAACTTGATTCTAACTCCACGACTTGCACATTAAGTTATATAAACTTGATTCTAACTCCACGACTTTTCACAACAAACAATATAAACTTGATTCTGCTCCTCATTACGACCACGACTTATCACATAAAACCAAATAAACTTTATTCTAGCTCCACGAAAAATCTCATCAAATAATATAAACTGGGTTCTAGCTCCATGAATTATCTCGTCAACAATAAACCTGGTTCTAGCTCCACACAACATCCAAAGTGACAGATGCCTGCATCGCGTCAAATATACATGCGTTACAGGCATATAAAGTAAACGACGCTAAGACATCCAATCACCACTTCCTTTCTACGATTCGAACGTTACTGTGACGTTCCAGGAATCTTCGTCTCAATATAATGCAAACATATTTAAAGGCTCATATTCTATGTGCCTAAAACCTAATGCATTACGCATCAAGATCCTCAAAATATCTAGAAAACAAATTCAGATAAAAACAGTTTTTGAAAAAAGTAAATATCTTTACTTACTTTGTAGGTGCGTAGATTGCAAGAGTTTGACCAGAGATGGAAACAAATTTAGATGTTTTAAAAATTACTAATGAAGCACTTTCAAAGAAACTGCAATCTAAAAGGCGAAGAGTATTTCATCAAAGAAAATTAAAATTAATTTTGTAAATAACTGATATCTAGCTAATTACTATAACGTTTGTATACAAAACTGTTTGTTGCCCCTAACGTAATAAAAAATTGTTTTTAGCAATTAAAACTTATAAAATTATTCAAATGATGAATTACTAAATCAAAATTATCTTACATATTTTATATATTACAATTCATACTTTCTATAAATAACTGTACAAAATGGATAGGTATAGTTATGTTACACTTAAAAACCTTTTAGACTGTTATTATACCAACGGAGATGTGTAATTTCATTCAATATTTGAAGGTCTGCGCATACATTTTTGCAACGAACTTGAGAACTAAATATTCACATTCGCGTGTTTACACAATTTTATAGCTCAATGGAACTATAAATTTTATAGCGTGACACTTTCCCCTCTGGTGCTGTGGAAAGAGCACTGCACTCAAATATTCAAATGTTTATAGCATACTTTCTTCATTTTGGCAATAGTCTTTTAAACATTTTGTGTTATAAACACATAAATAAGGCAATATATAAATATTTCTGTAAATATATCAAATATTTAGAAACAGTATTTCATACTGAAATGAGCAACAAAAACTTTTCTTTTTCAAATTTGACACCACAGATTATAAAAATTAATAATTCTTATATATATAATATTATGGTAAATAATTTTAAAAATTAACACTGTTGTATTGAGATATACGTAGACTGGACAGCTGTTATAATCGTATCATTATAAAGTATTGGAACGTAGATTAAGTATAAACACGTTCAAAAAGAAACTATTCTTAATTTTAACATAAAAAAGTAACTAGCCTATAAGTAAATTAAAAAAGTATTTAATTAAAATACGATAAATAAATGGTGCTGCTAAAACAACGGCCAATATATATATATATATATATATATATATATATATATATATATATATAATAATTTTTTAAAAAACGAAAATAAAAACGCTAATTAAAATACAGTCTGATGTTACTGGTGAGCAAAGATTTCAGTTATAAATTAACATGATATACTGTCCGATGGAACTATCGAAGCAAAACGCGAGTTCGGAGAAACACAAAAACTGTAATCGATGGTTTGTAATGCAGTACTTTAAATGCGTACATTGGTATGGCGCTGTAGAAACCAATTCATCATAGTCCATTCTTTAGCCCTGTATGCAATTATCCGGCGTGTTTGAACCGGAAAAGAAATCTTGGGTTTTCCTAGTGGTTCAAATAAATATCAGAGCAGAAAATATGTATCCAATTATAACCATAGAATTAATTAAACTATCAGTGCTTCAAAACATACAGCCTTATTATCTAGGAAACGTAAAATAACCATAAATTTCCACACACTTTACGATAATAGTTACTAACACAAAAGCAATAGAGAGCACAGCGTGGTAATTAATAAGTAATAGTAAACCCTTACTACAAATATTTATATAACCTTTATATAAAAATTATATATAACCTTTATCAGAAGGTTACAAATATCCTTCTTGAGATTTTGATCTCAGTTTCTTTATAACCTTTTGATGATGCTAACTGCGTTCGCGAAATGTACACAAAGGATGTGTAAACATTTCTAGCAATGGTTTACAATTGTTTAATAATTTGACTACGTGGGTTCCGACCGTGGTATTTGCGATCCTATTGTTTGAACAACTGCTGCTGTGGCGTTTCCGACCGATCGGGTTCGAGACGTGGGATTTCCGATCTGTCACCACTCTTCCTATATAAAGGCCTACCAACATAAACAATAACGCGGGTTTAATCACTTGCTGTATAGTAATGTAAAATAATACAATTATATCCTTAAAATACAACAAGAGTGTTTAATCACTTGCTAAAGAAAAATATTTAAACATGCCTATGTTTGCGCTATAGGCCTACGTAGCCAGTCCTAAGCCTGGATAAAATGTGAAGGGATATTTTTCAAATGATTTACATAATTTATTGTGGAGTAGTGATGTGACGAGTCGAGTATTTCGTCGACTCGATTAAATCGCCGTTTAAACTTGCTAAATTTGCCGTTTCAGCGGCTACCTGCTAATTTTGGAATTCGTAAACTATTTGACCGAGTCGATAATCGAGTATCGTAGTATAAGAATCGAGTCGACTCGATACTCTGTTGACTCGATACCTTTCGAGTAAAATACTCGACTCGTCACATCACTATTGTGTAGTAGTGAATTGAATGGTAGGAAACCCCACGTGATTTTGTCGGTGGTCGGAACTCCCACGGATGAAATTTTTGTGATCGGAAATACCACGCCTGTGTCAATGGTCGGAAGTCCCACGGTCGGAAAGCCCACGCCAACAATAATTTATAATAATTATTAAGCTAAATAAATTTTAAATACTACCGGATGTAAAAAAATATTGCAATTTTCATTCAAGAATGACTCTTATAGACTTGGTAATTTCAAATTGTTAGACTTTAACACCATCTAAGTTCATAACAACTTTATTAATTTCACTATTATTACATTTATGAGAAAAGGTTATAAACTAATTTAAGACAATATTAGTTCACTTAAACTGAAACTTTGCTTCATGAGTAAGATACCTTTATGCATAATGTATCTTTACTTAACTTGAACCTTACACGAGAGAAAAGAAACTATAGGTGAATAAAATTAAAACAACATTCAAACTAAATAATTAATAAAAACCGTTTGCCTAAGATACTAAATGTAAGAAGTTAACTATGAACAACAATTACTAATATTTAAGGCACAGATTTTTAAAAATAATTAAATAAGTAATTATTAATATTGATAATTAAAACTGATGTTTATTTATCTTGTGTTTGTAAATTGTAGCCACAGTATTACAACATGATACGCATACGAGTGCTAACTCGTGTGCGTGCACGCGTGTATATTCTTTATATTATTTAAAAACTCAATATTTTCCAGTATTTTTTTAAGGTTTTAGGAGTATTTACTATTTAAGTTGGAATAAACTTCACTTACCTCCACATGTTTTAACTGTATAAATATTTTTGACGAAAATAATTAGTTAGATCCGTCTCCATAAAATGAATGATTTTTCGATTCACGACCCACCAGTCTAAAATTTACATAAGCAACTTTTCGTTTATCGATTGATTTGTATTTTACTTTCATATATTTAGTACATTGTAAAAACATAGTATTTTTTGTCTTAAAAAACCTACTTTTTAAAAAAAACCTACTTTTTTTCTAAAAAATAATATTTATTTATTATATTGAGAATAATTAACTCTGCGTTTATGTACAGATTAAAAACACTTATAATATTTTACAATTGTAATCGAAATTATTTCGAATAAACTAATTTTAAAAATACTTAACTAAGTGAATACGTAATTGCTTACTTGCTGACGCGTTTCAAAACATTCGTTCCTTTTACGAAGATAACCTCAGTTTTTTACGAAGCTGTAGACTTTTGAAACGCGTCAGCAAGTAAGCAATTACGTATTTACTTGTTTAGTACTTTTAAAATTAGTTTATTCTGTGAATTCAAGATGATTACATCAAGCAACTTCTGTTTTGAATACTTTGAATAATTTTTTCAAATCTTCTCTGAACTCACTATTTATTTGCGATAAACTGGTTGAATAATGATAAACAAAACACAAAAACCTCTAACTATAATAATTTTTATGTTTACCCTAATGTACATCTCGTTTAGTAAGTAACCATCCTAAGAGACATAACTAACAAGGCTGACTCTACATCTATTTTGGTACGTTGTAGCTAGTCAGTCTTGGTTGTCATGCATCTGAGGATGGTTACTTGTAGCCGACGTGTATATTAACTTAAATATAAAATATTTGAGGTTAGAGGTTTTTAGTATTATTTATGTTATGATCTGATTGTTTCTTAAAACTAATAAAAACTGAAAATAAATCTCATTTACTTCGTACTTTTCCCTCCCAACTGTTATTTTCGTTAATAATGATGGCAATTCAAAGAAGTAAACATGTTTCAGTTATATAATATTGTACTTCAGTAGATTAGGGGGACATTTCTTATTAGGGGAGATATCGACATTCTGAAGGAACTGGGGGGCTAATTTTTACTTCAAGCAAAGCTATTAAAATTACGTAATTTGATTTTACCCCTCTTAACGTTTAGAATTGGCAGGAGTTGAAAAATAAATTAATTTGATTCGTTCCTTATTTAAACACGCTAACAAATTTAATGAGCACTTAATGAACATTTATTTAGGTTTTTATTCAGCTTAAAGGATTACAAGGAATAACAAATACTTAAACGCAGCCTTGAATTATCATTTACACAAATCACAATTCTAGATAGTAGACATAACATCGAGTCTATGACTTCCTTTAAAACCGTTATCCTCTGTTACAGCACTTTTCTAAATGACCTATGTTTACATCTAGTCTTCGAAAGTTTCTATAAAGCTACGCACATCGTATCTTTGTAAACGATCATTATAAACGAATATTTATTAACGGCTCTAAGGTTACTGTCTGCTCGTTCTATAAAAATACTATCTTGAAGTTATAATATTTAAATACCCTTACGAGAGTTTGAAATTAACTCCCATAAGATATGAAGTTTGTTAAAAACTGGTTAAATTAAAAAATATGTAGCCGATAGAAAATTAAAAAGAAACTTTATAATCCTCTAGGGGCGTTAACCTCAAATCCACTCTCACTGCCTCCCTACTCTACTTTGTTGGAAAGCTGGATAAAAACTGTGAACAAGCCTCAATATTTTCTTTTGTTGTAATTATTGCTTTTATAGTCTTAACAAATTTATAATAGTTATTTTTTATTTTTTTTAAAATAATTTCTTTTGAAATTTTGTTTATAAGTTCTCAATTACTAGGATATTTGGATTATGGCTAGTGTCATCTTTTACAATGTTTTTATCTTCTTAAAGCTCTTAAACTTTATTAAATTCTATCTATTAGCTCATACTATCCTGATATATATCTTATACAAATTTTAATCGGTAATAAAATACGTTTTAATTCATCCAATCAAGTTCATATATATTTCTTTTAACCTATATTAGATGACAATCAATTTTAATACAGTTTTTTCAAATATTTATTAAATAATTAAATTATGAAAATTTGGGGAATTTTCGGGATTCGATTCGAAATATAGCGCGCTTTGGCACTCCCCCCAAGTCTCCATTACCAAGAAATTAATTTCTCAAAGACGTATATGAATCTTTTTCCCCATCAGGTTGTCGTCGAAACCTCCATTGTACAATCTTAAACTGTTGCCATGGTTACCACAAAATATCATAAATAGTGCTGTAAGGTTAAAAATGAATGAAACGAATAAAATAAACAAACTGGTAATGATAATTTTTTTTCTTTCTTGGCCTCAGTAGGAATTTATTTTTATTTTCTAATTTTATATTACTTGTTTCTCATTTTAAATAAACCTCTTAACTACAAAAACATATTATTTAAATTCTTATGTACATATCTTTTCCAAAGCAATCATCTTCAGAGGAAATTATTACAAGAATAACTACACTTAAACAGATTCAAAGGAAACGTTTTTGTGGTCAAGTGGTTTTATTTATTTAAAATAAAAAGTTACACCATAGTTGCCCCAAGTTGTAATTCTGATACATAAGTTGATATTCAATACTTATAAACCATATATACCATTTCATGAGACAAAAAGATTTTGTAAAATCGGATCAGAGGTTTCCCCTAAGGAAGGGAAAAGGACAGGCAAGGAACAGAATACGTGGAAGCTAAAATAGACCTACTTAATGTGTCTTGGGAATAATATGTTCATGAAAAGAGAAATTATTTCGTCTCTCAGTTTTTACATAAACATAAATTATGCTTCTAATTTGCTTTAAAAGCGAGCTACATGCTACCGAAAGCCTTTCAAGTGAAATAAATGCATAAATCGACGTGAAAACGACGTTGCAAAACTGGTTTCTGTTCTAAATACTTTCCACTGTAAACCCGATTTACCTACATTCCTTTACTTATTGTGATCCTTTCAATAAGAATTAATGCCTTAATCCCGATCAAACGTTGCCTTAAAGCGGCCGCACTTTGCTTCAATTTAAAACCTGTTTCAGTAGATAAGTGTATGATCTCTTGCTCTTTGCGAAATATACTTGAAGGATATCTTTAATGAGGCACAACTAAAAAAGGTGTTGTGTTAGTGTGGAATAGAATGCGATATTTTATTCCACCTGGTAGTGTTCTACTGGTATTTTCTATCTATCTAAAACTAACAGCTTCATAGTTCGTTCTAAATATTACCAGCTCTAAAAATGATTCCAATTAACTTGTGTAGTCATGTTTATAACTGCCCTAAAAATATTTTGGGTAATTGTAGGTTATCCAAGCGTAGAGTTGTAATATTACAAGAAAATATATGTTGCTGTAGAAAACCCTCAGAATTACAAAGCAAATAATAAAACTTGGCGCTGAAACCAAAATTTCAAATTTTAGTAAAAGAACAAAACATACCCTCACAGCACACATAAAATATTATAAACTGAAAGTTTCTTTACAAAACAATCGCTAAAAATACACGATTAAGATTATTTGATTGAAAATAATAGTAACAAAAACATGTGTTAACTAGACTGTGACGAGTGAAGTGACTTACATTGTTGTAAACGCTCTGCATTGCCGGACGGAACAAGATTACACTTCACGTAGGAAAGCTTGAATATACGAAACATGCATACACTAGGAATATTACGAAAGATGCGTATAGAATCAAGTTTTGACAGATAACAAAGGTAAACTATGACGTCACAACATTGTCACAGGCGAAATTTGCATACAACTTTTAAGCGAAGGGATCTTTTAAAATCATTGAGCTACATAAATGAGTTTATCTCTGAGCTAAACGTAGGTGTCGCTTAGTTTCTCGGGACTGGAGATCCTTTAAAACTTCATTACAGTTTTCCAGGCTTTGTCTGGCACAATGATAGCTTGCGCTTTTATTTTGGCGTGTTTAAAATCAGTTTGTAGCCTCGGTAATTTTGTTGTTGCTTAATATTTTCAAGTAAAAAAATTTTTGTTTCATTTTAGAGACTTTTTTCATTTTAATCTATATTACAACCTGAACAATTTATTTGATTTTATCATCTGATTTCTTGCGTCTAATCTATTCCATTTTTTGGATTTAGGAAAGAGATTTTAAACAAGACTTTATTTTCCAGTTTCTAGGTATTTTTGTAGTTTTTTTAATTAATTTTTCGTCCGACTTAATATATTTTGTTTTTCTTCCCTTTCCTCCGGTCTCATGTGCATAGGAGTCGAAGTTTCAGCATCTTTTTGATAAGTCTCTTTCGATTAAATCGAGCTTATCACCATGACAGTTAAAAGCAAAGTGACCACTGACAATGTGGAAACCCTTTTTCGACCCATTTTGACTAGGAGAATTTTGACTGGGGTTGACAATTGCTATAGTTAGTATGGTACGCATCTTTCGCTGTACGCATTTTTCGTGCCACCGAAAGGTTTAATAGGGGATAATATAAACCCTATTTTGCTCATAACTAAATCTGACCTAAATGGACACTTTGTAGCTATACTGCAACAGGTAGATAGTACAATATAACCTAGCGTTTTCTTTTATAAGGAAATTTTGTATTTTGTATTTACTCGTATAAAGTTTCTGTGTGTTAGAACGTGAAATTAAATCTGTCTTATTTTATTTTTTATTGTTGGGGTTAGCACCACGTTTTATTATATTTACTGAGTTTCTGAGAACTTCGAAACCAGTTATATTTTTTTGCAATACCGATGACGTCTGGATAAATAAATAGTTGCCTTTTTTGTAATTGTTGGCACAATAAATCTGTGTTTAATTTACCTGGTATAAACTGATTTTATTTGAATTGTTTAAATATATTATGGATTATTGCGGAAAAACATTATTTACTTGCATAAAAGGGGAGATTTGATAATAGAAAAATATAAAAGCAATAATTCTTGTTCAATATGTAATATTTTTTTAAATTATAGCCTACGTAACTATTTTCATAAACGTGATTGCAAGTTAACCGAATGTGGATTGATGTCGATGCACATATTCCAACCGAATATTTTCAAATAGGCAATTTCAAAAAACAGTGCTCCTAAATTTACTTTTGCTGATACTTGTCTATATCCCCATATTGTCATTATAATTGCTAAGGTTTGAGAATTCTAGAGAGTAGAGCACTTTTTACTAACCCAAAGGTTCCCTGGTTCGGATCTTAGTATATTCAAAGATTTCTAGGTGTTTTTCCGGTCTTCAGGTCAACTCGCCCATTAGTACAAGGGTCACGCAGGGTTAATAATCGGCGGTTGAAGCTACGTGCTGGCCACCATTATCTTTGCTTGAATTCGTACGGCCTAGGTAAGGCTGCTCCATGCTGTCTCTCCTAAACCATGGTTAACGTATAAAAGATGAACTCATTTTAAATACTCAGATTTACTTAATCAAGACATTCCTACGTAAAACTATTTTTTTAAAATAAGGATGTATCAACGAATTAAGAAAAAAATAATTTTGACAGGCTAAACAGTCTTGCATGTGTTTTCCAAACGGTTTTTTTTGAAATATTTACTAAAATAATGTTGAGTATTTATATACTAAAATGTTAACTAAATACTCAGCATAATTAATAATATTGTGTATATTTTCCATGTTTCCACTTGATCAAAGCTCTTATAGCCTCATCTAAGTTTTCTTTTGCTAGAACGTTTTCGTCTTAGCTGCTTTTTTATTTTATCATACACAAATATTATTTAAGCTCTTCAACAAGTAATTTAGAATTCCTCAAATTCTACATCAGCATATCATCAAAGGATTTTAAAACACGAGAAATCCTTGTCTAATTCTCAATTGTAAAAAGCTATAAGCCTCAAAAGGCTGCTGTTAAAAAAATCAAACATATTTTGTTTAACGATGTAAACACAATCAGTGTGTTTTCAATACCTATTAAGTTTAATAGAAATTTTACCGGATTGAAATGCACAGTTTTATATAAAATAAATTTATATAATTAGCATGTAAGGAGATTGCAGCTTTAGTTCGATAACTTTGTGTTTAAATGTCAAGTATTCATGCGTAAAATAAATTGCTTCTAGAAATGTATTTATTTGTAAGCAACCCTCAAACGGAACTATGAATTTATATTGTTTACGGGTATTACCAATTGTAATGGAGCAAAGAGATTGAACTTATATGAGTTTAACTGTAGAAAACTTTATTAAATATCCTTGAAAGTGCTTTATACTTACATGAGGTCAGCTTTATCACTGATTACTTATAAATGAGACGAACAGTTCATATGGCTAACATTCAGAACCAAAGAGCAAATAGTAGCGTTAGCTTAAGCAGCCTGTCGTTAGGCAGCGCTGCTTGTCATTTTCGGTAAGCTAATAATATTAGCCTGATATAAGCAATAAAAATACCTTAGCTAAAAAAAGTTAGAAATATTTACATACATGGTTCTTTAACTGTTTTAAGTTTCTTCTTCTTAAGGTGTTGTTTTTAATTTTAACACGTTTTTATTAAATCGTCTTGTTGTCTGTTCGAGTTGAATTTGCAATCAAATTTAAACCAACATCCCAATAAGCTAGGGATTTGAAATTCTAAACACTGCTCAGGACTGCATGATAGTGCAATAATATTGGGTTATTTATAATTTACCACCTAAGGTGAAGCCATGAATTGAAATTTAAAACTAAAAACATGAGGCGCATGAAACAGTTGATTGATATACGAATTGTAAGGCTGTTTTCGTATACAATCTATTGCATGCTCTCTACGTTTATTGTTTTAAACTTTAAAAGAATTTTAATATTTCTTAAAATTCATAAATGTTTACGTCAATCTTAATGGGATTATGAATATGTATGGAGTTATTAAAGACAACAAATCTGTAAGTATGTCTAGAGAAACTTTGTTTTATACCTTTTTGATTCGTTTGAAATATTTATTATTATTTTGTATTACAATTCCGCTACTACTTTAGTCTATTTTTATTATAGTAATGTAAACATTTTTTTAAAAAAATTCATCTCTAACCACTCATTTCTCCAAAACTATTATTTTATTTTGGTTTTTCTCGATTAATTGCCACGTGTAGACCAACTAGCTAGCTGTTGGCACATGGTCCGTGGACATTTATCCAATGCCAGACAAAAATGCGCAGGCCGTGTTCACTGACGGCCGGGCGTGGCGCCTTAATCACCCTTGTCCTCCTTGTTAGTAGCAACCGCTTTCACAGTACTTGGTTAATGGACAATTGTTTCAAAAGCAAAGCCGTTCAAGAATATACATGTGTAAGCTACACGTTAATTTGGTAGACGAGTTACGGGATATATTTAAGGAAATTCTATCAGTAACTGTAATAATATGTTTTTAAATATAAAGTCGATTCAATTTCCTTTTGAGGATCAGAATTAAGTTTCTCCTGCTTAATATTCCAACGTATGGTAGACCTAGTAACACTATTGTGATGAGTGGTTGACGCCAAACTTGATTTAATGGCCGCAATTCCTTTGTTAAATTTACTTGCGGAAGAGGAAAAGAAAAACGTCTGATCAGCAGTTCCTGAAGGCGTGTATAAAGCCTGTCGTTTATTGAGTAATATGATTATTTTCCAACAATGGGGTGTTTTTACTATATATTTTTAAAAAATTAACTGGTTCTAATGCGCAGTAGTTATTAATAATTACAAACATACGGCAAACTAAAAAAAAAAAAAATACTTTTACGTAACATAAAAGATTAACTTTTATAATTTATGTATATATACAAACTCGTATACTTATATATGAACTTTGTATTGTCATTTAACGAAAAACTTAATTAAACGCACTAACCTTTAAATATTGACAAAAGGGCTCGTCTCGAAATGTCACAAGCAGTGACATCGGTCTCATGACACGTGGGTAAAGAGTTACGATCAAATATATTCATGAACACTAATGTACCGGTTTATATTCTGACTAGAACTGTATTCATGAACACTAATGTACCGGTTTATATTCTGACTACAAGAACTGTATTCATGAACACTAATGTACCTGTTTATATTCTGACTACAAGAACTGTATTCACGAACACTAATGTACAGATTAATATTCTGACTACAAGAACTGTATTCATGAACACTAATATACCGGTTTATATTATGACTACAAGAACTGTATTCACGAACACTAATGTACCGGTTTATATTCTGACTACAAGAACTGTATTCACGAACACTAATGTACAGATTAATATTCTGACTACAAGAACTGTATTCATGAACACTAATGTACCGGTTTATATTCTGACTACAAGAACTGTATTCATGAACACTAATGTACCGGTTTATATTCTGACTACAAGAACTGTATTCACGAACACTAATGTACAGATTAATATTCTGACTACAAGAACTGTATTCATGAACACTAATGTACAGATTAATATTCTGACTACAAGAACTGTATTCATGAACACTAATGTACCGGTTTATATTCTGACTACAAGAACTGTATTCATGAACACTAATGTACAGATTAATATTCTGACTACAAGAACTGTATTCATGAACACTAATGTACCGGTTTATATTCTGACTACAAGAACTGTATTCACGAACACTAATGTACAGATTAATATTCTGACTACAAGAACTGTATTCACGAACACTAATGTACAGATTAATATTCTGACTACAAGAACTGTATTCATGAACACTAATGTACCGGTTTATATTCTGACTACAAGAACTGTATTCACGAACACTAATGTACAGATTAATATTCTGACTACAAGAACTGTATTCACGAACACTAATGTACAGATTAATATTCTGACTACAAGAACTGTATTCATGAACACTAATGTACCGGTTTATATTCTGACTACAAGAACTGTATTCACGAACACTAATGTACAGATTAATATTCTGACTACAAGAACTGTATTCACGAACACTAATGTACAGATTAATATTCTGACTACAAGAACTGTATTCATGAACACTAATGTACCGGTTTATATTCTGACTACAAGAACTGTATTCACGAACACTAATGTACAGATTAATATTCTGACTACAAGAACTGTATTCATGAACACTAATGTACCGGTTTATATTCCGACTACAAGAACTGTATTCTCTAACACTAATGTACCGGTTTATATTCTGACAAGAACACTTATTAGCTTCAATAAGTGTAATATATTTTAGGCTGTTTTCTCTTTTTACGTGTCATGTTTTTTTCTATCTATATAATATAACGCAGATCTGTCATTCACAACCAAGTAAGACAGTGGTACGTAGTAACGACGGATGAGAACGCAGATGATCTGCTTTTCCATGAGGTTCACTCTAAAAGCACATGATAAGGGTTAATTGCAAACGTGAATGTGGAGACTATCTATGATTCCCAAACCAGATGGTGATTAGGACGGTAATGAGTAATGTAGAGGCTTCAGATGTAAAAAAAACTATGTGAGGTTGGTGAAGGAAAAGTGTTTCATATTTAATTAAAACTGAAGATAAAAAAATGCTTCTGCACTAGTCCATTGCAGAAAACACTAGGACCCTTCTGCAACTGATGTAGGAAATTGAGCTTCTCCCTCTTTATGCTATTGAAATTCTCCCTTTTCCACTATTATATATATATTTTTTTATATTTTACGTTGTCCATTGTTTTTCCGTTGTACTGACTTTATGAAGTTAATATATTACTATTGTAAGTAATTTTATCCACCACTGACTAAGTGCAATAATTTTACCTTGAGTGATGAGGCACCTTACGGTCACTTGACCTTTGTCGAATCACTGATTAATTTTTCTGGTGCAGATGTTCGTCTGTGATTTTGGTAATTGTTGACGTTACAGGCATTTTCTCTTGAGTTGCGTGTATAATGTTTTTGAATAGTATGTCTTCTGTATATGTAGTCTGTAGGTTCATTAAATTGTTGTGTATGTTTTTATAAATGTGGTATTTTTCTAGTGAGTTTAGTTCTATTGGGTTATTATTTATTTCAAGTATGGTTAGGTTATTTTCGTAATTTGTTGTTTCCATGTTTATGTGATATTAGGTGTGCTGCAACATTTGATACTTTTGTATTTTTACTTTTGACTGCTCTGTAATGTTCTTTAAATCTTATTTTAAATGATCTGGTCGTTTTCCCTATGTAAAATGCGATGCATGTAATTTTGTAAATTCCTGATAGGTTATGTTTTTCTGTAATTGTTTTGTGTTATTAAGATATTTAATTATTTTGTTTGGTTTGTATGTTGGAGTGTAGTATTCTTTATTTTATATATTTGTTATTTTTTCTATTTTGTTATTGGTGTATTTATATTTTAGGTAGATTTTTTATTTTTATTATTTTTGTGATGAGGTTGTAGTGTTGTGTTGAGTTTTTTTGTAAATTTATTGTATATGTGTTTAACAAGGTGTTTGTTGTATCCATTTTCTATTGCTATTTTTGTAATGTTATCTAATTCTTCATTTAATTTTTGTTTGTTATCTTGTGTGTATTTTATTGTTTGTTATCTTGTGTGTATTTTATTGCTTTATTTATCATCTTACTGTAAGTGTTAATTTTGTGTGTCCAGGGGGGTTATATATATATATATATATATATATATATATATATATATATATATATATACACCTACTGTATACAAATCTTCAATACTAATCCGATTCATGGGCACTTTTTTAGATCTGTCGCATTCTCTAACGATTTACTCAATAATGTAAGTTTCGTGAAAAGATTTAAGAACGCAAAAAAATCAATCATAACTCGAACCCAATTCTTAGCAAAACTATTCTCAAGCTCCTGCCATTATTTGTTTAAATGAGAAAAATATTTTTTGTCCATATAATTCCAAAAAGTTTTGGTCGTTCTCAAGTAGTTACTGTTTTGAAAACTTCTAATGTGTTGTATACATCTAAAATGTTTTTTTTTTTTTATACTCAGGTTTTACCAACTTGGTGATTTCTCTTTTTATTTATTATTCTGCTATGCAATTAAAGTTTTTAAAAGAAATATATAGATTATGAACTTGTTTTATTACCAGTATTTATTTTCAATATTTTGTAACCACAAGAGACAGACTACTTGCAGAAGAATGTATGTTACTTTATAGCGAAATTTTCATAAAATAAACCCCAATGACTTTCTTATTAGTAGACGTGATGGTACAGTAGTTGGAAATAAATACTTTAAAATTTATAAAATTTTTTAAAATTGTTTTGGAACAAATATTATTTATTTAATTACAAACTTTTTTAATAGCATCTGCAGAAAATAGGAAATTTCTGCAAAAACAACTGTGTTTATGACTTATCAAACTGTTTGGTTATACTCTGGTCAAATAATTGATGCAATTTGTATGTGCAGGAAGCTCCAAGTTTGGCATGACACTATGCATTCCAGGCATGTCAAGCCCCTCCCCTTTGTCCTTTAGGAATGCCAACCACCCCATGTGAAATATACATCCTTTTCTAAACATTATTACTTTTGTTAAGGAAAGCCTTAGACCATCACCTCTTTATCTCAGAAGACTTTGAAATTTAATTTGTCTTTATCTAAATCTGGATTGAAAATATATATATAATTTTTGTTTTGTTTGTTAATATTATAACTATTCATTAATCTAGATAATTTTTTTAATAGTGATAGAACTATTTCTTGTTTTTTAGGGATTCTACAAAAAGATCACAAATTAAAATAACAAATCGTTCTTTTCCCTCCTAAGAATATGCATCCTCTAACTTACCTTAAGTGCAGATAGACACAACTTTGCATAGAACAATTATTTTCCTCATTTTTGAGCAACTTGTTCTAAACAATTTAATTATACGACTAACAAACATAACAGGTATAAATTTAATTGTATTTTATCACCAAACTTAAATGCTTTACAGTCATCGTATTTTGAATTTTTTTTATTTAATCAGGTTTTAAAAAAACACACTTTATGAATGTCAACAAAATTTATTAAAGTATTACTGCATTATCTTTGAAATTAAAAAAAAATATATCGAAAACAAACATTTTTCTATTTATGACACTATTCCTGTTTTATGCATGAGATGAATCACTGGTGAGGGTTGTCCATTTTTCTTTTTACTTGATCTTAAAAAAAATAAAAGAACACATTCTTGCACCAAGTAAATACTTATTTACTTTGGACCCAACATCAGAATAATTGATCCTGTAGGTAACCAGTAACACTGTTCTTAACATTACAAGCAAGAGCCTGCATTATTGTAATTGTGCATACAGAAAAGAATACATTAAATTGAGCAGTGAAACCTTAGTAACAGCTGTCATGAACAACGCAAAACTAAGCACAAACCTTGAAATATTGAACACATTGCTGAATATTAACATTTATTTTTAAAGGCAATGTTGGTAATCCTTATAAGTTCAGAACATCATATAATGTGTTATATTGTATTTATTCTTGAGTCTGTACCAGACACTTTTACAATTGTAGTATTTAAAGTCATAAAATCCTTCTAAAATTAAATTATGCCAATACTTCATAAAACTATCAATTCCATAATTCTTCACTGAATATTTTTAAATACAAGTCACAACTGTCAAGCTGGATGATTCAACTGTAATTCTTTATTTATTGTGACGATTTGTTCTTCATGAAATACTAAAGATAATAAATAAAATTTTCTGTAACATTTCACAATATTTATTAAATTACAAGAAAAATTCTTTTTACTTTTCAGTCCTATATTTGGTTTGATTTATTTTCTGTCATCTATTCATAAAATAACTAAATGCTCTGCAATACAGACTCAAGTTTGTTAAACTATGGTTATTTAATCACATATAATTACCATATTTTATTATTAAGAAAGTCACTGGATTATCAAATGTATGGAAACAACAATGTGTTTGATATTTGCATGGTTATACTTCTAGGAAAAAAACGTAATTTGATCTCTAAACTACAAACCGAAAACTCAATTATTTTAATGCAAAAAATGAAGTAACAAGAAACATTTATACATAGACATTGATATTAAAAGTGTTTAAACATTTATTCCAGATATGACAAATATAACATCAAGATAACAAGTACATAATGTATTTAAATACCAGGAACACAAATATTGACATTAGTTTTGCCAGTGACCCAACAGTATCCCATCAGGTTTTCGTTGCAGTATTATGTATACATTGTTTTAAATGTAGCCATAAGAATGGCGATAATTGTGAGATTTGAAAACATGGTATATTAGTAGCTATTAACCTTTAAATATAAACTGCTATACTTGAATCATTTTTTATACATAAATAAGAAAAATTCCAATATTAACTTCAGTTACGTGTTTTTGAGGTTTAACACAATGTAAATTTTAACAGGATTTTTCAGTTTTTATTTCTCGAAAATAAACAGTAGTTGGGCTCACATATATTAAAACTGTTTATCACATATCTTCACAATTATATATATATCTAACTTCAAATCTCTGTGGTTTGAAAGAAACCATTTTAAAACCTTTACTAACAATGATTAAAAACTTTATTTAAAAATTTTCATTTCTTTTAAAGAAGGTTATTTCCCTTTTTTTCTATTTATAAAGAAATTTAATAGATTTGAAGATTGAATAACAAATTACATTCAAAGGTAAAAATGTATTAAAATTTTAAAAAATATATCATTTAAACTTTACTGAAGCAGGTCTAAAATCAACAGGTAGTCGACTTTTTTGTTTTAGATAATAGTTTTGGTCTGTTAACTCAAACAAAACTAAAATATATTTATACTTCCTTTAACTTGAATAAATATGTTTCTTGCTTAGTAGCAAGTGCTACCAGAATAAGGCATGAAAATCATCCTCATGAGTGTAAGGAGAGGGTTCTAGCGAATTCCGAGGTTTGATGTCAACAAATGGTAATGATAATTATTGCATGCCAATCAAAGCCTATTTGGTCAATTAATGTCCATTGACTATGCATATGCCTTTGAATACAGTCAGCTATGACAAGTATGGGACATTTTAAATTATTATAAGAAAGAAATAAAGAATGCTGTAGACAAAAATAAAAATGTAGTAAAAATTGTTACTAATTATAAAACAGGTTTATAATGTAAAATGTCCTCTGTACTTATATGTAAAAAAATTTAATTTTTAAAAATGACATCATTAGAACTAGTTATGTTATTAATAAGCAATTATTCTGCAATATTTTTGGCTACTATTTAAATTAAATGGTTCTCTGGCATACCCATTAAAATTTAATAAATATTGGACAAATTCTTAATGAGCACCAGTCAGGCCACTGCAAAATGGATTAAACATTTATACAAGTATGAAACAGCTAGTTTGAATAATAAATAGACAACTAGTTAAAGACAACTACAGTTTCACAGAAAAATGGTTAGGCTTAGTAGGATAGGTAAAGCCTAAAGACACATAATACTGCCATGCACAATTACCTACAAAAATATTATAAGTCCTTCTATACAATTAATGATATATCTGCCATTGTCACTGATGGTGGCAATTAAACACTTTAACAAAATGTACTCCTATAATACAGTTATAATTGTTATCTTAAAACAAATTGTTTTGTAGTTTAGGAATATGACGGATAAAATTCTCAATATTTAACAATGTGCTGGCACCATATTTTTCCCTTCATAATTCAATTTCACATTTATAACAGTAAGACATTGATATAAGTAAAAAGTATATACATAACAATACTAAGATCATTTTCAGTAATGAAACTATATACAAACAATTTATACATAATATACAGTTGATTTAAAATAACTGATTTAACTTAGGTAAGTTTTGTTAGTTGTTATACTGTATGCAATATAAATATTTTATGTGAAATTGTATAACAGTTTTTGATACAATTAAATTTATCAGATGTTTTTGTTCTTAGTAGTATATATGTGTGGTAGGCACATTGATACAATAAAAAATAATTATCACCCCTAGTTTAAAGCTGAAAATAGCAAAGCTACGACAGGCCAAAATGTGCACTCTGTATATAAATTATTGATTATTAAATATAACTATTGTCTTTCAAAAATTATTTTTAATTCAACAAAACATTTTTTATTTGATCAAAAATATATTCCTGTATCAAATAATTGTATTGGTCAATTATTTGTAACCAGAAAACATTTCACAACATTATATATAAATATGTAATTTCTACATATATAATTCACTGAAAGGTTATTTTCAATTATAGACAAGAAAAAAGGAATAATACTCTGCTTTAGTTATGAAACCGTTTTATACATTATAAATATGATAAGTAACAACTGCACTCACCACAGAACTCTTGGTTATTCAGTACTAACTCTTTAGAAGTAATGCATTACAAAGATTTCACGCAATATAAAGTAAATAATACATAGTTATTGAAATGAATTTAAGTAGATTTAAGTTATGTTATCCCCTTTAATTTACTTATTAAGAGATAAGTTGTTAGATGTAGTAATAGTCATATTAAATTGGTGAATATAAAAGGTATCACGCACCCATACACACATGCCTAGACTAAATGGACACTTATCTTGTGGAAAATAAAACTGAAATTCTTGTTTTAATCGGAAACCCTTTTCTGTAATGTTTTTACACTTCTTCGGCTTTTTGTACAAAATAAAAAAATTCTACATATATTATAACGATATGTTAACAGGGAATCTATAGAGAACTAAAAATTAAGTTTGTAAAATTAAGACTACAATGTACAAGGGCAAACTGGCAGTATTATTAATTTAGTGTACCATAAGTTCCTAAAAAAGGTTGTCAGTTTAAAAAACTAAAGAACCTGGTACCATTAAGACGTCAGTTGCAAAAAGACGTTAAATTTCAAAAAATATGTTAAAATTAAGAAATGTGATTTGTCTAAACTACAAGAGAAGGAGATCCAGGAACGTTCAATCGGTCAAGTTACCTCCAATTCATGTAATTATATTAAGTAAATTGCCAAAAGCAGTGAATATTAAGTAAATCATCAAAAGCAGTGAATATTAAGTAAATCGTCAAAAGCAGAGAATATTAAGTAAATCGTCAAAAGCAGTGAATATTAAGTAAATAGTCAAAAGTAGTGAATATTATGTAAATCGTCAAAAGCAGTAAATATTAAGTAAATCGTTGAAAGTAGCAACATACACGTTGATAGTAAAGTTAGTGAATATTAAGTAAATCGTTGATCATGATATAAGTTGATTATGATTATAGTACAATGCACAAAACTTCAGGACCACGAGCTACGAACAAGTGGGCCTCAAATTTTAATAAAAAACCCATTTCTTAATATCTTTGAACATTAAACGTTTTTTGTTGATCTGCCATTCACATAATATTTATTTATTAATCCATTAAAGCAATATTATTAAATCAGAACTATAAAATAATATTAAACCTCAATTTCTCCAATTGCAACCCAAACCTTATACAGTGACCTTGAGATCAAAACAAATTTATACAAATAAAGTATAAAAAAAGAAAGAAGGTTAAGAGTCTCTTGTAGAATAATATAACTGAGCAAGCCAAATTTAAATTATCTTCACCTGTAATTTGTGTGTTATTTCAGTGTAACCCAGAGATCAATATTATAAATAATAATTTCATTCTTATCAGAGATAAGTGGCGCCCAAAACCGAGTCTTATTAATTAAAATAATCATTGAATAAATAAAATTGTTGCAAAGAAAATTAACCAAGAGTGTTAGAATATATATAAACATACACAAATTATCAACAAATACTGAATTAGACAAACAACAGCAATGGAATAAATAAACTTTAAAAAAAAAAGTTACTTCCCCCACTATTAAACCTAGGTTGGTGAAATATAGTATGCCTAAAACTATTTAAAAAATAATGAAAATTAAATATTCATTAAAAAAAGAAAAACACTAATTGAGATTATGTTAAAGTATAAAGGCTGTTGAAGTATGTTGCAATTTTGCAAGTTATTGTAAGATTGTAAAACCTTGAAATAATATAAAAAAACATTTTTATACATATATTCTATATAAAAGTTAATAAAGCAAAATTAAGATTATACTAAAAATTGTATAAAAAAATACTTATAATAAAAGTTTTTTTATAAAATGTAAATTATTTGAAGAACAAAATTGAAAAAACAATACCAATTTATTATGTGCATGAAAATTATTTTTTAAATTATTTAATTGTATCAAAAAACTGTTTCATATTTTAGTTTCCATAGAAACCAAAATGAAACCATATTTAAATTTAAGAAATAGTGCACTTTTCTTATATTTAGTAAACTTCTGATAAATTTTTTCAACATTTCTTTATAAACCACACTAACAGTTCTAACGTATCTAAAATAAGCTCTAATGGTCTTTTTAAAGCTGCATTGTATAAAAATTTACTGGTTTAAAACAGTGAATTGAAAATTAATATTAATTTTATTTAACTAATTTAAATATGTTTTAATTTATAAACTAGATAATTCTAATATTACAAAGTTTAAAAATTTATTACGTCAATACAAATGTGCAAAAAATAACAGGCACAAGTTGTTTTCTTAATATGACATATACTTTATAATTTATTTACTTAAATATTTATAAATGCTCTATCGATGGGTTCATTTTTAGTTAATGATGTGTAGGACAACTTATTGTCTATCATTATCAACTTAACGAGAACGTTCATATTTAAATTTAGGTGAATATATATAAAAACAATGAAAATATTAATATAAAAATGACATGAAAATGTAAATTTACATCTATTTTAATAGCCTATAATGGTATATTGTAGTGCACATATAGTTCAAATTAAACATTATGAATCTTTTATGATTATGGTACTGATTACTCAAGATTCTGTTAAATTAATAAACAATGATAATTATTGTTGTAAAACATTTTGAACAAAAATTTTCAACAAACATTTTTAAAATATGCTTTCTATTTTATTGACATTACTAGTTATAAAAAATTACAACTTTATAATTTGAAATTGTTAGTTTCAACATACAATATGCATAGCAAGATTATACTTGACCAACACTCTCATGCACGAATATGTGCATTCACTCACACACACACACACACTACACAAGTGTATTTATAGCCGTATATAAATATAGGGAAAAGGATATGATAATACAGTAAGAGTGATCTGTTTCAGGGATGTAACCAAACATTCGATTTTAAGGAACTTAATTTCAGACTAGTGTAACAACTTGAAATGTTTATGAAAACACGTTATTATTAACACGAAACAAGTTAAAATGTTAAAAAAATAATTGTTTACAAAATATGTACAGAGAATCCTAACTAATATATACATAAGTACAGACATAAATATAGTTGTTTTTTACACGTACGCTTCCACACGCCTTCCTCTGATTCTGTGGAAGAACTCTTTCCAGCTGTTGAACGTTTTACCTGACCAAATCCAAAAACTGGAAGTGATACCAACTATCAGGCACATCAAGTATTTGATCATGAACACTTCAAAGTCTGGCTTCCTGCCCACGTCCCTGTTCAAGGGACACGGTATGGAATAGGGATTGTTCCTGGAACACATTTCCATGTGCCAAGTTAGCATCCAGTGGTCGAAGTAGGCCTGTTCGTAAAATAAACACGCCACTACTATCAACGCCGGCACGGTATACAGAACTGAAAACACTCCGATGCGGATCATCAGCTTCTCCAGTTTGTCCGTCTTGGTTCCGTCGTGTTTCATCACCGTCCGGATGCGGAACAGCGAAACGAAGCCGGCCAGCAGAAACACTGTGCCCAGGGCAAGGTAGACTAGTAAGGGCGCGAGTACGAAGCTGCGAAGTGTCTCAACGTTCCACAGGCCGACGTAGCACACGCCTGTCAGGGTGTCACCTGAAACAAAATGCAAACTGAGATGAGCACCGAGAAACCTTTTAGAAGTTTTAGTAATCTAAAATTTCCTTACTAAATAAGCTCCTCTTTCATCTATCACTCAAAATCTCTTTAAAAGACGAGGAAGGTAGCATATCCTACGAATGAGATTATGGTCCGACCATTGAAATTCATGTACAAAATGAAAAATTTCAGGTAAGAAACCGAGGAAGATATTCTTAAATGTGGCGTGTGTTTTTTAAACAAGAACCACCAAAATTAATCTATAAAAGATAATCATTTTCGATACCATAATATTTTATTGTTACTATGAAACATTTTACTACAAAACTCTACTGGATGGACGCTGTTGTGTAGTGTATGTAAGGAACACGACCGACATACCGATAACGCAGGGAACTTTAAAACTGTAAATAATTGTCAATATTTTGAGTGCTTTTTGTAAAATAAAAAAATATTTAAAACTTGTGGAGTACAGTAAATACTCTTAAGTTTTGTTCCTCATTTAGATTATCCTATTTGAGTGCCCTATTTAGATAATCCTAGTACTTCCCCCCCCCCCGTACATATAGGTAAAAAGGATTTGTCATCTTACTCGCATCAACGACTAAGCTATAATTTATTAATCTTGTGATTTATTCTAATTTCGTTAAAATATTCATGATCAATTATTTGTGAAACATAATGTACAGCCGAGCAGATCTAGCCCAGCGGAGCTTGAGTGGAGTTATCCGGTCAGAACAAGGGAGGGACCGATAGTTTGCTTACTTGTGTTTCGAATATAAATCTGATTCATAAATAACGTAATTTGTGAAGGATAAAACGCACAGTCGGTCTCATGTCATCTTTCTAAGTTACAACTGGGCCGCCTCTCCGCTCAAGGCCAGAAGCCTGTTCTGCTGCACTCTCACCTCCTAATGGTCGGCGATATGCATATGTAGCAGTCTCTGATGTATCGTGCGTGAAAGTTAGATCAGATGGTATTAATCATACGGCGAGAGTGTACTGGAGGGAATTTGGTGTACTAATTGCCACGAGAAAAAAATTATTCTGATTAATTTTATGAACCTTTTTTTCACAATTATTTGTGAGATTCGATGCAATAAAAGCTTAAAAAAGGCGGGTAGTAACATAAGCGGTAGTATTTCACTGGGTTCTTTGTGCAAGCGAACCCTAAAGCAAAACTTTTTTTATTTTAGGCACAGGTATCCCTGTTAAAAACATTTTCTGAAACACAGATGGGAAATGGAGAAAACTACGTAACGAGGAATTAAGATAAATTATTTCATCACACAACGGTATTTACAGTTATTAACCCAAGTGATTGAGGTGGGTAAGGTTGAAGAAAATAATTGGCACAAGGTTTTATAGCTTTTGTAAGAAACCCAGAAGGAAAACTACTTTATGAAGACCCATTATGAAGATCATGATAGAATACAGTAGTGGAATCTGAACGAAACTTTATTTTGAATCATGGCTTCAAGTCCAAAAAGTTAAATACTGTATTGCATTTAAATCCACAAAAAAGTTTTCCAGCATATAACTGTTAGTATTATTGTAATACAAACATGTACAGCGATCTCGCGGGACGCGATGTTATAGCAAAAATATGGAACAAAGTTCTTTTAAAAACTGGCCGAATACTACTAGCGAGTTCCAATTGCTTATCAGCTATTATTGCCAACATATGGAAAAACATGTACTGTATTATATTAAAAATTATCAAACCTTGTGTACTAATTTAACCAACATTTATATTAATAAAAGTTTATTTTTCAATATCTTACATTTTTGGTTTTTTTATGCATTTAAATAAAAAGTAAAATCCATACCAAGCATTTAACATAATAATTTAACGTTAAACCTTAAAAAGGGGAATTTCTGATCCGTAATATTCAAGCCAAATAAAAATTTATATGAATTACAGTTCATGGATCAATATTTTCTACTTTCAGGCAAAGAACATCAATCTTTTATTAATAATAATAAAAAAGACTATTTTTTTATTATTTTGTCACATCAGAATTTCAGTAAGTCTTATAACTTGCGAGAAATAAGATACTTCAGATGTGCAGGAGGAGAGTTCCCCGACTAGTAGAGCTGGAAGGCCAGGGAGATGTGTCTACTTCTCTCTCGTACCAGAGAGATAAACAAAATTCAGTGGTTGTGGCGACCGATACGTATAATAGCGATGTTCGCAAAACACTACGTCAGCGCCCTTGCCACCACTCTAAATGTCAAGTAGGCCATTGCGCGTCTCTTGCTATGTCTCGCGAGTTATAGTTTCACTAAACTATTCCACTGAAAGCGTAAATCTTTTCCCACCTATAACTCTATATTACTTTTCAGATGCAGGTTTGTAATAACATTTTTACTTATATTTTGCTTTAAAATCGCTTCCTGAGAAATTACCGCATATTTTTCATTCACCCTGTATATAATACAAAATCTTTATTACAGAGTTAAAGTACCAATGTACACATTTTCAAACAGGTAGTCCATTCATAAGAAGCTTATGGATTAGTTAATTCTTTCGGGCTTATACAAACACATTATATCTAACATAATAATTTTAAACGAAGGTATCAAGAACATCGCTCTATTTAATGTAAAACTGCACTGACAGTGCATAATACTCTTTAAGCATGTCCCGCCAGTTTTATAATCCACCTAAACAATCTTCTATTGTTTAATCAGTCCCCCGGTGATAAATTAAGTTGAAGATAGTGTTAGCGGTAACTGACACTTCTCTATGGCCCCATGTAGAGCTCTGCGCCGGTCTACTTCAGAGAACCCTGCCTACACGAGACAAGAATTTGCCCTTTCCTAATTGTCTTGCAGAGAATCATGGTCCTAACATTGATGATATCAACGATTTATGTTAACCTTTTCCCATTCCAAACCATCTGATCCCAAGCCATCTGTGACTTTTGGTCAATAAACACAAACCAATTTACTGCAAGGTTCCAACGGTAAATAAATGACTGACCAAAATTTTTAAACAAAAATTTTAAAGAAAAGACGTTTAATAAAAACGCCCGTAACATATATTGGAATAAAATTCTCATGAATACATTTTTCGAAAATGTTAACATCGAATTGCAAATGTTTGCATTTCTCAGCGTTTGAAATCAAAATATTGCTCTTAGCAAAAATATAGACCTTAAATGCTTTCCATTGATTTACAGTGTTCTATCACGTTGATATGTAATTTAACATTTAATTTTATTTGAACGCATTTGCAATTGCTATGCATTTATAACATCTAGACCATTTATTCTACTTGACAGACTGATTTTAAAAAATCACGACACGGTTCTTAAAACAACCGTTAGATACAAAAATACACGAGTTTAGGATGTCTGCCAAACCCGTAGACGCTGCTCATTCCAGATAACACACCAAATTAATTATATGTTTTATTGCTCGATTTCTAAACTTTCAGTCTTATCGCTGGTATTCAAATAGCCAACATTAAACTGGAGTAGACAAATTATCGGGACACAATGAACTTGATTATGAAAGCAACACACAGTAACGAGATTGATAGTAGTGGACAACAGACATCCTTATTCCGGGCTAAACTCATATAACATAAATAAAACAGCATTAAACAAATTTATCACAATTTTTAAAACTCCACATTTTTGAAGTTACTAAACATTTGTATTAATTACGAATGTTTAATGGTACATCTATAAATCAACTCTTTTTAAATGTAGAAATTCAACTATTAACAGGCCACGTCTCATATTTATCAATAAACCTAATAGCTGTAGAATCACGCTTAACAACTATTGAAATATTGTTAAAAACATACAAATAAATTAGAACATGAGCATGGTTCCATCATACACAAATTATATAAAATTTAAATACTGAACTATTTCATATTAATCATATAAATATTTTTGCGATTGTCATTAAAATTTTGTTAAATTGTTTTATTTAGTAACTAGGCGGTAGAGTAATGTTAGTTGAGGATTACGTGGAATTGCAGATAAGAATAATATTTGTGCCCATAAAAAACGTAAAAGAGCGTCCATAACCAAACACAATTCTAAAGTAAATGTAGGCTATCTTTTGTTAAGTTTGCGCTTGTGACAAACGTCTGCTAGTGTAACTAAAATGTTAACAACGTGGGACTTTCATCGATTACCGTACTCACATTAATGAAAAGACGCCTTGGAAAATATAACTTGGTTCTTACAAGAGTATGTTCTAAAAACTAAAGCGTTTTTAAAGAAGAACAATTTGATATGTAAAACAATTTCAAATGTAGTCAGTGCGGGCTCACATCTAGACGAAGAACTCAACTGGTTTAGACCATCGATATTTTAGTCACCAAACGTGACAAACTTAATTAACCTAATTATCATGGCACCCTAGAATTATGTAGAAAAGGTACCATCGTTATTTCCTACAAATTTATGTGCCTAACAGTTGAACTTGAAGGGCCCATTACCGACTTTTTTACGAAAATCCCTGTTAAAGACAGATTGAGATTAAACAAAATCAGAGAAAATTAGGAACTTGTGAATCAAAACTGGACTGACTGGAAATGAAATTGAAGATTTGATTCAGTGAACTTCTTGGTTCTGAAGAATAAAACCAACGTGAAATTTCCTAGTGGATCCGACTAGGAAGCAGATACTTGGGTCATTGAAATAGTTCCCGCGACTTAGCGGATGGAACTGATGAAGTATCAGAGTAAGAGAGTGAATATTCTCTACATCTCACAGTGACGGGACATGCGCCTTTACTGTAGCCGAATACCTTTTGCTATACGTGGCGTGATATCGCAGCAGTACTGCGCTACGTCGTGCTAAAAGCAGAAGCTACTGCATCCGACAACATTTTGCTACAGCGTGGCGTGATATCCCAGCAGTACTGCGCTACGTAGTGCAACAAGTAGATGCTACTGCGTCCGACAACATTTTGCTACAACGTGGCGTAATATCGCAGCCGTACTGCACTACGTCGTGCAACAAGCAGAAGCTACTGCGTCCGACAACATTTTGCTACAGCGTGGCGTAATATCGCAGCAGTACTGCACTACGTCGTGCAACAAGCAGAAGCTACTGCGCTACGTTGTGCTACAAGGAGAAGCTACTGCGTCCTCCTACTTGTAGACCTAGCCATACAATTTTTGTATTCTATATATTTCTAAACCTTTCTAACCCGAGGTTCTTCTAATCCCACCCAACTCGCATTATCGAAACGGAACTGTATTTATAACCATGGGTCTATGCTTATATCCTTAGATTTAGTTATGGTTTATCCTTTAAACGAGAGCCAATATGTACTCTCAATACATTGATCACGACAAATGGCTGATATTAGGCAAAAATATTATAAAAGTATCAAAATATAATGTTTTAACATAAAATTTATATCAGATTCATTCCAGTTATGGAAAATCATTATTAAGACAGTTTTACCCAAAATTGTAGTTGTGCATGCCAGATATAAGTAGTGTGCGCGAGGTGGAAGTTATTTATAAGTCTATGCTAGATTAAGCTAATCGATATTTTACGTTTACGAGGGACAATATGTTCACGCTATAATCGCGTGACAAGTATTTGCACTCTGAGAATTTTGGCACAGCTAGTAATGACTAAAAACAGTTAAATGTCGAATCTACGTTCAGTACATTTTTATGTAAATTCATTTCAAGTAAAACCTTACATTCCATTATTTTCAAGAACTCAGTTACTATAGTAATATCAGATGTTCAGGAAGATTAAAATATTCTAACACTATTATTTTGTGCAATATTATGTAGTTTAAAAATTGTCATACATGGATGATGTACAGTTTTCTTTGAATATGTAGTTGATTTAGCATCATTTTTCGTAACTAAAAAATAAGATATCTCATTTAAGCATTACACATCTTATCTTTACCACAATATATAGTGTAATAACTGCCTTAGTCGGGCTCAAGACAAGAAATGGAATTCAAAATGTTGGCGAATGTCCAAAATTATATATCCTAAAAAACTATACCCCCGTGTTATAGTAGGGTGTCTACGATCTTACTGCAGCGGGTTTGCACCAGTATACACTGAGTCATTACACACTGGAGCTGGTTTGCACCTGTATACACTGAGTCATTACACATTGTATCTGCTTTGCATCGGTATACACCGAGTCATTACACATTGTAGCTAGTTTGCATATGTATACACCGAGTCATTACATACTGCAGCTGGTTTGCATCGTTATACAATGAGTCCTTACACACTGCTGGGTTTGGTTAGAAACAAAACTGGGTCATTATATGTAGTGGATCATTACATACTGCTGCTGGTTTGCATTGGTATACAATGGGTCAGTATATGGAGAGGATCATTACATACTGCTGCTGCTTTGCATTGGTATAAACTTGGTCATTATATGGAGTGGATCATTACATATGTTTACATTACATATCATTACATTATGTTTATTTGACTAATTTCTCTTCAATATTTTTATTTAACATGGAAACATTTTAATTTGACATGTGTAAACACGGAAACTTGCTATTCTTGTTTCAAACCATAATAATCTGCACCAGCTGATAACAAATACAACAGCTGATTTGTTAAAACATATCTCTGCGAAGTCTAAGCCTGAGCATTATATTTTTACAGCTATACAATCGACCCATGCACTCCTTCAGAGGACCTCCGGCTAAGTTCATGCGTCTGCAGATTGAAAGAAATTAATTGTGTCGTGCCAATGAGATTAAAGCGCAAGCTGCTGGATCCCGCCTCCGTAAGCAGACACTTTAAACCCACTTTTAAATATTTCTACAGAAAGATTAGGCCTATAATTATGCTCTAAATAACTTTACCGCAACTTTCGCTTTTCCTCCTTTTGAAAAGTAAAAGGCTAGACTACATCTTGTTACAGATTAAATACTCGTATAAACACCGCATACTTCTCTGAAGATTATCAACGTAATTTCACAACACATTATTTTTTGAAGTTACTAATTAAACAACGAAACTATCCTGTTAATAAACTATTACGCACTATTTTAATTTTTATATTAACAACTCAATGTACTATAAATATCATTGTTAATATAAATCAATGTCGACACAAATTCATTTGCACCCTAATCAATATTTTAAGACGAATGAATTAACAGAACACAGATAAATCAGAATTATGGGATTTTCAGGAATATCAGAATTTTCCGGTTCTCTGTGATAAGTACGGGGAGATAAATAGTACATTTGAGCATTATAAACTTCTCAAGATTCTTTTGATTTAGAAGTGCGAACACAAGTTTCATTACCACTCATTATAATTGATTAAATTCCTTCTATTAGCTCACACTCTCCTGATATACATCTTGTACAAATGTTTTATCGTTAATAAAATACGGGTTTATTCATCCAATCAAATACATTTTTTTAAACCTATAGTGGATGACAATTGATGTTATTACAGTTTTTCAGATATTTATTCAGTAATTAAATTACAAAAATTTGGGGGTTCTAGGTCGGATTCGAACTGAGTATCTTAATAGGTGCTATCGAAGTCTAGGTGCTTTTTGGCACTGTGCCAACTTTCCATATCTAGAAATTTACTTCTCAAAGATCTATATGAAAAACCTCCAATGTATAGCCTTAAATTGTTACCATGGTTACCACATAATATCCATAAATAATGCTCTAGGATTAAACATGAATGAAAGGAATAAAATAAACACAAACTGGAGTAACGTTAACGAACCTTGCTTCAGAAACGGACAATGCAAAAGGAAATCGAAAAGAAACTACAACACAATACAAGCGACGAAAAAAAGGCGTAGGCCTACAAATATTAACAAATGAAAATAATAGTTCAACACCACATATGGAAAACAAAATGAAAAATTACAAGGAAATTCGCTTTCTATTTTGCCACTTAATTTTGTTATTCTGACATATGTATATACATATTTTATAAATTTTAATTATAGAAATAAAATAAAAAATTGAATAAAAGTTTTTTTATGATTTGTTTTTTTTTTAACCAAATTCATTGTGATAGCTTGAACGAAAATTGACAATGGAAACAAAATTTTGACAAAAATTACTCTTTACAGAAATAAGTATTATACGTGGGACTAAAATTCCAATGCAGACTTCCAAGCATTTCTAGTTCCTGCTTTAAGCAGGGAAATCGATGAAGATAAGTCATCTATCCTGCTTGCCTGGCAGCGCGAAGTCCTGATGAGTCAGCAATGCCCCAATTATCTAATTAGGCGCATACCTCCGATGATTTATGGTTTCCGCGCTAACTTGGACGCGACGCTCCTTTAACCCAGCCGACGAAAACTACACAGACCGACATTCCGCAACTAGACGGAAAGGGAGTCAGTCACCTCTAAAGTTAAACGCAGGGGTGATTAATAGAAAGTATTTTGTCATTGCTGCATAAAAAAAACGAATCGTTGATCTTACCAATGTTGCAGATGTCCAGGTAAAATGACGAGGAAAGAATGACGCTGTGGATCGTTACAACCAGAGCAAAGTTTTCAAAAATGATATAATAAACATGCACACTCAATCAAAGCCATCATCTTTTGCACGAATAGAAAGTTGTTATAATTGCAGGTAATTAGTAATTCTCAACGAAAGTGTAACATATACAATTTATGAAACATTCTTTTTCGTCATAATAAATAGCTTAAACTGTCGGCTAATAGTAAACTTGTTATAAATAGGCCTATATATGAAATTAAAACCCTTGCAGACCATACTATTTATAATTTAATACTCTCTTCCTCAAAGTTGACTGAAAGACGGCTAGTAGCCCTACGCTAAAAGGTGCGATCAACCGTGCATAATTGACCTAGGGTCTACCTGCGCAGCTCGACCATAGCTCCGTGGGCACAGAAATAATTGTTGTTACTGTTGCGTGGGATCATCACGCCTTCTGTAATGAGTAAAAAAAACATAAAAAACTTCATAGTCAGGCACGTGAGATAGTTTTTCGTGTAGTCGAGTTTTGTGAAGAAGCTCGAATGTGTAATTATGAAAATATCTTGATTTCAGTAAGATATCCAGAAGCGCTGTAGTCGGGCGACTAGAGTGCCACTGGACACTGTCAAATAGATCAGAGAGCAATGTTGGATGGGCAGTGTTTACAACTCCGGATAAAACACATGTAAAAGCAAATTCAGTGACAGCACTGGGCGACTTTGATAAGCTAGTGAAGTGGAATTCCAAACATACAGCTGTATACGTTTTGCTAGCGTTGGGTGTAGAGCCAGCACACTTTGAAGACGCTGCGGGAGGAGTGCGAGCTGCGAAGTCGTAGACGCAGATTGGCTAGAAGCGGCCGAACTAGAGCGGGACTTATAGTGAGCCAGTAGACTAATACCCGCTATCTCACTACCAAATAATAAATAAATATACTAACAAAAATAGTGTGGTACATCATAAAAATAAATAGCATAGAAAGTTTAAAATCATTATTGTTCAAGAAAAGGTTTTAAACCAGAGTTTGTGGTCCCTAGCTGAAGCTTACCTATACGATGTTGGGGGCTATAAACCTGTCCAACACCCTTACCGATCAAGTGGCAATAGCCTATTTCCGTTTTTCACCTTAAATCACACAATAAGCAACCTTTATTGCACAATTACTTGTCTTCAGCTTGAGAGCATGGCGACACATTTATTTACTACACCTATTTCTCTGGCAGGAAAGTTTATCGTCAGTAAAGATTAAATTTTGGAGAAAAACGTAAGCTTTAAATATTTGCAATGTTTTTAAGAGCAATAAACAACTTGAAGGTTTCTGTAAACCCCCAGTTATGCATTTGTATTGTTCTATCCCCGTGCATATCGAAAAACTACGCCTATATGATAGTTAATCCATGTCAGAAAATAAAACGCGCATTTCTAAAACGAATTTTCAAATTAATTTACAACGTAACGCTTCACAGAGATGATTCAAACCTTTTTCAGCCATCGCAAAAATAATTTTAAAACTCTGCGCAACAGGACCCAGTTTCAGAGGCCATCTGTTCGTTATTCGCGTACCACTTTCCATTAGGCCATTTTGTCTTATATGGAAACAAACGAAATCCCACAGGCCAAATACGCCGAATACGTTGGATGGAGCAATAATTCATATCGTCATTTTACCAGTTTTGCAGAGGCGATTACGAATTAATGAGCTGGTGCTTAGTCATGATAAAAGAGATCATTTTCTATTAAATCGAGCCGGTTTTTTCATTCCGTCTATATAATAAATCAGCACAGCACTGCTCATATACTCGCTTTTCTTTTAACTAAATCGTCTATACAAATTATACCTCGTGAACATACAAAAACTATGACCAAGACCATTTTATCCCGATTGCATCATTTTATTCTTCTTTGTTTTATTTGCCCAATTAAAAACCTCATTGTTGTGACAACTTTCAATTCCGTTGTGTAGAGCTAAATCCAAGTTTCATATGGTCAAATAACACCGTTAAAATTTATTATTGTGCTTAAACCTGGCCAAAAATTGCTCCCAGTCACGTAGATTCGTTTTTGGTCAGCAAGTGTTAGAAACTCATTCTGCCAATAGCTTTCTCATAGATAATTTTTCATGAAGGCTATTTTGTACACTTTCAATTGAGATTTATGCTGTCAGCAATGTCCCTAACCTTTGCTGGATAGTCTACCAACACAATACCATGGATATTGTCAGTTATAACCTCACCTGGGCGGTCTTTATCGAAGTTGGATCTTCAGCAACGATTGAACACATTACACCAAATAAATTTAACGATGGAGCTAATCAAGACTTTTCGTAAGATGGTTTTTCTCATCCAACAATGAAATTAAATAATCGACCGATATTTTAATTTTCATTGAAAACAAAACCTCACTTTAACTAGCTCTCAAAGCCAAACTACTCACTTCAAATGCTTGAAAGTTATTTGTTGTACGTTTACATTGTAATAACATATAGTGATGTAGATTTTAGTCATTATGCAGATGACGAGTATTTATCATACAGCCGTCGTGCGTGACTCAGTACCGAATATCTTGGTATGCGTATGATAGTTTTTAAAAAGAGGTTTAAAAACACAACATAATAAATGTACTAGTGCAAATGGGCAAAAAAGTGAAGCGAAAGTGCCAATGTTTCTGTACATTGACTACAGTACAATATATAATCACTTGTCAATTGTTTTATAAAGCACAGATTTTAAAGTATTCATAGCCTATCCTTTAATTTATATTGTAATAAAAGTTTTACCTGACGATGTAAAAACGTCTCAAGAATACGAAAAAAATAACAATTTGGACAGACCAAATTGAATAATTTTGAAAAAATCAAAAAAATTCAAACTTTAGAATTGCTGACAATGTATAAAAAACTTTATACTCATAGTAAGAAATCACGGCTTTATATTGTTATTCTTGTTAATGTTATGTGGAAAACCCACATAAGGTTATCATCGCTAATGCCTTCTTTGTAGCTATTTAATAACATAGCTATACTTTTTATGCTGTACTAGATTAAAATAAGACTATATCTATGAAATCTAATCTAAAGAATTATGACAGGATAAGTTAAATTTAAAAAAATAATAAATAAATAAATAATAAAATTTCCCAACAAAAGTTATGCGGTTGATGATCAGTTGTAATATAAGAACTGAACCTACCACATGATCAAGTAGGCCGGCACGTGAACACACCTGTTGCATTACCGGCATAAGTTGGAGGTAGTTTCACACATCGGCCTATTAGCTTACGCAAGGAAGCTTTATTTATTACATTTTTATAACCAAACCACTACTTTCTAATATATAGGCTTATACAGTATAAGCTTTTCTTTTTATATATTGTAATATACTTGAATTTTAATATATAATTGCCTACAGTGCAATATAACACAGTGTTCTGATTTATAAAGAAACCATGAATATAATATAAGACTATTTTAGAGTTAGGTTATATCATTACTCATTTTTTAAAAAAATTTATGTATCAGCTGTAACAGGTTAAATAAGTGGGTCTTTTGCGTTATACGACCTCATTTCTTTAAACGTTTTCTACCTTTGGTTCTAATTGTATAAATGTAACCATTTAGGTAATGTATAAAATTAAAACCAAATCTAACTTGACTGGACACTTTTTAGGTATATTTTAATATAGGTATAGTAATATATAATTTTAAAACCAAATCTATCTCAACTGGAGACTTTATAAGTATATTTAAATATATGTATAAAAATTAAGCCAAAATGGGGTCTGTATTATACCTAAAAAGTGTCCAGTCATGTTAGGTTTGGTTTTCATTTTATACATTACCTAAATGGTTACATTTATACAATTAGAACCAAAGGTAGAAAACGTTTAAAGAAATGAGGTCGTATAACGCAAAAGACCCAAATAAGTACAGTAGTAGGTTTTGTTATTTTTCCTTTTTAATAAGACTTTTCTTTCTATAAAACTAGGTAAAGGTTTATTCTAATATAAAAAACGATTCCATACGGGAAAAAATTATTTTAATTTTAAAATTCCACTCTATATTTCTTATTCGACATTTACTGTTTTTCTGTTCACATATTTGTTCACAAAAAACCCTGAAACAATACATGTTGCTTTGATATTTAGACCGATAAGCACCTTAAGCAATAAGTGTCTAGACCGATAAGCACCTTAAGCAATAAGTGTCTAGACCGATAAGCACCTTAAGCAATAAGTGTCTAGACCGATAAGCACCTTAAGCAATAAGTGTCTAGACCGATAAGCACCTTAAGCAATAAGTGTCTAGACCGATAAGCACCTTAAGCAATAAGTGTCTAGACCGATAAGCACCTTAAGCAATAAGTGTCTAGACCGATAAGCACCTTAAGCAATAAGTGTCTAGACCGATAAGCACCTTAAGCAATAAGTGTCTAGACCGATAAGCACCTTAAGCAATAAGTGTCTAGACCGATAAGCACCTTAAGCAATAAGTGTCTAGACCGATAAGCACCTTAAGCAATAAGTGTCTAGACCGGTAAGCACCTTAAGCAATAAGTGTCTAGACCGATAAGCACCTTAAGCAATAAGTGTCTAGACCGATAAGCACCTTAAGCAATAAGTGTCTAGACCGATAAGCACCTTAAGCAATAAGTGTCTAGACCGATAAGCACCTTAAGCAATAAGTGTCTAGACCGATAAGCACCTTAAGCAATAAGTGTCTAGACCGATTAGCACCTTAAGCAATAAGTGTCTAGACCGATAAGAATAGCAAATATTGGACTCCCAAACAATTAAGTTAGCCAATAGGGCAGAGCAGGTAGAAAAAACTTGCACCCTATTTTCTGAGTACGGGTTTGTTAAGACCAAAATCGAAAGAACAAGTGGGCTAGCTGCACCCAATTAAAGAGAAGGTTGGCGTCCCTAAACAAACACACATTTATACCTCCTCACTAGAGGGCACGCATTTTGCAAATATAGGCGTAACAAAACCAAATTTCTCACTTCTAGAACTGCAAATCTTTTCGAGATTTTACATTGATTATAAACTTTTAAAGGCGCGCCAAGAACGATTTTCGGTTCGAAAATAAAATTGTAAGATTAGTAATCTAATACGCGTATAAAGTTCAATAAACGGAGTAGGTACTTCAGGAGGTACGTTATAACAAAGGTGAGGATTGAATATATTTGTGTTCCTCTATAATTAACCATGTTTAAACCAATAAACAAGTAAAATAAACAAACATTTGTTAAAGTCAATTCCTACTTAGGTCAACTAAAAAAAAATTGTATTTGAGTTACTTCTAATTAAATAATTACAATTAATATACGTAAAGTAACATAACCTATAACATAAAATTAGCTGTTTTATAAAATCATATGTTATCACTTATTTTAAGCCAAATGAGAGGAAATAACTAGATTTAGTGAAAATTTTTCTCACATTTAACTAACTAAAATTAATTAATTTTAAATTTATTTAATGAACTAATACTTGCAAAAACTCTATTAACATATATTGTCATCCGTTACAAGTTTAAAAAAATGTACTTTATTTGAACTTGAGTGGATGAATAAAAAGTATTTGATTAATGATTGAAAATTTAAACAAGATATATAGTCTATATATAAGGAGAGTGTGAACTAATAGAAGGATTGAATAAGTAAATAACTGTACACGAACTCGCAATTATAAACACTTTACTACCATACTCGATTCGATTAACTAAGTCATCGTCATCTGTGTTACTACTACAAAATCACAACTGTAACTCTGTACTTTTGTAGTAGTATCACTGATGTTGATGATATGTTATTGAAGTGTATAATAAATGAAGTGTTTATAATAAATTGTGAGTTCATGAACAGTTATTTACTTATTCCTACTTACCACCTCAACTCACAAGCCAGATCAAATATTACTTATAGTGTGAACATTAAGTTTAAATTTAATTTTCTATAAACTGTATGAGTAATGCCGCATTACAATATTCATATCAGTAAAGTAGGCCTATATACTGTAGGTCTACTATTAAATCAATCAAGATAATTTATTCGGCATTACTTAGTAAAATTTAAATGTTTAACTTGAACAATTTATAAATGTTAAATTTTAGTGCTAAATTTATATATATAAAGAACTAAGTCAAAATACAAATACAAGAATTATAATTGAATTTACATTGAATTGTAAATTCAATTATAATTCTTGTATTTGTATTTTGACTTAGTTCTTTATTAATACACAAGAATACATATTGCGATATATATATATATATATATATTTATATTATTAATTATTATTTATTTGATTATTAGAAGGTTATGTTACATTCTGAATTTTGAGATTTAAAACTTTTTCTACAGGGCTTTGGAATGTACAATAAACATTTAAGAAAAATTCTATCCCTATGACTACAGATCTTGACAAAGTTTGTATGCTTCCTGTATCGCACAATATGAAGCTAAAATGTACGAAACTTAACAAATTACTCATTCAAAGTAAAAATATTTTCTTTTCAAATAACTAATAACTTTAAACTATGCTAGGTAAAATATCACACTGACAATAAACATTTAAGAAAGTTACAGGCATACTATTTCATATTACGTTAACGATTAGGTCTATACTTATCTAATGTAATGAATTATATATATTTGACTTGTAATTAATTGTAAACTCTAATTTAATACATAAGCTTTAAAAAAACCACAACATAGGGTTACACTTACACGCACGTATAAGGCATATGTTTTACACACGTATAAGGCGTGGACGGTTTTTTTAAATTTTTATAGGCCCTAAACATGGCGTTGTTAAAAGTAGATGCCTATATCTTTGCTTCGACTTTTTAACGACCAATAAATTAGTTTCGTCTCAGAGCTGTTTAATTAAAGCTGTCAAACATAATTATAGAGTAAAATTAAAATCAATTTGGTTTATATAACTCTTGTAATGATTTGAAAAGTGCGTATTGGCGGCCTGACTAACGCTGCCTAGGCTACTAGACCCCTACACGTGGCCTGTACGTTGCGTGACAGCGTCGGTGAATGCACTGCTCCCTAGTCGGCCATATCTAAAACGGTTTCGATATCTTACGCCTATAGGTATAACTTTGTGATAAATTGCTGGCAATCAAATGTCGTTACGGTAATCTGAACAGTTGCTTCCACGGTGCGATATCACTCTAATTGTGTTTGCTTACTTAATTACAACTTGGAGAAAAAAATCTACTTTTAATTTCAAACGTGATAATTCCAACTTCATGCAAACACTGAGAACGAACTCTGACATTTGATTTTATCTCAGTTCGAGTGATAAAAGATTTACGTTTACATAAAACACGAAATATGCGCTAAGAAGAAAGCGAATATAAATATTTGAGAAACTTAACATACTCCACACTAAAAAATTATCCACAGATCTTAATTATTGAATAATACTTCAATCATCCAGAATGATCAACTTTCCATTTTCTAGCTTTTAAATGCAATAAAAAATTTATTATAAAGCGGAATAAAGTAATTTTATGTGTCTCAAATCATAAACAGTGGCTAACCTACATTTATTATCGTCTTATAAACATAAACCACTCTTAACAAAAGCCTTCTTTTATAAAGCAATTATTAAGGCCTAATTACGCTTATCTGAACTTGTTTATATTCCAAAAAACCTAACCTAACATGGTACTTTGTAACGTAGCCATAAAGAAATGCAGTATAATATAGTGTTATGTTCTATTAGGAAACATCGGGTCATACAGTTTTGTATAGTTTGGCAAATTATGTTTGTGACTTTTCAAATTACAGTAGTGCGGTAGTACGGGTGCGACACTTAACATCTTTCTACGGATTTAGAATCTATACTTTAAAGAAAGAAAATAAAGTCAATGAAGCTTATTAGATAATTAAGTTTTGGTTTTGCTTAAGCATTGGGGTTACATACAATATTTGCACAACAAAGCCAGTTTATTTTCATTACAACTGTTTTTTTTGTTATATCAATACCAATATAATATTCTTTGAGAATAAACCCAACCCTCATTTGATTTTCTCCTAACTTTTTGTCTTTTTTTTCAATTCCTTCTACTAGTTCACACTCTCCGTATATGTAAGCTATATATCTTGATCAAATTTTCAATCGTTAATAAAATACTTTTTATTCATCCACTCAAATTCAAATACATTTTTTTAAACTTGTAGTGGATGAAACTTAATGTTAATTCAGTGTTTTTTCAAATATCTTTATTAATTAAATTTAATGAATTAAATTTAGTTTTATAACGGAGAAAAACTTTTCACAAAAGGTTAAATGTATGCAATAAAGTTATTTCGTGCCATTTGGCTTGAAATACGTGATAACATTCGGTTTCATAGAACATCTAATTTTGTGTTACATGTTATGTGGAAGTACAATTGTTTTATGTTACTTTTTTATATTAATTGTAATTATTTGATAAAAAGTAACTAAAATAATAATATTTTGTTGATCTAAGTAGGAATTTTTTTAAAACTTTTGTTTAAATTACTTGATTCTCTTGGATTCGAATAAGAATAAGTATATCCTAGAATATATGTTTTTTGTGATATCCTTATTTCTTGTGTGAAAAAATAATATAGACCAATATTCCTCAGTAACACCCCCTACCAGGAATTTTTCAATTCGTTACAACCTCTTACGGAAGAGAAAGTTTGTAAAATGTATTTTTTATCAAAATGTTTAACTTTTCTCTATTTCACTGATTCTTTGTTTGCGTTTTCAAATTAAAATACTTATATTTTTCTTAGAGGTTATAGGAACTGAACCAGTATCATCTCACTTATAAGACAAGGTGATGATACGTCTTGTCTTCTCCAACAACTAGACATCTTGCCAACTAGAGGCATTTTATGGATTTCAACAGTGCTAGTCTCCGCATGATACACCATTTTTTCAAGGCTTTTCCTGATACGAGACTTTTAAAGAAATGTTTAAGTAATTTTCAATTTATATATACGAGTAGTTTTTGTATTACAAAAATTATTCTTTTGAGAAAGCATTAGGGGAACTTAAAAGTTTAAGAAATGATTAATAGGCGTTGGTGAAGAATGTAAATTCTACGGTTTTTTCTTTGTCATTAATTTCGTGTTTAATTTCACGCCATGTAAAAAATGTAATTAAACATTTTCAGCACTCAAAATTCACTGGAGGTTGTGTTTTTGAATTCCTTCTACGTGTATATGTCTCAATATGTAGCACCCCCCACCAAAATGCTTCTCCCTCCACAACCAGTACGGTAAAACCGGTTTAGCTCTGCGGGCAGGTGGAAAGCGACTCTGGGCGCAACAAGCCGATAAAAAAACGAAAAACTAAAGATTAACAAGAGTAATATCCTACTGGCGCACAAAACCCTTTTTTGTGTTTATTTGTATCCCAACCTGGATGGCCCGAGTTAGTGTGCAATCTAAGACAATGTAAGAGATTAAGGCATTCGGAAAATTAGGGGTCGATTAAGGACATTTGGACGTTGAATTTCAGGTTGTTATTACCTTTTGCTATCTCAATGCCTGAAATGATTTCAACACCTAATTAAAAAAATTGTTTTGTTTCTAAAAAGAAGGATTCAGTTTATAAATAAATAAGACAGTACACTTACTTCAGTATATTTATATATTTTGAGATATGAGTAGAGATTTTTCTGATGAAGTATTAACCAATTCTTATTCAAATACTACAACTAATTTCAAATAAACTCTTTTAAACCAACAAAATTAGAGCTTAATGCTACATAAGCCTAACAACATATAGGTAGAGCTATATACGAGTGTTCAACAAGTAAGATGACTTTTCAAATTTCGCAGGTAGCGTACATTCGTTTTTTTGATTTCTTTTGTTTTGTCGTTTTGGTACACATAACGTCGTTTTGGTTCAGGGTGAACATAAGTTTATAGTTTCAAAAATATTTCATATTGCGTTTGTTTTTGACAGATATAAAAGTCAAGACATGTTTTGGTGTGCTCGAGTTATAAAAAAATAGATCAAGGAATGGCATCAAATTTTAAGAACTGAAAATGTTGCAGGGGTTAAATCCGGTGAATATAGTGATTAAGGCATGATTGTAGCAAAAACCACTCACAAGCAACGACAAGTAATGCGAAGACAATGAATGGTTTTTCCACAATTGCATGTCACGAGCCAACCGATATGCCAACATCCTTAACACCTTCTCTAACAGTGATTCGACGATTTTCCAAAACAATTTCCCTCACATCACGTTTTCATGTTGTTGACGTGCTAAGGCGCCCAGAGCGAGCTTCATCATCGGCATCTTCTCGGCCATTTTGGAACAGCATGCAGGGTACCGTTTACAAACATTTTTTACTCAGAGCAGACTCACCATATGCCACTGTCAACATTTCAAGTGATCTGGAGCACTTAATTTATATTTTACACAAAATTTGATGGAAATTTTTTAATCCATTACTTTTATAGCAGAAAATATCCGATTAAACCTTAACACGATTAACCTTTGTATGTGTCAAAAGTAAATGAAATATGCGTTACTGTTGAAACCCTAAACATACGTTTGGGACATGTGTACCAACAAAACGAAAACAAAAAATAGAATGTACGTTAGCCGGAAAATTTGAAAAGTCGCCTCACTTTTTCATCGCACCTCGTATTTGGATAATTTAAAGAACCAACTCTCTAGAAAGTGTGAGTTGAAAACTAGTGATGAAAAAGTTTCACGTACTATATTATTTTGAAAATAAAAAAATAGTTTTAATTTTTATTTCAAGAATCTGTGGCAAATTTAACGAAGTTACTAACTACATCTTTGTGCTTTGGTTCATTGAAAACTTCTATTCAAGTAGTTCTTTTTTAAAATAATGTAACTACTTTCCTCCTAAGTATTAAACATCATTTAAAGCGACAATTACGAATAAATGAAGCAATTCATGACCCTTTCATAACATCTATATTTATGCTGCACAGGGACTCAAACTGAATCAAGTTAGCCTAAAGTCTCTGAGAACTAGTTTCTGTTCGATGAAACGTTCTTTATATGCTTGATTAATTTCATGGTTTAATCAAATATTTTGTATTTAAGTCTGATGGGAAAAGCTAATCAATAGTTAGGTTATAATAATCAATATTTTTATTTAAGGTCTGTTAATAACTAATGTGTGTGTGTGTGTGTGTGTGTGTGTGTGTGTGTGTGTGTGTGTGTGTGTGTGTGTGTGTGTGTGTGTGTGTGTGTGTGTGTGTGTGTGTGTGTGTGTGTGTGTGTGTGTGTGTGTGTGTGTGTGTGTATGTGTATTGTCTCTGATCTGTCATTAGCCTATATGAAAAAAAAATCAATAGTTAAAACAGAATGTTTAAAAACATAAACTATTCATTACAGGCCTTTAATAATTCCTTTATTCTGTATTACGCTATAGTTTTATTTTTTAAATGTATTTTTCAGAAACAATTTAAACAAATTGCAACTGTTTTCAGTTACAACAATCTTGAACAAAAATCATGAGTAATTTCTTATAAATTTGGGAAAATACCATTTAAAAGAGTTGTATAATAAAACGCCACTATAAAACAATAAAATAAAATTAAAAATTATTCAAGAATTGTATTTTAGGTTAATTTTAGAAGATCGTATCAAATCCTTTACGATCAAAAACCCTCACAAATTCAGGTTTTAAAAAACAATAGTCTGTATATAATTTATCCACAAAAACAACTCAGTGAAAAGTTTTAAAATGTTCAAAAATACAAATGCGCTTCTTTTAATGTAGCAATTTTTGTGCGACATTCCTGCAACAAAGTTTGATAAAAACGTATAAGTACTTACTTTTTATGTTAAATGTTATCTTATTAAGATAAAATAACGTTAAGCCCATTTCGATGAAATTAATGGTAAAAACAGTGTTTAAAAAATATCCTCAATTAGCTGAAACAATAACAAAATTACGAGCTTTCGATTAAATCATTTACTAAATTCTTGATTCCCAGGCGTTTAGAGTGTAGGCCTATAGCATATTATTTAATTCTGATTAAAAAAGAAAAATTGTAATTCTGAAAGTTTTCAAACGTTTAAAAATATTGTTATATATAACGCCCCACTTTTGCAAATAAAAATATGTAAATGAGGAGTTAGGCGCAACATCTGCACGAACATACCAGGGGAAAGTTAAAATTATGAGTTTGTAGTCATTCGATGTTACAGTACTACGTAACTGGAGACAGCTGGCGAATCTCGTGCGTGGGCTTCTCCGTAAAAACATTCGTTACGGATTATGCGAATTATTTGGTTTCTGTTTCACTGTGAGTTATTTATTTTGTAAATACCACCTCTGTTTAACCAAACTCATTAGTTTTTTCTATTTATAACATTTGTTAAAGCAAACTTTATTCAGACCTTGGAAAAAAGAGTTTTATAAAATGTCAACTTTTCATGTTTAACTTATATTTCCATGTAGCCTATAATAAACTATTTTTTGTGCAACATGTTAAAGAAAAATGTACAATTATACTAAAATATTAAACCATCAACAACAAATTAGCACCCTCTCGCAAAATTTGAAAATTTCGTTTAATGTTTTTTTCACAAAATATTCTTACAACTTACTTGTAATTTATGAAAAATCTCTTCATAAATTCTAAAACCTTAAAAACACTCTTCTAGTATTAAGATCAACAACTTCTTTTACTTCTGCTTGACGCTTTGTATTGGAAAATGATCACAGCTATCTCCAGCATTTTAAGAATACTTCTATAACTATATTCGATATAATTTTATTATTATTACTTATTACACTTTTACTATTACTTGTGACCAGACTTTTTGTTAACTTACACTTGGAGGAAACGTTTTAGTCTTACGACTTCTTCAGCCTCGTATTTATGCCGCTAGGATTGCTGCAGTTGTGTTTCTTGGGCACCATTTTTTGAAAGTTAGCAGTGATAAGACGAAAACGTTTCCTCTAAGTGTAAGTTAACAATTTAACAACCTTTAGTTAACAAAAGGTCTGGTCGCAAGTAATAGCAAAAGTGTAATAAGTAATTAACAACCAGCTCGTCATGAAAAGCAACAAGATTTCGATATTTATTATTATTTTTAAGGTGTACAGTAATAATCTACAGTACTGCAGCCAATTGCATTATAAAGTGCAAGGCCCTAACTTGTAAAAAAACTGGCTAAAACAATGATTTTTTAATAAAATTTCGTTACTGATATGCCTAATTTGTATCCTGTCAATTTAATAACCCAAACTTTTATTCCAAAGTTCACAAAAATTTCAACTGCTCCTTCCTTTCAATTGAAAGTTCAATCATATTTTTCATCTAGATTTATTACACTTGATGTACATTTTGCTGAGAGTTTTTGTTTGATATTTTTATGAAATATCCACATTTTAGTACCGTAACTTATTTCAATGTTATTGCCTATTGAAATTGGAAAAAAATAATGTAGGCCTATAAACAATATTAACTTTACCTACATGGGTAAATATATATAGTAAATATGTATAAAAAATATCTTTTATTAAATAACATTTATACAATACGCAAAAAATATTCTGTGATCTCTTCAACACAATATTTTTAGTGTCATGCTCTATTTTCAGAAGATCAGTTTAAAATTATTTCAAATCAATACAGTTTAAAATAAATCCAAAACAACGATATAGATACAATATCGATAAACATATCATTAACAGAAGGGAAAGGCTAACTACAATAAAGTCGCAAAACATTGAAATTAATTATTAACTTCGATATACCTATACCCTCTGATGATGATTTGCTTGGGCATCGAAACTTATATAACGTTTTAATATCTTATAACTTAAATTTGTAATTAAGTTTTAATATGATTATTATACTTTATAGTTTTGTGTATAACCTACTGTTAACTGTAATTTCGCATTGTGTTCATTGAAGTTTATAGTTTCCAAATTTTAAAGTTGGTCAAAAATATTTAGGCTTAATTATCTTCAACAAATAATATACAATTCTATTTATTTATTAAACAGTTTTGGAACCCTATCTATCTATGATATTGTAAAATAGTCGAAAGTGGCTCAAGCCGTACAGACATCTGTGACCGTGCTGGACTGGATATTATAGCCGCACAGACATCTGTGACCGTGCTGGACTGGATATTATAGCCGTACAGACATCTGTGACCGTGCTGGACTGGATATTATAGCCGCACAGACATCTGTGACCGTGCTGGACTGGATATTATAGCCGCACAGACATCTGTGACCGTGCTGGACTGGATATTATAGCCGTACAGACATCTGTGACCGTGCTGGACTGGATATTATAGCCGCACAGACATCTGTGACCGTGCTGGACTGGATATTATAGCCGTACAGACATCTGTGACCGTGCTGGGCTGGATACAACTGTTCTTGACGTAGCATGTATACTTTGATTTAAAGTAGAATAGGAATGGGTCTATGGCAGGGTAGGGATGCGGTGTTGTCAGTTCGAACGCTGTGACTCTCAACCCGCCGTCGCCAGCAGCAGAACGAAGCAAGCTACAGCATTAGTAAATTACTCCTCCACAGCTACTATGAAACTGAGCGAAGAAGGGAAGTTTAACGTCGAATTGGCAACAGAACTTACCCACGCAGCAAGATGTGAACTTCTTATTCGCTCAGATGGCGGTACCCCCCACTCCCTCTGGCCAATTTCACCTATGTAGAATCCTATTCTGTTTTAAATCAAACTATAGTCGTAAGTGATTCTCCATTGTGTTATAATTTCGCCCATCCCCAGTACCAAGAGATCAGTATACCCTTTCTTTAGACCTACCTAATCCCATCTATCCTTCCTTATACCTTCTTACTAAAGAACGCAACGGGAGACTTCTCTTATAAAGAGACAGCCTCTTTAAGGTACCCGATCCTCCCACTTGATGCTAAAATATGTATTCTATATCTGGTATCCGAAGGCTTTATATCCCAACCTCAAAGCTACCTATATTTAAAACCCTTTCCCCTTCTTCACAGGTGATAACAATGGCAGATTGCACGGTTACGCAACCCCCAAACCAGAGATCAATAGCCAAAAAATTAATACATTTATTAATTATGAAAGAATTATGTACATTGTTACGAACGATTATTCATAATATAACCTGGTCCAAATAAAAACGTCAGAACCCCAGCGACCATGTACCACTCGCTCGGTCGCAGAGTCTCGGTCGGTCTGGTTGAATGGAAACCTGCAACACCCACAGACGTCAATCCTAATGAAGAAAAAACATTGCAAGGTATAGAGAGACTAAAACAGCCAGGCAGCGCCGTAAGTCACCATTATGTTGCAGACTGGCTGCAACCTTGGGAGTGTTAGATTAAGATCGGCTCCGATCAAAGAAAAGAATATTTCCACTAAGCGAGTTTGTTGACATTCACAGTTAAAAATGAATTGAGATTGATTTGTTAATAAATAAACTCATAATTTGAGATTTGGTTTCTTAAATAAGTAAAAATAATAAAATAAAAAATGCCAATATATTTCCTTCAATAGAATAAATCACCAAGTATTCAGCAGTATTTATCTATTTCCTCTATAACAGCCCTTTAAGACTTTATGATAACGATTTATTTGTCTTAAAAAACTAACAATTTACGATCTAAACCCCCCCCCCATAGGTTTTAGCCACCAGCCGCCACTAAGTCATGATACTCATACTGGCTGACATATGTAGGCCTAAGCCTGCAAGCGGCACGCTTATCTGTGACTTGTAAATCTCAAGAAGATGGAACATTTAAGCGATGTCTGAAGGAGATTATGTTAAACTAACTCAAATCGAAAAGTGGATACTATACTGTTTTGACGAATCTAAAACAAGTTGGTTTCACGATTGGTTGGTGTTAACTGTTATTTATCACTTAGTCGGTCCAAAGCCCGGAAAAGTGTGATACAAATCAATACCGTTATGATTTCCAAGTGGGCAGTAATACTTGCCCGTTCTCTGGGACTAGGTGTGCGTGTTTCTACGACCCCAAAGTAAACTGAATGAGGTCTAAAACATGACAAAATCTATAGTAAAATTATGTCTCAACATCCTCGTGCAGTGTAAATCATATTCAAATTTATTTTTTAATTTATCACAAATGATTTCTTATTTTTAGGGAAATTTTCCCAATCATTCACCATAATAAGAACCTATGTTCTGTATAGTTTTTAATAGTCCCCATGTGTGACGAAATATCGAACAGCTGACAGCTATGTTAGAGTAACAATTAAAAGAGCTATGAAAACACTCATTTCTGATTACACGAAGTGATACACGACCTGCATATAAATCTATTTCAGTAGCCTTATATCCGTCTGGGTATTATCTACATATTTACAGACGATATTGAAATAGTTACACTGTTTTTTTCCAAAAGATAAATAAACTCCTACATTTAGAATTGTGTTCCTCTTTATATTTGTTACAAATTTCCCAGAACAACAGATCGGAGCTTACTACTGCTTTGCGCTACAGGACACTGACCACAGAGAATGGAGTATAACACCTGGATGTAACAATGGAAGGGCAGGAGAACGCTAATCTGTTGTTGAAACCAGAGCGGCTTTCCTTGTAGTTGAATCCGTGTGTAGGCATTGTGAAAACTTCTACACTAACACCCTTCCCACATTTTCCCGAACAGAGGCTTATCATTTTTAATATTCCTTCTCATATTTAACCAGGTCCCCTCATCACCACGTGTCCTGTACGAAAGGTGCAATGCTTTATAAACAATCGTCCCCTATTGACACAACCCTGAACCTGTAATTTTTGAAAGATATATCTTGCACATCTGGTAAGTCGTCATACAATAGCCTATACTAAAAAGCAATGTGATTGCAGTATACGTGGAACGTGATATTTGGATTATTGTAAAATCTTATTTCTGAAACTTTTATTGGCAAAATATGTCTAAAACCAATTTTAGGCCAATTTTGTATGTGCGAAAAGAAGTAAAAATATATTCGGGGTTTTCGTCTTTCACGAACGTTTCCACGGATTATCCCAAAGCAAATGCAGAGTCCATTAATAGAATACCAATATTAGGCACTGACCTGTATCTTACACTACTCTCATAATCTGACATTTAAATTACTACTGAGATAATCTCTCTTTTAACCAATTAATATTCTAAACACAAAAAAAATATTCACCTGGATGTTTATATATAGTCTACAATTGATCCAGTATTGGCTTTTCCTTAAAGCTGTACTAGGACTATGTAGAATTACTGTATATAAGTATATACTGTATATAAAAATATTGTTTCAACCTTTCTTGAGTGTTTTGCTATACACAGATAATACTAAGAACCATCGATTTTCTATCGTTAAGTTACAATCTCTTTCACAGCCTCGACAAAGCCTTACATGTTTTAAAAAGTAGATTTTGTGGGTGCCTTAAGGTAAGACCAGACTAAAGCCAAAAGCGATGTATGATATGGTACCTGTAGCGACGGTCAAGATATTATAATATTATCTTAAAATATTATACGATCTTAGTAAAGAGACATGGGGAGTACTATGGTTAGCGTGGATAGGTTTCTTCCCTGAACCATAACTACTCTATTAAAACCACTAGATGGCTAGTCTCTGCTTTCTTCAGCGACGTGTTAGCAGGGTAACGGATTGGTCTGATTAAGGCAAGGACGTGAAACTCCTCTAATGTTAGGAGATAATGGTGGTTCCAGTTGGATGGATTTACCAACTCTCATCCAGGACTGCAACCAATGTGTAGTCGTTATTTTGCTCAGCGGAAAAACAATAGAAATATAAGAAATAGTTAGGATTACATTGAGGCACGAAACTTCCCTCTTACTCGGAGATAAAGGTGAATTGTGGTTAGACACTCCCTCTACTAGTTCTGCCACCTCGGGACCTAAATGAAGTACAGTGCAAAGCAATCAATTATATGATTGTGTTCAAAGCAAAGATTAAAAGTCCATCTGGCTACATCCTTGCCGACCCGATTAGTGTTTGATTGTGCCGCCATCGTTTAAAACAAAAACTATGACAAAACGACGCTTCGGGAATCAGAGAAGGGATGGACTTTCCCGTGCCCGATTAAAGCTTAGGCGGACCGGAGGGAGTATACTGTATCTGATTTGGCATTTATACTTTTAACCGTTTAAGACCAGCTGATTACCAATACATAAATACATCGGAAAGGGACTGGTGGAGGAAATAATGAGAATATAGCTGACAGTTTCCCCCTTGCTCTAAATTTAAGATTCCGTAACGACCACTTTCGTTGCTCCTGACCGTAACCTAAAATAATTACTTTCGATGCAGATTGACAAAAAACATACATGAAGTTGTCTAGCACCGTAAACTAACAAGACAGCGTCCTTCGCGATTGAAAGTGGCGTTTTTAATATTCTGTAAAGTGAGCAATAAACCATACACAAAAACTAAAAAACATCACAGACGAGTTGTTTTAGTAATGCTTGGGTAATTAGAATGGCTTGATTGGACGGTTTGTGCTACAGCCGAATAGCATTTTGCGTCAAGTAATTAAGAAATATTTTCTCATTTAACAGCTTTGTTGTACAACAAATTAGAGAACGATTTTAACCGTTAAAGTGGAATGTACTTAAAAGTACAAACGAGCAACAGAAGAACGTGACAAAATCCAGTCTAATGCTTCTTAAATTTCAAAAACATTCATTCAAATACATAAAACATCAATTAAATACGTAATTTTTAGAAAGATCAGGTTTAAACAAATATTTTCGCATCAATTAAGACTATAAATTTATGTATGCCTACATTCACAATATATTCCAATGTCGAATATTCTTCTCACAATACTTTTTAGAATGAAAATTTCGAGATAGCAAATATTTCGCTATTTATAAAAATATGGTTACCGAAAAGTAACGCCTTTATAAATGTTTAAGTTAGTAAAATAATTATTTTTCGAATTTATAAGTAGAATATATTAGTTTATGAAAAAACTTACTGCTATAAACCATGTTCGAGATCACTAAGCTATCCCATCGCTTTCACCGCTCAGTCGTCTCAGTAAGTTTGTTATAGATTTACTTTAGTCACAGGATTGTCTACGTAGTAATATTACCCAGTATAATGGTAAGAGTTTCCCCGAACTTCTTGCTCTATAATAACCACGAGTATCTTATCAATGCATTTGGTTAAGTAATTTTAACTATTTACAGACGTAGCGAAAATAACATCACTTCCATATCAACAATAAAATTTTAAAACCAAGTTACCTGTTTAAAACAAAATTTGTTTTTTTTTTAAAAACAAGTAATATAAACAAAAATTGTTTAAAACAAATTCCTACTTAGATTAACAAAGGAAATTTTATTTTGGTTACTTTTTATTTAATAATTACAATTAGTATAAATAAAGTAACATAACCTATACTTTAAAACAGCTGTTTTACCACATAACCTATAAAATAAAATCAGCTGTTTTATGAAATCATATGTTATCACTTATTTTAAGCCAAATGGGACAAAATAACTATCATACCTTGCCATTTTGCGAAACGTTTTTCTTATATATAAAACTAAAACTAATTCTTTATTAAATATAATTAATGAATTGATATTCGTAAAAAACTGTATTAACATCTTTAAAAAAATGTATTTAAACTTGAGTGGATAGATAAAAAATATTTTATTGACGATTGAAAATTTGAACCAGATATAGGCCTATACAACGAGAGTGTGAACTAATATAAAAGAAATTGAACAAATATTTACTGCCATTAAAATTATTCCATCCCCTTCTTAACCCTTTCCTATTCACTTACCAAATAAATATTTTGAAAAAAAGTAAATTAATTACAAAGAAATCAATACTTTTAATAATTCCCAAATATTGTTTTAAAAAAAATCTCAACTGGTTGTCCCGCTCTAGATTCATATTAGAAATCCATATAGCAGAAAGGGCAATAAAGTTGCATTAAATAGGCTGTTAGAACCGTTGAGGATCTACCGGTTGATAATGTTGTGGCTTTATTTGGAGATTGCATTTCTCACGGTATCACAATAAAATACATTACTCACTCGATTTTTTAATCTTACTGGTCCAATTAATTGTTGCTACATCTGACATTACGGAACCCATAGTTTAGCTGCCTTGAGTCCACGCCTAAACATCCCCTCAATTCCCATCTCTTTTTTCAAGCACACTGAAATTCCTCTTTTTACAACTGAAATTGCGCCATGACTAGCGTAAATTCATTAGGCAATAGAATTAAAATACAGTAGAGTCTCGATAGTTCGAGGTAGATTTGAGCGAGACCCACTTGGATTACCGAGAACTCTAATTACACGGAAATACGTTCATGTGCATTAGTAAAAATATTAGTTTTAATGAACATTAATACTATAATTAAGAATGCACAAAATAGGTTTATAGGATTTTATATGAAAAATTCTCGGAATCTCGACTCGTTTCCTTTGCATATCGTAATGATATAAACATACGGTAGCCCTAGAAGCCCGACTCATTTCCTTTGCAAACCATATTGATATATATATTTCTTGGAACAACATATTATTTTCTTTCAATTAGATAAAATAGTCTCAGATAGAAATGGGCTCGAATTTAACGGAAGTTCAAAATATCAGTACTCGGAATTTCGAAACTTATTGTACCTTCAAGTAAGCTGCGGATATACTAGCATCGCTTTGACGAGAGATTATTATATTTCGGATGTAGCACAATGTCGGAACTATTGGCCATTTATCGATTGCATACCCGTTACTAGGGAACTACACCTAATATATTGTACCTTCAAGTAAACTGCGGATATATTAGCATCGCTTTGACGAGGGATTATTACATTCCTCAAGTAGCACAATGTCGGAACTATTGACCATTTACCGATTGCACACCTGTTACTAGGGAACTTCACCTAATATATTGTACCTTCAAGTAAGCTGCGGATATACTAGCATCGCTTTGACGAGGGATTATTACATTCCTCAAGTAGCACAATGTCGGAACTATTGACAATTTATCGATTGCACACCTGTTACTAGGGAACTTCACCTAATATATTGTACCTTCAAGTAAACTGCGGATATACTAGCATCGCTTTGACGAGGGATTATTACATTCCTCAAGTAGCACAATGTCGGAACTATTGACCATTTATCGATTGCATTCCCGTTACTAGGGAGCTTCACCTAATATATTGTACCTTCAAGTAAGCTGCGGATATACTAGCATCGTTTTGACGAGGGATGATTACATTCCTCAAGTAGCACAATGTCGGAACTATTGACCATTTATCGATTGCATACCCGTTACTAGAAAACTTCACCTAATATATTGTACTTTCAAGTAAGCTGCGGATATACTAGCATCGCTTTGACGAGGGATGATTACATTCCTCAAGTAGCACAATGTCGGAACTATTGACCATTTATCGATTGCATACCCGTTACTAGGGAGCTTCACCTAATATATTGTACCTTCAAGTAAGCTGCGGATATACTAGCATCGTTTTGACGAGGGATGATTACATTCCTCAAGTAGCACAATGTCGGAACTATTGACCATTTATCGATTGCATACCCGTTACTAGAAAACTTCACCTAATATATTGTACTTTCAAGTAAGCTGCGGATATACTAGCATCGCTTTGACGAGGGATTATTACATTCCTCAAGTAGCACAATGTCGGAACTATTGACAATTTATCGATTGCACACCTGTTACTAGGGAACTTCACCTAATATATTGTACCTTCAAGTAAACTGCGGATATACTAGCATCGCTTTGACGAGGGATGATTACATTCCTCAAGTAGCACAATGTCGGAACTATTGACCATTTATCGATTGCATACCCGTTACTAGGGAGCTTCACCTAATATATTGTACCTTCAAGTAAGCTGCGGATATACTAGCATCGTTTTGACGAGGGATGATTACATTCCTCAAGTAGCACAATGTCGGAACTATTGACCATTTATCGATTGCATACCCGTTACTAGAAAACTTCACCTAATATATTGTACTTTCAAGTAAGCTGCGGATATACTAGCATCGCTTTGCCGAGGTATGATTACATTCCTCAAGTAGCACAATGTCGGAACTATTGACCATTTATCGATTGCATACCCGTTACTAGGGAACTTCACCTAATATATTGTACCTTCAAGTAAGCTGCGGATATACTAGCATCGCTTTGACGAGGGATGATTACATTCCTCAAGTAGCACAATGTCGAAACTATTGACCATTTATCGATTGCATACCCGTTACTAGGGAACTTCACCTAATATATTGTACCTTCAAGTAAGCTGCGGATATACTAGCATCGCGTTGACGAGGGATGATTACATTCCTCAGTAGCACAATGTCGGAACTATTGACCATTTATCGATTGCATACCCGTTACTAGGGAACTTCACCTAATATATTGTACCTTCAAGTAAGCTGCGGATATACTAGCATCGCTTTGACGAGGGATGATTACATTCCTCAAGTAGCACAATGTCGAAACTATTGACCATTTATCGATTGCATACCCGTTACTAGGGAACTTCACCTAATATATTGTACCTTCAAGTAAGCTGCGGATATACTAGCATCGCGTTGACGAGGGATGATTACATTCCTCAAGTAGCACAATGTCGAAACTATTGACCATTTATCGATTGCATACCCGTTACTAGGGAACTTCACCTAATATATTGTACCTTCAAGTAAGCTGCGGATATACTAGCATCGCGTTGACGAGGGATGATTACATTCCTCAGTAGCACAATGTCGGAACTATTGACCATTTATCGATTGCATACCCGTTACTTCACCTAATATATTGTACCTTCAAGTAAGCTGCGGATATACTAGTATCGCGTTGACGAGGGATGATTACATTCCTCAAGTAGCACAATGTCGGAACTATTGACCATTTATCGATTGCATACCCGTTACTAGGGAACTTCACCTAATATATTGTACCTTCAAGTAAGCTGCGGATATACTAGCATCGCGTTGACGAGGGATGATTACATTCCTCAAGTAGCACAATGTCGGAACTATTGACCATTTATCGATTGCATACCCGTTACTAGGGAGCTTCACCTAATATATTGTACCTTCAAGTAAGCTGCGGATATACTAGCATCGTTTTGACGAGGGATGATTACATTCCTCAAGTAGCACAATGTCGGAACTATTGACCATTTATCGATTGCATACCCGTTACTAGAAAACTTCACCTAATATATTGTACTTTCAAGTAAGCTGCGGATATACTAGCATCGCTTTGCCGAGGTATGATTACATTCCTCAAGTAGCACAATGTCGGAACTATTGACCATTTATCGATTGCATACCCGTTACTAGGGAACTTCACCTAATATATTGTACCTTCAAGTAAGCTGCGGATATACTAGCATCGCTTTGACGAGGGATGATTACATTCCTCAAGTAGCACAATGTCGAAACTATTGACCATTTATCGATTGCATACCCGTTACTAGGGAACTTCACCTAATATATTGTACCTTCAAGTAAGCTGCGGATATACTAGCATCGCGTTGACGAGGGATGATTACATTCCTCAAGTAGCACAATGTCGGAACTATTGACCATTTATCGATTGCATACCCGTTACTAGGGAACTTCACCTAATATATTGTACCTTCAAGTAAGCTGCGGATATACTAGCATCGCTTTGACGAGGGATGATTACATTCCTCAAGTAGCACAATGTCGGAACTATTGACCATTTATCGATTGCATACCCGTTACTAGGGAACTTCACCTAATATATTGTACTTTCAAGTAAGCTGCGGATATACTAGCATCGCTTTGCCGAGGGATGATTACATTCCTCAAGTAGCACAATGTCGGAACTATTGACCATTTATCGATTGCATACCCGTTACTAGGGAACTTCACCTAATATATTGTACCTTCAAGTAAGCTGCGGATATACTAGCATCGCTTTGACGAGGGATGATTACATTCCTCAAGTAGCACAATGTCGGAACTATTGACAATTTATCGATTGCACACCTGTTACTAGGGAACTTCACCTAATATATTGTACCTTCAAGTAAACTGCGGATATACTAGCATCGCTTTGACGAGGGATGATTACATTCCTCAAGTAGCACAATGTCGGAACTATTGACCATTTATCAATTGCATACCCGTTGCTAGGGAACTTCACCTAATATATTGTACCTTCAAGTAAGCTGCGGATATACTAGCATCGCTTTGTCGAGGGATGATTACATTCCTCAAGTAGCACAATGTCGGAACTACTGACCATTTATCGATTGCATACCCGTTACTAGGGAACTTCACCTAATATATTGTACCTTCAAGTAAGCTGCGGATGTACTAGCATCGCTTTGACGAGGGATGATTACATTCCTCAAGTAGCACAATGTCGGAACTATTGACCATTTATCGATTGCATACCCGTTACTAGGGAACTTCACCTAATATACTGTACCTTCAAGTAAGCTGCGGATGTACTAGCATCGCTTTGACGAGGGATTATTACATTCCTTAAGTAGCACAATGTCGGAACTATTGACCATTTATCGATTGCATACCCGTTACTAGGGAACTTCACCTAATATATTGTACCTTCAAGTAAGCTGCGGATATACTAGCATCGCTTTGACGAGGGATTATTACATTCCTCAAGTAGCACAATGTCGGAACTATTGACCATTTATCGATTGCATACCCGTTACTAGGGAACTTCACCTAATATATTGTACCTTCAAGTAAGCTGCGGATATACTAGCATCGCTTTGACGAGGGATGATTACATTCCTCAAATAGCACAATGTCGGAACTATTGACCATTTATCGATTGCATACCCGTTACTAGGGAACTTCACCTAATATATTGTACCTTCAAGTAAGCTGCGGATATACTAGCATCGCTTTGACGAGGGATTATTACATTCCTCAAGTAGCACAATGTCGGAACTATTGACCATTTATCGATTGCATACCCGTTACAAGGGAACGTCACCTAATATATTGTACCTTCAAGTTAGCTGCGGATATACTAGCATCGCTTTGACGAGGGATGATTACATTCCTCAAGTAGCACAATGTCGGAACTATTGACCATTTATCGATTGCATACCCGTTACTAGGGAACTTCACCTAATATACTGTACCTTCAAGTAAGCTGCGGATGTACTAGCATCGCTTTGACGAGGGATTATTACATTCCTTAAGTAGCACAATGTCGGAACTATTGACCATTTATCGATTGCATACCCGTTACTAGGGAACTTCACCTAATATATTGTACCTTCAAGTAAGCTGCGGATATACTAGCATCGCTTTGACGAGGGATTATTACATTCCTCAAGTAGCACAATGTCGGAACTATTGACCATTTATCGATTGCATACCCGTTACTAGGGAACTTCACCTAATATATTGTACCTTCAAGTAAGCTGCGGATATACTAGCATCGCTTTGACGAGGGATGATTACATTCCTCAAGTAGCACAATGTCGGAACTATTGACCATTTATCGATTGCATACCCGTTACTAGGGAACTTCACCTAATATATTGTACCTTCAAGTAAGCTGCGGATATACTAGCATCGCTTTGACGAGGGATTATTACATTCCTCAAGTAGCACAATGTCGGAACTATTGACCATTTATCGATTGCATACCCGTTACTAGGGAACTTCACCTAATATATTGTACCTTCAAGTAAGCTGCGGATATACTAGCATCGCTTTGACGAGGGATGATTACATTCCTCAAGTAGCACAATGTCGGAACTATTGAGCATTTATCGATTGCATACCCGTTATTAGGGAACTTCACCTAATATATTGTACCTTCAAGTAAGCTGCGGATATACTAGCATCGCTTTGACGAGGGATGATTACATTCCTCAAGTAGCACAATTTCAGAACTATTGACCATTTATCGATTGCATACCCGTTACTAGAGAGCTTCACTTAATATATTGAACCTTCAAGTAAACTGCGGATATACTAGCATCGCTTTGACGAGGGATGATTACATTCCTCAAGTAGCACAATGTCGGACCTATTGACCATTTATCGATTGCATACCCGTTACTAGGGTACTTCACCTAATATATTGTACCTTCAAGTAAGCTGCGGATATACTAGCATCGCTTTGACGAGGGATGATTACATTCCTCAAGTAGCACAATGTCGGAACTATTGACCATTTATCGATTGCATACCCGTTACTAGGGTACTTCACCTAATATATTTTACCTTCAAGTAAGCTGCGGATATACTAGCATCGCTTTGACGAGGGATTATTACATTCCTCAAGTAGCACAATGTCGGAACTACTGACCATTTATCGATTGCATACCCGTTACTAGGGAACTTCACCTAATATATTGTACCTTCAAGTAAGCTGCGGATGTACTAGCATCGCTTTGACGAGGGATGATTACATTCCTCAAGTAGCACAATGTCGGAACTATTGACCATTTATCGATTGCATACCCGTTACTAGGGAACTTCACCTAATATACTGTACCTTCAAGTAAGCTGCGGATGTACTAGCATCGCTTTGACGAGGGATTATTACATTCCTTAGGTAGCACAATGTCGGAACTATTGACCATTTATCGATTGCATACCCGTTACTAGGGAACTTCACCTAATATATTGTACCTTCAAGTAAGCTGCGGATATACTTGCATCGCTTTGACGAGGGATTATTACATTCCTCAAGTAGCACAATGTCGGAACTATTGACCATTTATCGATTGCATACCCGTTACTAGGGAACTTCACCTAATATATTGTACCTTCAAGTAAGCTGCGGATATACTAGCATCGCTTTGACGAGGGATGATTACATTCCTTAAGTAGCACAATGTCGGAACTATTGACCATTTATCGATTGCATACCCGTTACTAGGGAACTTCACCTAATATATTGTACCTTCAAGTAAGCTGCGGATATACTAGCATCGCTTTGACGAGGGATTATTACATTCCTCAAGTAGCACAATGTCGGAACTATTGACCATTTATCGATTGCATACCCGTTACTTCACCTAATATATTGTACCTTCAAGTAAGCTGCGGATATACTAGTATCGCGTTGACGAGGGATGATTACATTCCTCAAGTAGCACAATGTCGGAACTATTGACCATTTATCGATTGCATACCCGTTACTAGGGAACTTCACCTAATATATTGTACCTTCAAGTAAGCTGCGGATATACTAGCATCGCGTTGACGAGGGATGATTACATTCCTCAAGTAGCACAATGTCGGAACTATTGACCATTTATCGATTGCATACCCGTTACTAGGGAGCTTCACCTAATATATTGTACCTTCAAGTAAGCTGCGGATATACTAGCATCGTTTTGACGAGGGATGATTACATTCCTCAAGTAGCACAATGTCGGAACTATTGACCATTTATCGATTGCATACCCGTTACTAGAAAACTTCACCTAATATATTGTACTTTCAAGTAAGCTGCGGATATACTAGCATCGCTTTGCCGAGGTATGATTACATTCCTCAAGTAGCACAATGTCGGAACTATTGACCATTTATCGATTGCATACCCGTTACTAGGGAACTTCACCTAATATATTGTACCTTCAAGTAAGCTGCGGATATACTAGCATCGCTTTGACGAGGGATGATTACATTCCTCAAGTAGCACAATGTCGAAACTATTGACCATTTATCGATTGCATACCCGTTACTAGGGAACTTCACCTAATATATTGTACCTTCAAGTAAGCTGCGGATATACTAGCATCGCGTTGACGAGGGATGATTACATTCCTCAAGTAGCACAATGTCGGAACTATTGACCATTTATCGATTGCATACCCGTTACTAGGGAACTTCACCTAATATATTGTACCTTCAAGTAAGCTGCGGATATACTAGCATCGCTTTGACGAGGGATGATTACATTCCTCAAGTAGCACAATGTCGGAACTATTGACCATTTATCGATTGCATACCCGTTACTAGGGAACTTCACCTAATATATTGTACTTTCAAGTAAGCTGCGGATATACTAGCATCGCTTTGCCGAGGGATGATTACATTCCTCAAGTAGCACAATGTCGGAACTATTGACCATTTATCGATTGCATACCCGTTACTAGGGAACTTCACCTAATATATTGTACCTTCAAGTAAGCTGCGGATATACTAGCATCGCTTTGACGAGGGATGATTACATTCCTCAAGTAGCACAATGTCGGAACTATTGACAATTTATCGATTGCACACCTGTTACTAGGGAACTTCACCTAATATATTGTACCTTCAAGTAAACTGCGGATATACTAGCATCGCTTTGACGAGGGATGATTACATTCCTCAAGTAGCACAATGTCGGAACTATTGACCATTTATCAATTGCATACCCGTTGCTAGGGAACTTCACCTAATATATTGTACCTTCAAGTAAGCTGCGGATATACTAGCATCGCTTTGTCGAGGGATGATTACATTCCTCAAGTAGCACAATGTCGGAACTACTGACCATTTATCGATTGCATACCCGTTACTAGGGAACTTCACCTAATATATTGTACCTTCAAGTAAGCTGCGGATGTACTAGCATCGCTTTGACGAGGGATGATTACATTCCTCAAGTAGCACAATGTCGGAACTATTGACCATTTATCGATTGCATACCCGTTACTAGGGAACTTCACCTAATATACTGTACCTTCAAGTAAGCTGCGGATGTACTAGCATCGCTTTGACGAGGGATTATTACATTCCTTAAGTAGCACAATGTCGGAACTATTGACCATTTATCGATTGCATACCCGTTACTAGGGAACTTCACCTAATATATTGTACCTTCAAGTAAGCTGCGGATATACTAGCATCGCTTTGACGAGGGATTATTACATTCCTCAAGTAGCACAATGTCGGAACTATTGACCATTTATCGATTGCATACCCGTTACTAGGGAACTTCACCTAATATATTGTACCTTCAAGTAAGCTGCGGATATACTAGCATCGCTTTGACGAGGGATGATTACATTCCTCAAATAGCACAATGTCGGAACTATTGACCATTTATCGATTGCATACCCGTTACTAGGGAACTTCACCTAATATATTGTACCTTCAAGTAAGCTGCGGATATACTAGCATCGCTTTGACGAGGGATTATTACATTCCTCAAGTAGCACAATGTCGGAACTATTGACCATTTATCGATTGCATACCCGTTACAAGGGAACGTCACCTAATATATTGTACCTTCAAGTTAGCTGCGGATATACTAGCATCGCTTTGACGAGGGATGATTACATTCCTCAAGTAGCACAATGTCGGAACTATTGACCATTTATCGATTGCATACCCGTTACTAGGGAACTTCACCTAATATACTGTACCTTCAAGTAAGCTGCGGATGTACTAGCATCGCTTTGACGAGGGATTATTACATTCCTTAAGTAGCACAATGTCGGAACTATTGACCATTTATCGATTGCATACCCGTTACTAGGGAACTTCACCTAATATATTGTACCTTCAAGTAAGCTGCGGATATACTAGCATCGCTTTGACGAGGGATTATTACATTCCTCAAGTAGCACAATGTCGGAACTATTGACCATTTATCGATTGCATACCCGTTACTAGGGAACTTCACCTAATATATTGTACCTTCAAGTAAGCTGCGGATATACTAGCATCGCTTTGACGAGGGATGATTACATTCCTCAAGTAGCACAATGTCGGAACTATTGACCATTTATCGATTGCATACCCGTTACTAGGGAACTTCACCTAATATATTGTACCTTCAAGTAAGCTGCGGATATACTAGCATCGCTTTGACGAGGGATTATTACATTCCTCAAGTAGCACAATGTCGGAACTATTGACCATTTATCGATTGCATACCCGTTACTAGGGAACTTCACCTAATATATTGTACCTTCAAGTAAGCTGCGGATATACTAGCATCGCTTTGACGAGGGATGATTACATTCCTCAAGTAGCACAATGTCGGAACTATTGAGCATTTATCGATTGCATACCCGTTATTAGGGAACTTCACCTAATATATTGTACCTTCAAGTAAGCTGCGGATATACTAGCATCGCTTTGACGAGGGATGATTACATTCCTCAAGTAGCACAATTTCAGAACTATTGACCATTTATCGATTGCATACCCGTTACTAGAGAGCTTCACTTAATATATTGAACCTTCAAGTAAACTGCGGATATACTAGCATCGCTTTGACGAGGGATGATTACATTCCTCAAGTAGCACAATGTCGGACCTATTGACCATTTATCGATTGCATACCCGTTACTAGGGTACTTCACCTAATATATTGTACCTTCAAGTAAGCTGCGGATATACTAGCATCGCTTTGACGAGGGATGATTACATTCCTCAAGTAGCACAATGTCGGAACTATTGACCATTTATCGATTGCATACCCGTTACTAGGGTACTTCACCTAATATATTTTACCTTCAAGTAAGCTGCGGATATACTAGCATCGCTTTGACGAGGGATTATTACATTCCTCAAGTAGCACAATGTCGGAACTACTGACCATTTATCGATTGCATACCCGTTACTAGGGAACTTCACCTAATATATTGTACCTTCAAGTAAGCTGCGGATGTACTAGCATCGCTTTGACGAGGGATGATTACATTCCTCAAGTAGCACAATGTCGGAACTATTGACCATTTATCGATTGCATACCCGTTACTAGGGAACTTCACCTAATATACTGTACCTTCAAGTAAGCTGCGGATGTACTAGCATCGCTTTGACGAGGGATTATTACATTCCTTAGGTAGCACAATGTCGGAACTATTGACCATTTATCGATTGCATACCCGTTACTAGGGAACTTCACCTAATATATTGTACCTTCAAGTAAGCTGCGGATATACTTGCATCGCTTTGACGAGGGATTATTACATTCCTCAAGTAGCACAATGTCGGAACTATTGACCATTTATCGATTGCATACCCGTTACTAGGGAACTTCACCTAATATATTGTACCTTCAAGTAAGCTGCGGATATACTAGCATCGCTTTGACGAGGGATGATTACATTCCTTAAGTAGCACAATGTCGGAACTATTGACCATTTATCGATTGCATACCCGTTACTAGGGAACTTCACCTAATATATTGTACCTTCAAGTAAGCTGCGGATATACTAGCATCGCTTTGACGAGGGATTATTACATTCCTCAAGTAGCACAATGTCGGAACTATTGACCATTTATCGATTGCATACCCGTTACTAGGGAACTTCACCTAATATATTGTACCTTCAAGTAAGCTGCGGATATACTAGCATCGCTTTGACGAGGGATGATTACATTCCTCAAGTAGCACAATGTCGGAACTATTGAGCATTTATCGATTGCATACCCGTTATTAGGGAACTTCACCTAATATATTGTACCTTCAAGTAAGCTGCGGATATACTAGCATCGCTTTGACGAGGGATGATTACATTCCTCAAGTAGCACAATTTCGGAACTATTGACCATTTATCGATTGCATACCCGTTACTAGAGAGCTTCACTTAATATATTGTACCTTCAAGTAAACTGCGGATATACTAGCATCGCTTTGACGAGGGATGATTACATTCCTCAAGTAGCACAATGTCGGAACTATTGACCATTTATCGATTGCATACCCGTTACTAGGGAACTTCACCTAATATACTGTACCTTCAAGTAAGCTGCGGATGTACTAGCATCGCTTTGACGAGGGATTATTACATTCCTTAAGTAGCACAATGTCGGAACTATTGACCATTTATCGATTGCATACCCGTTACTAGGGAACTTCACCTAATATATTGTACCTTCAAGTAAGCTGCGGATATACTAGCATCGCTTTGACGAGGGATTATTACATTCCTCAAGTAGCACAATGTCGGAACTATTGACCATTTATCGATTGCATACCCGTTACTAGGGAACCTCACCTAATATATTGTACCTTCAAGTAAGCTGCGGATATACTAGCATCGCTTTGACGAGGGATGATTACATTCCTCAAGTAGCACAATGTCGGAACTATTGACCATTTATCGATTGCATACCCGTTACTTCACCTAATATATTGTACCTTCAAGTAAGCTGCGGATATGCTAGCATCGCTTTGACGAGGGATTATTACATTCCTCAAGTAGCACAATGTCGGAACTATTGACCATTTATCGATTGCATACCCGTTACTAGGGAACTTCACCTAATATATTGTACCTTCAAGTAAGCTGCGGATATACTAGCATCGCTTTGACGAGGGATGATTACATTCCTCAAGTAGCACAATGTCGGAACTATTGACCATTTATCGATTGCATACCCGTTACTAGGGAACTTCACCTAATATCCTGTACCTTTAAGTAAGCTGCGGATGTACTAGCATCGCTTTGACGAGGGATTATTACATTCCTTAAGTAGCACAATGTCGGAACTATTGACCATTTATCGATTGCATACCCGTTACTAGGGAACTTCGCCTAATATACTGTACCTTCAAGTAAGCTGCGGATGTACTAGCATCGCTTTGACGAGGGATTATTACATTCCTTAAGTAGCACAATGTCGGAACTATTGACCATTTATCGATTGCATACCCGTTACTAGGGAACTTCACCTAATATATTGTACCTTCAAGTAAGCTGCGGATATACTAGCATCGCTTTGACGAGGGATTATTACATTCCTCAAGTAGCACAATGTCGGAACTATTGACCATTTATCGATTGCATACCCGTTACTAGGGAACTTCACCTAATATATTGTACCTTCAAGTAAGCTGCGGATATACTAGCATCGCTTTGACGAGGGATGATTACATTCCTCAAGTAGACCAATGTCGGAACTATTGACCATTTATCGATTGCATACCCGTTACTAGGGAACTTCACCTAATATATTGTACCTTCAAGTAAGCTGCGGATATACTAGCATCGCTTTGACGAGGGATGATTACATTCCTCAAGTAGCACAATGTCGGAACTATTGACCATTTATCGATTGCATACCCGTTACTAGGGAACTTCACCTAATATCCTGTACCTTTAAGTAAGCTGCGGATGTACTAGCATCGCTTTGACGAGGGATTATTACATTCCTTAAGTAGCACAATGTCGGAACTATTGACCATTTATCGATTGCATACCCGTTACTAGGGAACTTTACCTAATATATTGTACCTTCAAGTAAGCTGCGGATATACTAGCATCGCTTTGACGAGGGATGATTACATTCCTCAAGTAGCACAATGTCGGAACTATTGACCATTTATCGATTGCATACACGTTACTAGGGAACTTCACCTAATATATTGGCGTAAATGTAAATAGAAAACCATTCCTTTGTTACAGTAAGGTACTACTAACCAGTTTTATATTTGTGAATGAGTTCTCTACATACTTTAACAATAAAGTATTATGAGAATCTGGCATAAAACCAAATCTGTTAAAGTAAACAGAAGTCACTTCAGTTTAATAAATGTGAAAGATTGCTTTTCGTAACGAAATACTGATCCATCATATAGAATTATAATAGTTTTGTTACATTCGAGATTTTTTTGTGTTCTTAAGATCATCGCCACAATAACAAATTGGGAAGATTTTACAAAGGGTTTGTCACAAGCGCTTTAACCTAGACAGGGAGTTACATGACAACTGGACTTAGTTTCCAGTCAGGATTGTCATGATAGGCTACGATTTTGTCCGCTGGGTCACGAAAACACGCTGACCCCGAAAGTACATCGGCTGGCTTCCAATTTAAATTCGTTCATAGATATTCTATTGCAGAATTTAAAAAGTGTTTTTTTTTTTTTTAATATTTGGGTTAGGCGTTTTTACGAAGAAGGAGAAGAAGTAAAACTATAATTTAAAGAAACACACTAATAATTTTCTGTAGATCCATATTCCCTCGTATTATAATATTTCTAATCAATTCCACTTTAATGCACGTAAACAAGAATCTACTTGGTATATTTGCTAGTCGACTTTCGAGAGCTTATTAATTACACGCTATTAAAAAGCTCGAAAACGAAAGCACGTAATTAATAAGCTCTCGAAAGTCGTCTCGCAAATATGCCAAGTATATTCAAGTATATTACAGTGTAAGTGATTAGTGAATACAAAAAAAAAACAGTGTTGCTATGTTAAAAATAACAAATTGTACTTCTATACAGGTAGTTTTTTATCGATTCCAACATTTACACTCCAAAATATACAATGTAAATTTTTAAAAAATGATAAAATATTTACTCGTTTATTCGTGCGCGCGAACTTGGACGAATTTCCTAACATAACTACACCTGATGTACAGTACTGTATTATAAAATAATAATCAAGTTTTAACAGTAGTTGTTCTTAAGGTTTCTATGACAAAGGCCTAATTGTATATTAAACATATATTTTTTATCAAATACTTCAAATCATATAATTTATTATTGTACATCCCACTGGTACTTTACACTATGGGGAGTTTAAAACTGTCATTTCACTCCCACAACCCTCGAGCGGGAAAGAATGCTTTGGTTCTAGCACAAGGCAGGTGTGAATAATGCTTGGAAACACCTGGCCTGGCTTTCGCCAAACAAAAGCGAGGGATTCCCAGTTTTAAAACTCTATTATGGTAAAAGAATTTCTGTAGCCAAATCTTTCCCCAAAGAGCAGAGGTTTGCAAGGAAAATTAACGCATTTCAACGCTATAAAGCTATTTAATACGTTTAAACTATTTTAAATAACGATTGCAAATATATAACGCCTCCTAGGAGGAAATATTGCAGCTATATTTGGTATTTTTCTTGTTCATTAACACACACACGCGCGCGCGCACACACACACGCACGCACGCACACACGCACGCACGCGCACACACACACACACACACACACACACACACACACACACACACACACACACACACACACACACCACTTTCCCTATATGTACTTAAACAAGAATCTTACTTGGTATTTATGCGAGTTAACTTTCAAAGATTGGTAGCATCTTCATCATCGGGCATCTCTGACCGGGGGTTTTAGTAGACTGCGAATTGTGTGGAATTTCCGTTGTCACAAGGTGTGGTGTACCGTTATGTTCTATTTTCGGATTCACTGCACTGTCCGAGTCTTTTAGGTTTGTCTTGGGGTTAATTTTGTCTATTAGGTTGAATAACTTATCGTTTTTTTTAATTTCATTTGTATTTGTTCGTTTATGATATTATTTTTATATTTATAAATTTGTAGTTGTTCCCAGATTGTCATTTTGAGGCCTTTTTGTACTTTTCTTATTAGGTGTACGTTTTCTAATGTGGGAAATGTGTGTTTGTTTTTGTGTGTAGCTAATTTTGAGTTATAAGTTTCAGGTTTGATGTATGCTTTGAGGTGTTCTTGATATATGTCTTTTAATTTCTTTTTTGTTTGGCATATGTATATTTTATTACAGTCTGGGCGTTCGATTTTGTATATTCCATTATTAAGTGTGGGACAAATTTTTTCCGGTTGGTTTATTTTATTGATTATATTTCCTGTGTTTTTGTAAGCTATGTTAATATTATTATTTTTTAGTGTTTTAGTTATTCCTTTTATGTTGTACCCGGTATATGTGAATGTAACCCATTTTATATAATAATATTATAGCTTACAAAAACCCAGGAAACATAATCAATAAAATAAACCAACCGGAAAAATATGTCCCACACTTAATAACGGAATATACAAAATCGAATGCCCAGACTCTAATAAAATATACATAGGCCAAACAAAAAAGAAATTAAAAGACAGATATCAAGAACACCTCAAAGCATCATCAAACCTGAAACTTATAACTCAAACTTAGCTACACACAAAAACAAACACACATTCCCCACATTAGAAAACGTACACCTAATAAGAAAAGTACAGAAAGGCCTCAAAATGACAATCTGGGAACAACTACAAATTTATAAACATACAAATGATATCATAAACGAACAAATACAAATGAAATTAAAAAAACGATAAATTATTCAACCTAATAGACAAAATTAACCCCAAGTAAAACCTAAAAGACTCGGACAGTGCAGTGAATCAGAAAATAGAACATAACGGTACACCACACCTTGTGACAACGGAAATTCCACACAACTTGTAGTCTACTACAACCCCCGGTCAGAGATGCCCGATGATGGAAATACTGCCAATCTTTGAAAGTTAACTCGAATAAATACCAAGTAAGATTTGTTGTTTAAGTACATATAGTGAAAGTGATATGTGAAAACAAGAAAACAGTGTTGCAAAACCTATATATATATATATATATATATATATATATATATATATATATATATATATATATATATATATGAGCATCGATAATTCGTAAAATTATTTTGTATAAGTGAACTGTTTATAAAATTACTCTAAACTAATCAATGAATGAAAAAACCAAAATAAATTTGCATTTTATAAATTTTTTCTTAAAATAATATGTTGCAACTGGAAGATGGTATTTTTTCACAAGTTAACAATTCTAGTAGATAGATGAGGTTTCATTAGTGACAAATACTTTTCATCCATTAATATCTAAACGGAGCACTGAGCACGCGTCTGTTTAACCTACGTGATTACACAAGAATTAGGCAAGTGAAGGCATGAGGAAGTAAAGATTACAGGCGATGTATCACTCATGGCACGACGCACCATCTCTACCTCATCGCACTATAAAATACGCTTTATCAAAGTAAATACACCTTTATGGCACACTAGTTGAAGTGGCGCGCGAGTAATTTGTGTATTGTTTAAGGGCCATTCAAAATTGAAGAGACAAACTAACCTGGTGAAAAAAATGTTTATTTTTACAAAACAAGTCTTTTTTATTTCTCAACATAATACGCATCAACATTTATGCACTGTTCCAACGGGTGACTAGCCTTTTATACTGACTGCAAAATAAAAATAAAAAAAAAACACTGTCTTCGTGTCGGAGCAAATTTCCCACAAATTTCTTGACATCAAGTTATCCTGGAACTTCTTCCCACGTAATGTATCATTCAGTGGACCAAACAAATGGAAATCAAAGGGTGCTAAATCAGGGCTGTATGGGGGATGACGACTACCTCCCAGCCCATTTTATCAATGTTTTCACGTTACTGAGCAATGCAAGTACGTGCATTGTCATGCTGGAGAATCAAGCTTTTCCTCTGAAATTCATGAGTGGTTTGAGCTTATTCAAAAGCATAACTGAGTAATATTGGCATGAAAGTTATAGGCAACAACTCAGTAGTTTGTTACAATAGCTGTATCAGCACCCATGGGTAATAATTTCTAATTGGTTCCTTTGAGTAATACAAAAGTACTTCGCCAATTATAACCTATTTTAAGATCAATCCAATTAATACAAAACGGAACTTATACAAATTACATTAGTCTATAAGCCTATGAGAATATCTTATTTTAAACTAAAAACAGAACTTAGCTAAAAGATGTTTTCAATTATAAGAAATAATGTTTATTACCAATAATTTGTAGAAATAATAAATAGGCCTACTTTAATTTTTTAACGTTACTATATGCCTCAAGAAATATTTTAATGTTACATAAACCACTAATTTTCTCTCTTCAATTGATTTTCTATGAAAGTGCTGGAAGTAATACGTAAATTGTAACCTTTTGAAGAGCATTCTTATTTTGAATATAGGCAAGTTTATAAAAAACGACTGCATTACATATAACCAATTTTTTTTTAATTTTTTAAAATGAATGTTTTTGAAAACAGTAGTACATTTGCTCACGATACATTTTTTGTGTTTTTAATAAATAGAACTTGTGTTTAACTCAACATTAAAACACTGCAGACAGGTTTTAAACTGCACATCGAATGTATCACTTCCCGATTATATTACACCAATCCATTATAAATTATTTTAGTTTTTCAGTAATACTTCTTACTACTGTAAAAAAATGCTGATTCTGTGTACCCATTGTATTCTCTGGAAATAAAATTGAAAAGTCTGTTGTTCAAGCTATAAATGAAATGAACAAAATATCCAAAAAGAATGAAACAACTGGGCGCGCCTTTTAGTGAAGGTACTATACTACCTAAATCACTAAATAAACCTTTCCAGAACTAACAAAACGTTGACGGACCCTTCGTCTGCTAACGACCCTTCGCCTGAACCATTAATAATTTTTGACTCCTTAATTGCTGCTTGGGACTGGTCCACATTCTTTACCCCTTACTTAACCCACAAACGTTCCAAGCTATGCTTGCATTTGTCTAGCACACAAACGATAAGCACACTAAATTATTGCTAAAAAATCCACAATACCTGTACATTACAATATAAAGGCTATCGCCAGTATAACAAAAAATACGGCAAATTTTCATCAAATATAAATTAGAAAGTCACATTTTTACTAAACCTCAACTGTAGGGGTTTAAGAGGCGTGTTTCATGACAAAATAATTGATAATCAATAACAACCTATCAAATAAAATTCAATATTAACATGAATATTAAATTTTGTAGATTTTTCTTTACAGAAAACATTAACCATAAATATTTTTATTTTAATCTGATGAACATTTCGGTTTTCAACTAATCATCCTCAGAGGCTAACAAGACTAAAGTTTATTTAACACAAATAAATAAACTACCATTGTGAATTTAAAAAACCATGTTTCATTTAATATGTCCATACCCATTTTACATTATTTATTCAAGCAGTGAATCAATTTCATCTATGCTTAAAAACTAAAATCAATTATGTCAAATTTGGAATTCTCGAGAGTAGTACACTGTCACTATAAAAAAAAAAATTGAAGTTCTGGTATATAAATAAATCACTTGTTCTTCAGATTTATTAAATCAAACACATGTATGTGTGTACTTTGAGTACCACCCGTATAAGACAAACGTTTTTCACAATCATCATTATTACTCTTGTGTATGTGTATACTTTAATTTATATATAATAATCTAGAAAAACTATTAACACCTATTATTTTATTTGTCTTTAATAAGGATTTGTTTAAAAATCGAACATTTAGAATCATTTTTATCCTTTTATTTTTTGCGAATAAAACCATCCATTTTATAGCAAATAAGATGAAATATTTTTAAAATTTACATTCTGAAAGAGTGTGAGTGATTTGTTCTTGAAGTTAGAATCACTTTATATATCAATACAGAAATTAATTTAATCAATTATGAAACGGATATTATTTGATTTTAAAAAATTGTATTACATGGAGAACAAAATATATTATTTAATAAAAAATTCAATTTGAGTTAGAATAATTTTAGTCAGTGTCCTGATCATTGCAAATATAGTTAGGTGTTAATTTCAGAAAACACAAACACTTTCTGTGTGAGAGAAAGAGACATATAAAAACACATTCTATGTTCTGAGGCAGTAATTTGATCTATGATGCAATTTGTCCATCCATCTATGACCTTATCAACCTACATCTACATAACCTATCTCCAACTTTCTACTATTCAACAAAAACGTTAAACTTTATTTGACAATAATAGTTTGTTACAAATGTCATTGCATGTACTGTTTGTATAAATTTCTTAAAAGACAAAATACTGTTATAATAATTCCAAATACTAATCAACATACACCAAGCAAATAAAACATAGCTTGACTAATTACCTAAACGAAACTACAGTATATTACTTATGTTATAATATAAACAGCAGCTCTCCATAACACAGTCACCTTGACATAGGGGTAGATCTGACTCAAACCAACTGCCAGATAGAAGTTACTTTGCATTCCATCGAATTCATGGACCTTAAATTTGTATTAACCATCCACTACTATGAAGTTAGTAAATAACTGAGGCTGAATCAAAGAAGACAAGACAAGCATCTATGAATAGAGGAATATATATATACATATTTTATTAATACAGTGGAATCTCGATAATTCGAGGTAGATGGGACCCAGACCACCTCGGATTACACGGAAATACGTTTCTGTGCATTAGAAAAAAATATATGTTTTAATGAACCCTAATATAGTATTACAATTAGCAGTGCACAAAAACAGTTTATATGAACATCTCTTGCAAGTCTGACGCATTTCCTTTGCATACCAATGGCTATAAACATTTCTTGGAAACCCGATTCATCATTTTCTTCCAAATAGATAAAATAGGCTCAAATAGAAATAAGTTAAAGTTCAACGGAAGGTTGAAAAAACAGGATTTGGAATTTCAAGACTTTACTGTTATTAAATAGGTTATTGAAAATCTTCGGTAAAAGTTTTAAAAAGTTATCATTAGCTGTACAATGGTATCAACAATCAGAATGTCAGAGACTAGACATTTCCTGACAGTCTATGATTGCTAAGCAAACATAACAAATGCAAATCCTGAAAAGGTCAGAACCCAGGAAGTAATAAGAAGTAAGTATTGAAGAGGAAGTAATAAGATGTAAGATCATTAGATATATAATAACATCGATGCTCAGGGGGATTGATACCAGATATTCTTAAGCTGTTTCTAGTGGTTAAGCCAGTATGACAAATTCAAACAGCTTAAAGGTGGTAACAGAAGAATTAAATATGTTCAAATCCCTCCCCCCTGAAGAACAAGCTGAGATTATCATCATTTTCTGTGATTCAAAGGAACACCTCTGAGAAAATGGTTCTTGCTAACCAATAAGATTTGCTTCCACCTGTACGAAATTCATAAGCTGGATGAAATCTGTAATAGTAGTAAATGCCAGAATATTGTCAACTTTACTGCCAATGAATGTAGGAAATTGGAAAAGGAATCTAGAAGTTATGAATAACACTTTTGTTAATGTAACCCTAATGGATGAAAATGCCGGGGCCAAATTTATAAACTATGATAAAATTCATTTTCAGTTAAACATCAATGAGGATTGCTTCATTAAAAAATCATAGTAAGACTCAAGGAATGAACATTGACAATGTAAGAAACCTACCGATATTGTCCTGCAATATCACCTAACAGCTGACCTAAATACAGAACTAACACCAGCATACATTTTCCACTGTCCGGCTACTTTTTTAAGTTATTCAAAATTGGAGCTTTAACTTCAGAAGGGAACCATCATGGTAACAACATAGTACAGATTGCTAGAGCGCCATGCTCACAGCACTAACTGAAGATCTGTTGAGGGAACAATTTCATCAAGTTTCAAAGTAATAACTCATATTAAATCACCATAACAATCTTTAATTAATGACTAGATTTCAATAATCCACAATAGACAATTAATTAAACACCAAAAAACTACAATAATGAAATGAAAACCATACCACAATATAGAGGTGACAACAGATATTTCAGATGTCATTGTAAGATCAGTACGAATAAGTAGCAGAGAGAACAATCAAAAAATAGGCCTCGTTTATATCTTAGTACTGTAGGTTACATGATCTGCTGAGGTAATTCATAACTTAAAAATTCATCTAGAGCTTTGTTCAGACATAATGCTCTTCATTTAAAACCACAATCATCAGCAGTTTTAAAAATAGTTAATTTAATTTTAATTTGAAAGACCAAGAAGAAAAGAGGAAATTTAAACCAATTTGAAAACTTGTGATAAACAGAAGCACAAAGTAATCCAATTCTTGAAGAATGTGCAGTTGTCTATAACAAAGCACATTCTAAAATATTACAAAAGGGAAAGATCTTTCAATGCTTTCTGGAAATCTAGAAAATAAAATTAAATGCAGCATAGTCTTGGAAATGGTGAAATGCTGTCCCCTTTCATTATGGAGAAACTTCCATTTAATGCAGTTACTATTTTTTAAAAGAGTTTGTTGCCACAGCTTTTCTACATTTTAACCAAAAAAAATTTGAGACTTAAGCTAATTGAATTTAATGTATGAAATTATTATGGTCCGGCACTGTTAGGAAAAAAAACAGAGAGCCTGACAATCAATTCAATTTAAATAAATTTTGCATTTATTTAAATGCAAAGTGAACTTCTCCTTAGGGTTTTTGTTTAACTGAAATTTTGTTTAAAATAAAAATGCCAGTTTTTTCCCAGACAGTATAAATGAATTCACCTTTTTGTCCTGCTGCCATTACAATAATAATAAAATTATTTTTCTGCTTTCACTTGTATACAAATTCATTTTACCACTAGAAATCACCAGATATTTGTACAATTTCAATACATGAACACTTGAACAATTTTAAAGCCTAAATATGGTTATAAGATATCCTAAAATACATATAAGATATTATACACAAAAAAACTTATATTTAATATGTTACATTATCTTCACTTACCCTCTACTTTTCCCATGGCTAATATAGTAATGGTCTTTACTGCAGGCACTGCCCAAGCCGCTAAATGAAAATACTGCGAGTTAGCTTCAATTGCTTCATGGCCCCATTTAAGTCCTGCTGCTAGAAACCACGTTAGAGTAAGAACAACCCACCAGATGGAGGATGCCATGCTAAAGAAATATAATACCATAAATATAATGGTACACATTTCATGTTTAGTTCCTTGTGTTATGGTAGGCACCATTTGTAAATGAGGTAGCTTGACAGGTGGAGGAAAAGGTTTCCTACAGGATATAGTATCTCCAGATCCAAATCCCACAACATATGCAGATGCAACCATCAAGTAACAAAGAGAAAGAAATATTATTGGCCTTTCAGGGTATCTAAATCTGTCTGTATCAATCATAAATGTAAGTACTGTAAATAAGCAAGATGCAGCACATAGGACAGACCAAACCCCAACCCATATTCGTGCAAATCTTCGCTGTTCTTCAGTGAAAAACATCCCATCACATGGAGCACCACAATCTTTTTCCACTTTATCTACAACTTTTAATGAATAATCCATTCCTTTTGGAACTTTAAACTGAACTGGACAAGCAAATCCAAAATCTCTTGCACCTTCTGGAATATGAGGATATGGTAAATGGTCATTAGGGTTTCTTCCTAACCCAGGGCGATATCCACCAGAACCTGGAAATCCACTCATTCCAGGGTGAGGAGAGTTTCCAATAGTATGTCTACTGTTACTATTAGCACCAGCAGTATTATTTTCACCAACACAAATATCAGCACCACCTGCCTCTGGAAATTTAGCACAGTCCAGATCATCTGGCCATAGAAAACCAAATTTATTCATTACTTCCTCACAACCATTTTTGGCAGACAGACATAAGGATCGACAAGGCGGAATTGGTCGATCTAAAATAGTACACACTGGTGCATACATTGAACACAAAAAAAATTGTAAATCGTGACTACACTTAATCTTGACTAAAGGAAAAAACTGATGAACTTCCAATCCTGCGTCTTCTTGTTTTTGATGATTAAGTAAATTAGGCATAATTGTTTGATTGTATTTTATATCCAAACAAAATGGTATTGTAATGGGTTCACAAAGGCCGTGGTTTGGTAAACTATCGCGGTCCGAAACTCTAGAAGTGCCATGCTGAGAACCTAAACTTGTACCAAACAATACTAAGAGAAAACACAATAAAACTTTCCACATCACCGCACCCATATTGAAATGGAACTATTTCTTGATTCTTAAAAAAAAGCTATTTAATCAAAATTAATTTTACACGAACTACACTAAAGAATTTCATTATTATGTGCTTAATTGGAGGTTGCATGTGCACAATAGAAAAACACTCTTATTTTAACATTTCCAAATAAGTATAAACTAAATTACGCGCGAATAAATAATGTAAATAACCACTTTTTCAAAACATAAAAGCATCATTTACTTTTAATAACAACTGTCAAAACACGCATTTTAATATAACTATTGCAATCAACATCATGAAACACTCAACCGCAACTGACTGTGTGTGTGTGTGGATTTAGAACGAAACATGGCGTTCTTTGTAAATCTACGAATCAGAAACAAGCATGCATATCAGGTTGGCCAACGTAACCATGCCATATTTACCTTCCTTCATTAGTAGACAAAATACACAAAACTGGAATTTGTTGCTCGTTATTACATCGATTTCAGTTAAAGAATTGAAATACTAAAAACTTGTATATAATATAAAGAGTAATTCATATGATACTTTAAAATTTGCAATTTTAAGGTGTTACAATATTTTATAATATAGAAATTGAATTTGACAGGAGTACAAATATCCAATGTTAACAGTTAAATGTTAACTCATAAAAAATTTAATAACTTTATGCTCATAATTATACCTATATTGAAATAACTTTAAAGATTAATTAAAGATTTGTTTCTTAGAATTATGTTTATTCTAAAAGTGCTTTAACTGCTCTCTTGTGTTAAATTGCGCTACTGTATATTACTCTAAACGCAGTACAATAATCATTCTCATTTCGAAGTTCAATGTATTACAATACACTATATTTAAAATTACTGTTGTTTCAATAAATCAAAACCACAAAGAGGAACTTTTTCTTCTTATGTAGAGAACAAGATTAAATTTTCTCAAGGTATTTGTTCATTATTATTTTTGTTTTAAACTAAAGAAGATAATAATGTTATGCGATAAACCTGTAAAAGGATAGTAAAACAACTCTTCAGTGAATATTTTAAAAAAATCTTATCCAATCATTGTAATGACAAATATAGTAAAACGGGAAGATAATGGTAAACAAATTATACAATATTTTAAGTTTTCAAATTAGTTAAAATAAACTTTATCAAAAATTATGTTAACCATTGTGGTTAAATGAAAATGCAGGCAGGGATAGCAAAAAAATTCAGGAATACTTTATTAAATACTGCAATTTTGTTACTAGAAATAATAATGGAAACATTATTAAATTTTTTACTAGTTGATTACTTGTTAAGCTAATAGTTTGCACTTATCAAATATAAATCTGATGTGGCGTATATATGCCTTCTAATATTTCTGCAAAATGCAGTGCAATTAGAAATGAATTAATCTCTTAAACAATAATCATTGTTTAAGTAATTAATAAGGATTCACCAAATGTAATGGACTTCAAAATTCAAGAATAGAAATGAATGTTACAACTCAATCCATAACTTGAATTATTAAAAAAATGCATAGTATTCATTCAATTTGTATTGACTAACACAAAGGTCTTATGACTAACACTATAAGGGAAGTTGATAAAGTTAAATTATGACCCAGAATCCTAGGCATTGGGTAATAGGAATAGTTATATTGAAATATAATACAATATAACAAATCTCTGTGAGCAGTCTTGCAGGCAGGTCCAAATGCTTAATTATTACTCATGTGAATGAAATATAATACACTCATATAAAACAGTATTTGCTGATAATACACAAATGACAGTTCATTTTTGCTGTTTTTTAAGAACAATATAGGTAGCAAAATGCCATCACAAATGTCCAAATAATATGATTAAGAATCTTTTGAGCACTATATACTTTTGAGCAAAACCCACCATTGACAATGTAAGTGTCAATGATAGTGTAAATGTAAATCTCATGTACATACCATATAAATAAATAAATAGCTATACACAACTCACAATTATAAACAATTTATTATCATGCTCTTTGGATTACTAATACTAACATCATCAGTGATACTACTGCAATGTCACAACTGCAGTTAAATAGATAAAGCATAACACATTGTATTTACACACAAAGATCTGGATTCAATCTAGGTGTCAAACAATAACATATATATAAATATAAAATACCATATTATTATTCCAGAATTGAAAAAGACTGTTGTCTATTTTATTTAAAAACTGACAAAAATAATGCTACTGTTATCATTCTTTAAAAAAAAAGAATATAAAGAAAGTACAGAAAAAATCTCCAGAAAAGGCCTATAATCAATACCAAATAGGAATTTTATCTAGAGTTTTATAAAAGATATGAATAATATGCTGAAAAATTCTACCTATCTTTTTAATTATAAAATTGGAAGATAGTTATTTGTATCTAGTTCATTAATACTTAAGTTATATTGTTTACCTAAAGTCCATAAAAAAGGGAGGAAGGCCAATAATATCTTGTATAAATTTACAACATATTTAATAGCAAAATGGTTGAGGCCTACTTCCTTAAGTTATAATAAAACACAAATTTGTTGAAAAAGTTCAAATTCCAATGGATATCATACTTAGCAGCATTTGACGTTGTTTATCTTTATCCAGATATACCAATAACAAACACTTTTAATATGATCACAAAAAGGTTCGAGCAAATAAATTTGGATAGTAATGATGTTGAAGAATGTGTATTACTTATTAACTTGTGTATGGCACAGAACAGGTTTTAATTTAGTGGTAAATATAGCTATGTAAAATCCTTTGTCAAGTTTATTAGCTAACTTTTTCATGCAAAATTTCAAAACGTATGTTAAAGAGAAGATGATATATTTTCCTAGAATTTTGGTACAATATGTAGGTATTTTGTCTTTTATAAAAACTATATTAATCATGATTTTTGTATTTAAATTAATTGTTTTTACAAAAGTATATCTTTCACTGTAGAAATTGAAGAAAGTAGAAGTTTACCGTTTTTATATATTTTGGTCACTAGAGTTAATAATAATTTTAATATTTGTTGATTCCATCTTCACGTGAGCTACTAGTTTTCACTAAAACACTTGTAAATAATTTACAGATTTGTCTATAGTAGCACTTACCTATATTTGTTGAGGACGACCTTTTTGAGAGATGTGTCCCATTGTCTGTAGATGGTCTGAGTTGACAATGGGACACATCTCCCGAGACGGCCGTCCTCAACAAATATAAGTATGTGCTACTACAGGCAAGTCTATAAAATATTTACAAGTTTTTTAATAATTTAAAGTTTATTACACATAAAAAAAACTTATACATACTGTCACTAATGATTATTTTCATACTGAGGCACATAATAGAACAGCTTTCAGCTCCATAATATATATACAATAATTACTTTATCTCTCTCAAAAAAAAGATTACAAAAATGAACTAGCTTATATGAACGTACAGTAAGTAAAGTTTAATGTGGTTTCTTTCGTGGTTTAAATGAAGTGTTAAAGTCGGCCACATTCGTTGCAGTCGCCATTACTTTCTGATTTTGACTATGTTGTGATCATGAAGAGAGGAGTGTTGATCAAAAAAATTTAGACAGATGAAAATGTTTACTACATAGGTGAAGAGGATGGTTTGGAGCTGAAAGGTAAGTCAGTCAAGAATATTTATAATCTTTATAACTGGAAGAGACTGAAGGCTTAGCTACGAAATATTACTGTTAAATTTTCTTCAATTTAATAGCCTCTAAAAAGCTATTATGCCTGTGTGATGCATAAACTTGTATGCATAAATCAGACAAGAGTAGTATATGCCTTGTGCAATAACTTAAGAATATGGTCCTTGATGAACTTGGCTAGGATGGCATTAAAATTAAAAATAGGTGAGGGGAGAAAGTGTTGACTCATCTGTAGAGAGGCAAAGAAAATGAGTGGTAGTTTGAACTGGAATTCCTAGTAGAATATGCTTTGGAAATGAAGCTGGGCAAGAAATCTTGGGTAAAGATGGGAAACTATGAACTTGGTAGGATAGGTATATACAGTCACAGTAAAATCTAAATCAGTAGCTTTAGAGTAGGTCATGATTGCAAATCTTGGCATAAGGTTTAGAAGAGGTGGGAATAAAACTAGCTATCTCAGAACTAGCATTGTACTGGATGTGTGAAGGGACACAGTTATCTGAACTTCTGGTGCGAGAACACCTAAGTATTTTGTTCTGTATGTTCTCCTTTGCAGTTACACAGGGTGTCATCAATTAACTTTTTATAGACATTTTTTCATAAGTTCTTTTTTGACACATGTCGGCTGAAGGTAGCAATTGAAGCAGCTATTGGGTTATCTCTAACAGTTGAATATATATTGATGTTTGCCAGGGCATGATGGAATAGCTCAACTGTATATAAAAGAGGGATTGAGGCTATAAATCATTTAGAAGTCACTCTCCCAATGAAGCTTGACAAAAACCACATTGTCAAGGTGCTTGTCTATAGTCAACAGGGGTAACATAGCCTGGCCTCAATTCCCTGGCAAGGGAAAGTCATACAGAATTCCTCATGAATGAATAAGAAATCCCCTATAGTTGAGGTGTGTATTTTAAATAAACACATTTATAGAGTTAAATAATCATCACTATAAAGAAGGAGCTAAAAAGTCTGTTTTGAAAATAAGGTGTAGCAACTACTTTTAATTTCTGGTAAAAAATGCATAATCATCAGATGATATTCAAATTCAAGATAGCAAGTTGATACTACTTAACTAATTTACTGCAGCAGTTTTAATGTGTTGCAAGAGTTTAAACTACAAAGAATCAATGTTAAATCTTGATGCTGTTATCTGTTGCAGCAAATAGATTTTGTTTTTGCTAAAATTATTTTGTAAAGTTTATTAAAAATAAAAATGTTCTGTTTATGTTTAAACAATTTTCTTACTGAATTGTCCTTAAATAAATATAGGTGACAGCATTTATTTATAATGCATAGGTTTTAAAAAAAACAAGAAAAAATAATTTATAAAAACAATAAAAGTTGTTGAAAAAAAATTTTTAAACACTACAAAATTGAAAAAAATTAGAGACAAAAAATATTTGAAGACTTGAAGTAAAAACGGATGTGCCATTTTTAAAGTTTTTAGTAAATCGAGTTTTTCTCCATAATGCATGACTTTTTTACTGGCATCTTGATGTTTTACAAAAAAGTAAAATAATTTACATTTAATTGACCAGCAAAATTACAAAATTAAATCTGCAAGGGCTTAGCTTAAAAATCATTTTAATGTGCCAGTTTTATTTTAGACCTAAATCTTACATAGTTAACATAAAACAGGATGTTAGTTCAAATGGCGCATACATCTCTTTATACTTATATTAATTAAAACAACCTCTTACTTCAAATTCAAAAAATATTTATTTTAACCTTATGTACATTTCGATTACATAGTAATCATCTTCAGAGGTATTTTATAAATAACTGATCTTCTCAGTTATTTGTAAAATACCTCTGAAGATGATTACTCTGTAATCGAAATGTACATAAGGTTAAAATAAATATTGTTTGAATTTGTGGTAGGAGGTTGTTTTAATTAATATAAATAAATATTTACGCCACAGTTGCTTCAAGTTGTTATCTCTTTATACGTTGAACAGCTAACAAACTCATTTAAAAACATTTTTATTTCCATCAGGTTGCTGTGCTTTATTATAGTCAATTTTCATTACTTTCTTGCATTTTCGGCTTTTAAATGATGCAGTTTTTGGTTTGCTGTCAACAGGTTCTTTTCATCGTCTTCACAAGCTTTGATTTTTGCTGCTAACAGATTGCATTTCGCACAAGTACCTGTGCTGGAGGAGTGAAATGAAAGTTTTGCAAAGTTTTCTTAAGTAATAAAATCGATAAGTTATCAGGGTGTCTAGATACTTCCTCTTGAAACCCCTATACAGCCCTGTAATATTCAAGCCTGATGACAGTATAAAACACTTATTAAACAGTATAATTGAACAAAAAAGCAATAAAACACAACCAAACTGAAGGCACAGTCTATTTAGTTAGACTAAAGGCACAGTCTAGCTTCAATAACAGCAAATGCAGCTGTTTGCCCATGGGACTGGGCATTGACTTACATCCTATTGTTGATAGTTTTCTTTTTAATTCGGGTCTGGGCCTCCAAAACCTGCCGAGCTTTTGTGGTAGCCAACCTCTAGCGAGCTACCTCCGTCTCGCATGCTCATCCGGTTAGTATCACTATCATGAGTAACGGAAATGGAATTGAATGCCCATGTACCAAGCTCATAAGCTCTTTCCATAGAGAATCAAGAAATACTGAAATGAAATAGTACGGTAAGTGTCGCGCTAAGAGCGGGATGAAAAAGCCTGGCAAGAAAGAAACCCTGCTAGGAAAAAATTCCACGACAGATCATGCAGGAATCCTGGAGGCTTGGATCACCTTATCCCTTAGCATAAGGGATAAGGAGGGGTATTAACTATACCTTGTTAGTGAGTCTATGGCACCTCTTCTTCTGCTGCCTATTCGAAACTGAAAAGGCATGCAATCAAATTAGTACATCCGTTTGGGCCAAGCTGCGACCCTGGGGATGTGCCCCTGCATCACCTGGAACATAACTGTGAAGCAGAATCTATTAGTATGTATATATTAATTTTTTGCATAATGGTTGGAGCTAGGCAGAAGGTAGGGACAGCGGCCGTCTGTGTGTGTTGTGGGTGGAGTTCAATCTACCCAGTGACAAAATGAGTGTGGTTGTTAAATGTGCGTGTGCCTGTTTGTAGAACCTTCTTGCTAAGTGTCGGAGGTGTTGTTTGATGAAAGGCACTTTCAAATCAGTGTGAAGCAGTGTCAATTTTGTTCGTCTAGGTGCTTTGTGATTATTCACAAAACCTTGTTTTGGAATAACTGGAGTCTGCGTCATCTAAAAACATTTTATTAGACGGAGAGTTCTTATCTTCAGACAGGCACCTTTAAACTGATCTTAAACTAACCCTAGTCATCATTGACGCTACTATCTGACTCATTAAAGTGTAGACTTTTTTAAAACTTCGGATCAGCTAGTTTTCCACAAAATTGTGAGTGACAAACTCTTTTCTTTTGCCTTTGAATATCGTTTTTACACAAAATTTCAAGTCGGTGTTGTTTCACAGGACTTTGCTGGAAACAGTAACTGTTTATATTTAACATTTTTTTAAAATAAATAAAGTCGTAACTCAAAAGTTATAATAAGGATTCCAAAATTAACAGTACATATGACTTAAAAATTTAATTTACAGCTACATATAAACTGTAGGGTTAAAAATTTCTACACTATTATTAGTCTACAACTCTTAAAATACTCAAAAAATTACCGAGGTTTATAGCAAGTGTGCTGAACAGCAAAGACGAGTCATGGACAGGGGATAAAACTGAAAGCCCAACCCATGAACCAGACAACACTGTTCGCCAGAGTGCTCAGGGGTAAGCAACTTTTGAACATACATCACGAGGCCGGTCCCAAACGTAGCAACTGCGCTAAACAAGCCACCCGTCTAATGTCATGCAGTGGACATTAAATTTGTTATTGACTATTCGAAATTTAATAAGGTGGTTTCATTGTAATAGGTCGTTTTCAGATTCATACGATATATACCAGGAATAACAGTAAAGTAGGTCGTGGACGCGTTTGAGGTGCAACTGTTCCCTGACTTCAAATTACAGCTATTTATTTTCTTCCGCATACCTTCTTTTAACTGTTTTTAATACAAAAACAAAATTACTTGTAGTTTTTGCGTTGTATATCTTGAGGCTTTTTCAAGTATATACTTAATAATATCACTTGGCAAAAATCACTTCTTACTGATATTTTTCAGCAGACGTGTTTCGCACTAGGTCGGTGCATTGTTCAATGCTATGAGTTACGGCCAATACTCTAATGACAAATTTTGTTCGAGACTCACACTTTAGTGATCTAGTGCGAAACACGTCTGGTGAAAAAATTAGTAACTCGTGGTTTTATGCTCAGTGATATCAATGAGTATATAATTTATTTGTTGTTACATCTATTGGAGTAATATAAATACTATATTCTATCCAAACAAATATTCTTTGAGCTTAGCTTGTGAGGTTATGTTAACAACAAATAAAAACATACACAAAACTCACAAATTATTCATTTATTTTCTCTTTATGAGAAAATAAATGAATACTTTGTGAGTTTGGGTATGTTTTTATTTGTTGACTATATTCTATATTATATTATATACTATTCTACTATACTATATATTCTACGTATAACACAAAAATTCCAAACAAATATCTCTATTCAATCATGGCACACTAGTAAACTACATAAAATATATTTTAAAAAGACATTAATTCTGTTTCAGTGCATTTATCACAAATAAGGCACAAATTCACGATAATAAATAGGAGTTAATTCCCTTTAACAATCTTGCTATAGCCGTAAAATCCACTGTACAAAATCAGGCGGGTTTATAACCATGTCATCATTTTATAACTTTGTCATGTTTTATTTAAACATTTTGAGAATTGAAGATTTAAACGAATGAATAAAATAAATACATAGAAGTTAACAACACAGTTTCTGTTAAACACGAAAAATTACTATTATTTTTGCTCGTTTACTCCGTACAGTAATGTCACAGCAACCGGTAAATCTTTTTAGATACTCTGCGAATTACAGATATCTGTGTTTGTGAACGAATGATAAGGATACCGTGTTTTATTTAAAAGAACTAGATTGTTTAAATCTATCAGTTTTGGCATGTCAGATTTTCATTCAGTTCTATTTGTTGTGTTTTATATTTTTTACATTTTTGTTTCAAAAAAGCTGTTATGAAAAAGTTTATTTTTGTAACCACATATACATTTATTAATATATTTTAATCTGCTTTAAATATTATTTGAAGTAAACTTGAATTTAATTTGAAAAATTATCATGGTGGAAAATATATATTATGTAATTTTACTTACCACAAAATGAATCTTATTGAAATATCAAAATTCACTGGTATATCTATTAATAAGCCAAATTCAGAAGGATGTTGCAGTGCCTCAATAAATCAGATACCAAAACTAGATATTAATCAGATCACATATCAATATTTTTTTGAAACATTTCTGTGTGGTAATAAGCCATGTATATTAACTAATATTGGAAATGAATGGAAAAGTAATTTAGAGTGGGTAGCAAATGGAAAACCAAATTTTGAATTTCTTCGAAATGTTTATGGTTGGTTTTTGTTTATATAAGTTTAGGTTTATTAAAAATATGGTTGGTATTTATATTAATCTCCAGTGTAAATGATATTGCAAATAATGTGCTTTTGAACAATAATCCAAAATATGGAGTGGGGCCGCCGTAATAAAAAATAACCGGCACGTTATATTGGCAAACAAAATGACACAGTATGGCTTCAGAAACACAAAAAATAAAACCTGGTGGCAACAACCCTATTAAAGTTTTGATGTAGTACTATGTTTGGTAATTGTTCCGATGTGCGACTACCGCTATTTTCGTGAAATTTGTTTACTTTTCTTATGTATTTTTACGTCCTAGACACGAATCCAACATCATTTTTTGTCGCTGATGCCGTTTTTTTAAAATATACTTTAAAAAACATAACCTAAACTAACCTTTATTGACATACGACTAACGCTAATTTCGTGAATTTTGTGTTTTTACAATTCTTATGTATTTTCACGTTTTTACATATGTACGTTCCTTACATTTTTAAGTATTTTTGTGAAAGTTACTTTATTTCACATTTTAAATGTTAGATTGTAATGACATGTAGGCTTATAGCATGAACCAAGCGCTCAGTAGCTACAGCGCACTGCACTACGTCTAGATCCGTAATTTTATACATTACTATATACCTACATTAAATATACCTACAAAGTATCTAGTCAGGATAGATTTGGTAATAATTTTATTCAGAATTACTATCTATTTTTATTAAATTATATCCAAATCTATCCTGACTTGATACTTCATAGGTATATTTTAATGTAGGTATATAGTAATGTTGTATAAAACTATAACCAAATCTATCCTGACTGATTACTTCGTAGGTATATATCAATATAGGTAGATAGTAAAATTGAATATAATTATAATCAAATCTATCCTGACTGGATCCTTCGTAGGTATTTTTTAATGTAGGTAAATATATAGTAATGTATAAAATTATAACCAAATCTATATGTTTTATAATAAATTAATAATGGCAATACGACATAGACGACAAAAAATAATGTTGGATTCGTGTGAACGTACGTCAATAAAGGTTAGTTTAGGTTATGTTTTTTAAGTATATTTCAAAAAAACGGCGTCAGCAACAATAATTAATGTTGGATTCGTGTCTAGGACATGAAAATACATAAGAAAAGTAAAATGATTTCACGAAAATAGAGGTAGTCGCACGTCGGAACGTACGTCAATAAAGGTTATGTTTTTAAAAGTATATTTTAAAATAACGGCATCAGCGACAAAAAATAATGTTGGATTCGTGTCTAGGTCGTAAAAATACAAAAGAAAATTTTAAAAATTTCACGAAAATAGCGGTAGTCGCACGTCGGAACGTACGTCAATAAGGTTATTTTTTAAAAATTTATTTTAAAAAAACGGCGTCAGCGACAATAATTAATGTTGGATTCGTGTCTAGGACGTAAAAATACATAAGAAAAGTAAAAACATTTCACGGAAACAGCGGTAGTCGCACGTCGGAACGTACGTCAATAAAGGTTATGTTTTTTTAAAGTATATTTTTAAAAAACGGCGTCAGCACAAAAAATAATGTTGGATTCGTGTCTAGGACGTAAAAATACATGAGAAAAGTAAAAAAATTTCACGAAAATAGCGGTAGTCGCACGTCGGAACAATTACCCTATGTTTTTATTTCAGACTACATTAGAATATAGCAACAAAGTCTCTGTTTAGGGTAAAGTTAGGTATAATAAAATAAATAATTCTTGAATTTTGTAGTCCATTACATTCGGTGAATCTTAATCTAATTAAAGTAAATTAATATAAACTTAATTAAAGTTCGAATAGTCATAAACTATTGTTTAAATGATTAAAATAAATAATGCTAAAAGGTCAACTTTTTGGCAAGTGAAGTAGTTTCCATTTTTGATACGTTTTTCCATTGCCTTGGCTCTAAGTAGCCATTTTTAACATTAAACTATTTATCTTGTGCATTAGTGTACATTAAAAAAAAAGTATCTGTCAGATTTATGAGTAGAGTAGGTCTATAAGCATTTCATTTCAAAATAGTTAATTGTAAACCAAACCGTTATAATATTTAAACAATACACTTTTTGAGCTTCTTATAATATATATAATTTCCAGTTGCTTGCCGATACTGTAAGAAGTTAGCTGATCATACTAAGCAGTGAGCATACAACTTACCCTTTCGATATTAATAATTGCCTTTTATTTTTGCTACTTGCAAGGCAACTAAAGGCTAGAAATAATTGCCTTGTACTTTGAGGAGGTTATAACTGTATTTTTTCCTAAAGTTACAACACCCAGGACTCCATCCTCATCCAACGCTTTACCATTTATCATTTGATTTTCTCGATCATGATATTTTCATCAACTTGGCCATAGAGGTTAACTTTTGTGTTTGGTGGTTCGTGGTTTTAGTTTTACCGACTTCGTTAAAGCAGTTTGCTTGTTTTGTGATTTTATTTCACAGTGACTGATAAAAAAAAAAAAAATAGCTTAAATTCTAAATTCAAAAGATACTAGAATTAATAAAACAATTCTTGAATTTTGTAGTCCATTACGTTCGGTGAATCTTATTAATCACTTAAACAATATTTTATGACTATCCGAACTTTTTATTTAGTAAATTTGTTAAAACTTACTGAGACAGAACGTTTTCGATCGCTATGTGCCGATCTTCATCAGTGTCTTCTGCTTGGAGATGTTGGGTCAAGCGGTGATGGTTTTAAAGGTACCGAAATCATAAACATCCTCCAAATCATCACCGAACAAAACTATTTCACCCACAACTCAAACTTCTATTCACAACCAGATGGCCTACCCATGGGAAGTCCTATCAGTAGTGTCCTAAGCGAAATCTTTCTACAACACATAGAAAACACCAAAATACTCACAAATAATACACACGCACACAAAATTATTTACTGGCACAGATACGTTGATGATATAATAACACTATACAGAGGCAACTCCCGTCAATGCGAAAAACTCCTCACCTACACTAATAAAATACACCCAAAACTCCACTTAACTTCAGAAATTGAAACCAACCGATCCCTAAACTTCCTCGACCTAACCATAACAAAAAGACGCACACAAAAACACAGTTTCAACATTTACAGGAAACCCATAATGACAGACACACTTATCCACAACACCTCAAACCATCCTATCCAACACAAACACGCTGCCTTCAGATCCATGCTCCATAGACTTAAAGAAGTCCCAATGACCACAGAAAACATAAACAAAGAACTAGACACAATTAAATATTTAGCATACACAAATGGATACAACACCACAATAATAGACAAACTATGGTACAAAATACAAAAAAACACTAAAATTAACACTACAGACAGGGAAAACAAATACATCACATTACCTTTCATAAATAAAACAACAAACAAAATAGCCCGCAAATTTAAAAAAATAGGTTACAAAATAGCATACAAAACCAATAACAAATTACAATACAAAATACAACACAACACCAACAACAAAGATAAACTACAAGCACCAGGCGTATATAAACTAAACTGCGACGAATGTAACAAATTCTACATTGGACAAACAGGTCGCAGCTTTAAACAAAGAGTCGAAGAACACAAACATAACACCAAATCAACATTTTACAATTACATAAAAGATACAGGACACAAATACACAGACATTTACCAAAACCTAGAAATCCTACACATCAACAAAAAAGGACCACATCTCAACACACTAGAACAATATGAAATTTACAGACACACAAAAACACAAAATACAAACATATTAAACGAACAAACACAATACAAATCACACATACTCTTTGATACTATCAAAATCCTACCTTTAAAACCGTCACCGCTTGACCCAACATCTCCAAGCAGAAGACACTGATGAAGATTGGCACATAGCGATCGAAATAGGTTAAAATGCATAAGCGCAGTCACCTACGATATTTTGGGAAATTGTTTAACACCACCAAATAGGACGATATCCAAAAGAATTTTTTTTTTTTTATTGACCTAGGAAAGTTACTTTTTTTCAATTTAAAGTAGGGTAATAAATTCAGCATGGAGGTACAAATTGTGAATGGGCACGGAGTGATACAAATGTTTTGTGACATCACAACTGTAGTTCGTGCTTTAGCAATCTAAACTTTTTGTAACATTTTTGTTACTGCCAAAGAAGGTGAATTTTATATATCCATATTGAAATATACCTATGAAGTATCCAGTCAGGATAGATTTGGTTTTAGTTGTATAAATGTAACTATTTAGGTGATGTATAAAATTAAAACCAAATCTAACCTGACTGGACACTTTTTAGGTATATTTTAATATAGGTGTATAATAATGTATAAATTTAAAACTAAATCTATCCTAACTGGACACTTTATAAGTATATTTAAATATGTGTATAAAAATTAAGCCAAAATGTTGTTTCTCAAATATCTACACACGTAAGGTTGCATGACGTATCGCTGCCGATGCGTACATCCTTATGCGCAGCACTGTGATGTCACGAAACATTTGTATCACTCCGCGCCCATTCACAACTTATACCTCCACACTGAATTTTTTACCCTACTTTAAATTTAAAAAAATAACTTTCCGAGGTGAATAAAAAAAAATTCTTGTGAATATCGTCCTATTTGGTGGTTTTGAACAATTTTTCAAAATATTGTAGGTGGACACGCTTATGCATTTCAACCAAAAAATCTAATTAGCTTGTAACATAAAATAGGAGAAAAACAAAAACTGGTGACAGATTTTCTTGTGAAACCTACAGATATCTTTTAAAAAGCTCTTTAGTTTATAAATTGCATGTGTGTGTGTGTGTGTGTGTGTGCGCGCACCTAAGCGTATTAATTTGTATGTGAGTATGTACAGTGGAGTCCCGATAATCAGAAAGTGCGCTTAATCCAAAACAAATTAGGATAATTTTAGTAATAAAAAAAATGAAAGAACAGTGAATAAGTGTATTATGTATTCAAAATTACTTTGTTTCAAATATATACAGTGTATTGAACACAACAGAACAATATTATTATGTAGTTCTAAACTATGTAAGTTTAAAAAAGTCTAATGCTTTTTGTCGAAGAGAAGGAGACCACTGCTTTGAAGTGAAGCTACGCTAACGCTAACAGTCGAGGTGGACAATTTTTCTACATACGTAGCGCTATATCAAAGTCATTCACAGCGTCCTAGTGGGATACCCTCTGCTCTCTATCTTCATCTCCTTTACCTTCACTCTCGTCTGATATGTCCGGTTCTTTCAAAACTATTTCTCACCTGTTGAAGAAATACAAAAATATTCAATTTTTTACCTGTTTATTTTCCAGTTGGTGATCGTAGAATTCCCCACTCAAATTCAACAGGCAATTTTGACACACTTTGACTATTGTGTATATATATATAATTGCTGATACGTACTCCAGATAGTAACTATTCATCATATATATAATTCTTCGAACAGTTTAACCCTTAACTGACACCATACGTCTCAGAGACGGTCGCGAATTTAAAAACCCGTGTATCTTCCGCCTACGAATTTTTTGTGCGTCCCCAACCCGTCTACCTTTCAGGTGAGTGGTATAGTTTGTGTAGTGAAGGTCCTGTTTGTTTTTGTCTGCGTTAACGCCTTTTCCAAAGCCATTTTAGTGTAGTGCGTCCCATTCTCCCGTCTCTCAGACGTATCGTGTCTGTTAAGTAACATTATTCGTTCATTTCAAACTTTGTATATAGTGTTTTTAGTGTAAGTGTGTGCCTTTTTACGTTTGTTTTTTAATAAATATGGATTATCAAAACCCTGATAAACCTGATCCATCACATGGAAGACCAGTTATGAACTTAGTAACTGTGAATAGTGATGGGTTCAATAACGATCTTGAGAATATGGTGTATGATGTTTTGGAAGGACCTTCAGAACCTGATCCATACGACAGCGATAGAGATCCAGATTATCAATATGATAGCGAACACGATTCCGAATCAGAACAGGAGGGCGAAGAAAATGATGTGTACCAAGAGTCGTCTAACGAGCATCCAGGTGTGATAGATTCTTCTAGTATTGAACCCCTGCTTCTAGAAGATGGTTTTTCTATGGAAAAAAAATACGTAACAGAACACAATTTAAATGGAATAAAGTGCACCAGCCTCTAAATGTTAGAGCAAGAAGGCATAATATAATTGTGCAGTTACCAGGTCTAAAAGCTCCTGCAAAAAAATTGGGAACTAACCCTACTGTTTAGGACGTGTGGGGACTTTTGTTTTCTAATGACATTTTGAATGAAATTATTATGTGGACAAACAAAAAGATTACTTCGATCAGGAGTAATTTTTCAAAACCTCAATCTTACTCATCTGATTTGTATATGATAGAGTTGAAAGGTTTCATCGGACTTTTGATATATACGGCTATTTTCAAATCTAGCAACGAGTCAATTGACAGTTTTTATTGTACTGATGGAACAGGTCGAGACATATTTTGTTGTACAATGTCCAGAAATAGATTTTTATTTTTATTGTTGGCATTACGATTTGACAACCCTGTTGATCGTGAGGGAAGGAGAGATGAGGACCTACAGCTGCAGTTTCCAAAATATTTAATAAATTTTCTGAGAACTCCCTACTCCTTTATTCTCCTGGTCCAACGATGTGCGTTGATGAAATGCTGGTCTCTACGACATTGAAATAGCTTTACATTATCACAAATTATGATGTTTAGATTACAAAATAAATATTTTAAAGAAAAAACAATTTTCCGGTAAAGAAAATTTTTTTGTTAGTAATATTAAATTATTTTTAATCGATTTTAAGCATCACTTTGTAAAACGCACTAATATATTAAGATTATGTCATTAAAATATGTTTTTAAAAGTGTTTAATGATTACTAATTCCAAAATACATAATGGTGTCTGTCAGACGTATGGTGTTTGTTAAGTAATGTTTTAACATGGTGTTAGTTAAGGGTTAATAATCGGGGAGGGGAGTGAATCCATCCATGGGGTACATGAATGGATACCCTTCTTTGGGCCTCAGATGTAAGAAATGGAAATTTCAGGTAAAAAGTTGAATGTATCCCTAATTGTAAGATGTTTTTTAAGGAAGAATCACCAAGATTAAACAATATAAAATACTTTCTGTATGTATAATTTGTACTGTTGCCTAAGTGATACAAAATAAGCTCTTTAAATGCCTGTTAATCCAGAATCCTATAACCCATCAATTTCAATAAGCCGATATCTCAGGAATTAGGGTATGAAAATAAAAGTTAGCTTATAGATTTTAAGTTCATTTGGCAATGATAAGTCAGATGACAAACATTCACCATTTTGTGTCAGTCTGTTTTCAGTTAGTGTCTAGAACCTCGTTCGTATGGTTTTTATACATTCAGTACTGTTTTTTTTCTGACTTTTGTTGTGAACCTTTGCTATTACTACATACATTACTTAGTGGTTTCATAACATTATATTCATAATGTTTCCATATGATTCATTGGATCATAAATCAAGCACCTCTAAAAGTTAAATGGTAATTGAACTTGAGGACAATTCTTACATATCCAACAAAGCTTGACAGCATCAATTGGATTTTAAAAAAAACTAGAGTAGGAATAAAATATTAGTTTTTCAACATTTTATGATATAAAAATTAAATATGAAGGTAAAAAATTTATTTTTCAAACAGCTACAATTAGTACAATAAAGTAATACTTCAACTTAAGCTACCCCGTCTTACGGGATTCCCAAGTTACGCGATTTCAAATCATGCTGCACGAGTTACGCAGAAACTGCCTTGTTCATGAAGAAAATGGCTAAAAGATTTTGTATAGCGCATAAGGAGAAAATATTTCCAGGTTTTAAGGTCGCCAAAGACCGATTGACAGTGATGGTTGGCGCAATTACAGCTGGTGACTGTAAGTTGCAACCTCTCATAGTTTATCGCTCAGAAAATTCAAAGCCATTAAAAAATATTTCTAAAGCCCGTGATTTTGGAAGTTGAATCGGAAGGCTTGGGCGACAGCTTCTCTTTTTGAGGACTGGTTTGATCATCATTTCATACTTTAAGCCGAACGCTACTATCGATCTAAATAAATTCCTTTTTAAGTAATTCCTATTAATTGGCAATGCACCTGGTCATCCTCCTAGTACTTTAACTAATTTTGACACACATGTGAAGGTGATTTATTTTTGTCACCAAACAAATAATTTGCTTCAACCGATGGGTAAGGGAGTCATCAAAATATCTAGAGTTATTACACAAGATCATTTGCGCATCTGTATGAAGCTATGACAGAACAACAAGCTCTCTGTTGAAGATTTTTGGAAACAATTCAATGTTTTAGATGCTTTGAGAATCATTGGACAATCTTGGAATGAAATTTCACAAAAAACTTTGAATCTCGTTTGGATAAAGGTATGTCTTATAAAATAGTTGCAGAGAAATTCTGCACGAGAAGAAAAAAATCTTCAATTCGTCAAAGGAATTTATTAGATTTTATGAACCCTTCTATGTCAAAATAACTTCTTTTTACTTACTCTTTGCAATACGTATGTATATAGTATAATTTTTTGTTGTAATATGTATTTCAGATTTTAATACATACACATTTTCCTTCTAAATTATTAATTTATTTAATCTTTGGTCCCAATTAAACATGATTCCTATCTGATAGTATCTTTAATTACTATCGACTTACACCAATTCGACTTACAAGGCTATCGCTAGGTCCCACCTATCGCGTAAGTACGGGGTATTACTGTACACCAAATTAAGATATACTTTAAAAAAGCCTAAACTAGATAAAATTTTTTAGAATTTATTCTGTCAAAAGAGATTGAAGGAAAGCTTGTGATTAGGCTCATAGTTATTAAGAAAAACAATAGTTTTGTGATGATTTGGGCCTATGAAAAACTGAGTGTATTTTTTTTATGGTTGGTTATACTAATTCAATAATTATTACTTATATCTAATATTTACATAGTTAGAGAGTTGTGATCATGCTATCAGAATGCTGCTGAAGTTTACAAGAAGTTTTTGACAATTTGGTTGAACATGGCAAGTTATAGGCAGACAAATGCATAATGATGAAACTAGCTTTGTTTGCTTGGTTCAACTTTGGTACAAAGTGACAAGTACCAACTGTTAGTTTCATTTTGTTCTAGTGCTTCATGCAACCTCTTGTTGACTCCTTTTGTTATTGGCAAATAAAAAAAAATTAGAGCATGTAAAAGTATTTTCCAATGATTTCAGAATTTAAACAAATAAAAGACATACACAAAACTCACAAATTAATAATTTATTGACTCTTACAGATTTCAATGACAAAGTCATTATCATCAGTGAGTGTTGCTACTACAAACTCTAACTTACAAATAAATTAGCAACACTCACTGATGATGATGACTTTGTTATTGGAACCCGTATGAGTCAATAAATGATTAATTCATGAGTTTTGTGTATGTCTTTTATTTGTTTTAACATTACCCCACAAGTTAAGCTCAAAGAATAATTGTATGTTTTCAATTGTTTAAGGATTGGGTTTTTCCTTATTGCATAGTATTTATAAAGTGTAATATAAATTAAAAACTTGGTTTCTCTGAACAGAGCAAAATACTTACTGTATAATTTTAGCGCTCACCCTAAAATATCAGGGGAATATTTTCATCACTTATCCTCCAGCCAATGGAACTACCTCAATTTAACCAATGGATCAGGGATGATACAAATTTTTAAATGTTTTTACAAAGGTTTTTAAATTCAGACTATTCTATGGTAGACTCCCAAAAAAATTTTCACATCAAAGATACCATTATTGCATTTGCATCTTTTTCTTCTCTGCATTGGAATACAAGAAAGATTCCTTCTTTCAGATGCCCAGCTTCACAAATAGCCGATAGCACGTTGTCCATGTTAAGCCATTGAGGCTACTCTAGAGTCCAATATCTCTTATGACTGAGGACCTTTGATATCTTTGTCTTCAACTTTCAGGATGTTTCTTGCAAGGATGGGGTAACTACATTGGAGAAGGACGTGTGCCAGATATTCATCCCTGCACAGCTTATACAGTGTTGATTCAGCCAGATTGAATTGATGTAGGTAATTCTGAGTCACAATGTGTCCTGTTTGGGCCCTGGCCACAAAGCAAGCTAAATCCCTAGGTATTCTTCTCTATATGTCTTCTTTTACCAATTCCTTCTACAGCCCAAACAGGAAGCTCCCTACAGAGCACTGCAACTGTTCGGTTTATGCTTTCTTAAACAACTTTCTCCAGCTCTCTGACAGTGCTTCAGGGAAAATATCTCACGATTTTTTGGATACATTGCATTAGTTTCCTTGGCTATTTGATCTAGTTTCACTTCCCCTTATAACACAATGCAATGAAACCAATTGAAGAATGACATCTTTTCCAACTACAAACAGTAGAGAGAGAATCTTCCTTCGTTTGGTAATCCTAAATGAATAAGGTGTAAGTTGGATTTTCTTTAGCATAGAATATATTAAAAACCGGAATTTTTTAGAAGTCTTTGTAAAAGTTTTGTACCAAAGTCTACAAAGAATGAAAAGAATAGATCACCATTCTAATCTAGAATGCAGTGGTTTTTAGAGTTGAATAATGCTGAAAATAAATTAACAAATGTACTACATGATGAAGCTTTGGAATGAAAACCCTGAGGAAAAGAAATTTCAAATGAACTGCTAATAGATAGGGTAGTAAGACCTAAGTAAGAACTTCATCCCCTGGATGTTGATTTCGTAGAAGAAGTAGTCGATGGATCACACTCACCAGCTTCTCTTACCTGGAATGAAGCAGCTGCTGCTATTGAAAGATTTGTTTGATTTGCTGAACAGAACTAGTTCTAAAAGGCTGCAATACCTGTAGAGTTTCTGCATTGTACACAACACATTGAATAATAATCACAATAAAAAAAAACATTAAACCATTTAAATAAATATATATATGGACATATTTTACAAGTAAAAAGGCCAGATTAGTGGGCAGCTACTATTCCTTCTTTTGTTAAAAATCTTACTAAAAGACTACAGGAAGGACACTGTGTTGTTTAGTTAAACAGATATAAATACCACAGTAAAAACCTAATAACTATAAATAATTATTGGTTGTAAAAACTGTTCTTTAGATAATAAAAATATACTTAATGTTTCTTTTTGAATCTTTGCAAGTAGAACAAATACTCTTACCTTTTTTTCTTTTTTTGTGAATTTTCATTTTGTTCCCAATCCTCAAATAAAAACTTAAATTCGTGTCGTTTGCTAGTGAAATTAACAAAAAAATGTAATTGACAAATCTTTGTCAGTAAAATTATTCGATTTACTAAAAAGTTCTTATCAGGCAGTCGGTTTAAAAAGAGGCGGGTTTAATTTTTTTAAGGAAATATTTAGAGCTGTTTGCTAATTTTTTAAAATAGAATCTTTTTTTATTTTTTTGCTTAAGGGATATATTTAAAAAAAATTAATCTGGTATTTTTTTAATTTGAATAGAGTTATAATAGTACTTAAAGAGGTAGCAAAATGTATGTATATAATATTAAAGAAATTTTTTTAAAAGCTTGCAGAAACATTATTTAATTACTTTAACATTAGTACATTACTATCCGAACTTTAAAGTTTGGGTAGTCATAAAGTGATTAATTAAGTTTCACCAAATTTAATGGATTTCAAAATTCAAGAGAAACATGTTATCAATTACACTCCCAATCATCAGTGTCTATGCTAGATACCAGAATGCATTGGTGAGCTGGGCAGCACTGGATTTAAAGACAGGGTTGTGTCCGGTAATGGTGTTAAATAAGTACTATCCATCTCAACAATTCCTGCTGGTGGTAAACTTAGACATAAGATTGCTTAGTGCAGTCAAAAACATTTAGTCTTATTGGGCTTTAAAAATTTTACTTTTATTGGTAATTCATCCAAACAATGGTATTACATGGTTTCAACTTATCAAAATAACTCATTTTCTACCAGACAAATGTTTAATTCCAATTGCTTTAAAATAATGTTACAAAGATTTTCAATTACCAGTTCATTGTTGATATAAAGATGCAGTGGTGAATAATTCTTTATTAAAATGTACTCAAACTTGACAATATAAAATCAATAGTTATCTTTACAATTGTTCATAATTTCTACATTATATGAACTGCATGACTTTCGTCATTAATAGGATAAAGCTATACACATTAACTCCTTGTTAATTTCAGGAAACATCGAAGTGCCTGTTGCCAACTGTGGATACAAATATTATAATGCTCAAAAAAAAGAGACTAAAACCCTGAAAGATTTTATGAATTATTGGGAAGAATATTGTAATTTAGGATATCCTTCATCAATGAAATGTTTTTACCTAAAGGTAAGGTAAAGTTTTCCATAGGATAAAACAAATGCTATACTTAAATCATGATTACATAGATCTGATTTGTTTAATGATATAATTGTCTAAATATAATATTTAAGTATTATTATTTTTTTTTAATAAAAGGGGTTTTAGAATACTGCACTAGTGAACAGATTTGAAAAACTTGTTTTTATTTATGTTTTAAAATATAAAATTGAAATTTTCAAGGCCTTGGTGGGGTAGGGATGAAAAGTTTGGTTCAATTCAATTTTAACACATTAAAAAAAAACTGTATTCTTAGAAAATTTTTTTCATTATTTAAGTGGAACAAAATGTTTTGAAAGTGTAAATCACATCTAATTTTAGAGTGTAAAAATCATCTGCAATATAACCCTAAAAATCCAGACTTACAAGTACAACCTACTAACTACATGCAATAAACATTGGTTGAAATAATAATTAAGACCACAAAATTAAGTTAGAAAATTAGCCTTAGACACAGACATAGAATTTACAAAAAGTTAAAACAAAAAACAAATTTTAAAAAATAAAACATCATAATATCTTGAGTGGCAATCAACCAGTAGCTATAAAGAGTGAAGTTAAATTGATTTTGAATTCCCCAGAAGACCACACAAATACATTTAAAAAAAACAGATGTGTGAGCTACATGCAGACATGAGACATACAAAACAGATTATTAGCATGAGAATATAAATATAATAAGTAATTTAATAAAGTCACTAATTAAAAACAATGTAACTCTCAAGTTTAAAGATGAAATAAGAAGTTGAAGTTGAATCGCTCACAGTATGAACACTCATTGTCCTAGAGTTTTAGCATAGCGACGCTTTATGTAGTGAAAGTGTTTAGTAAACACTTGAAACTAAAATGTTACTGAAATATTCAATAACAAATGAAAATATATTACAGGTTTCAATAACAGTTAAATCAATTTATAATGTTCATAGAATGAGAGCACATGGTAACAAAATGTTTAGGTTAGGCAAGTTCAATTGAGTTTACAACAAAAACAAATAAATAACTAAAATGTGGGTTAAACAACTGTTAGGATTGATAATATGAACAAAGATTTAAAATAATAAGATTTATTAATGAAAGGAATTTTATACAATGAAGACAAATGAAAAGAGAGACAGAGAAAAAGGATAATACAACAAGAAAAAGTCTTGTCCAACACGGACAAAAAGTGAAAATAAAAAACAATCTATTTAGACAATTTGACACAAATCTATAAGTTCTTCATTACATCATAAAAAAAAATAATAATAACAATCAACTGAACATAACAGAAAACTTCAAAATATATACAAACACCACAAATACCAAACCACAACAAATTATAAAGAACAAAACACACAATCAAATGCTATATTTAAACACATAATTAACCACTACTCTATGAACATACCACAACTTCACAATAGTACAACACACCTGTGCAACATTCTTGTCTATGACTTTCAGCATTGAACAACTAGTGTGAAAACAAACTACTGATCTAGTGTGAAACAGGTCTGCTGAAAAATAACAGTAAGTAGTTGTATGTAAGTACCTATTAAGTTGTACATCTTGAGGTTTTTCTATAATTGCGCTTTTGGTTTTAAGTTGGCTAAAAAACCACTACTTACTGATATTTTTCAGCAGACACGTTTCACACTAGATCAGCGCCATTATTCAATATTGTGAATGAACTGTTGTTCAGGTGTGTTGTGTTGGTGTGAGATTATGGTGTATTGGTTTTCTGTATTATTGTTCATAGAGTAGCTGTTTATTATGTGTTCAAATATAGCATTTGATTGTGAGTGTGTTTTGTCATTTAGAATGTGTTGTGGATAGTATTTGTGGTGTTTGCACATAAACACGACAGGGCAGGAGTATACAAAATTTCATGCAACAACTGCCCCAGCTTTTACTTAGGACAAACAGGGAGAACATTTACCTCAAAATTCAACAAATACATAAAAGACATAAAAAAGACAAAACCCAAATCAAATTTTGCCATACACATACAAAATACACTACACTCACACCCAAACATACACACCAATCTAAAAATCCTACACTACATCAAAAAAGCAACAAACGAAACGCAACAGAAAATAACTAGATATACAAACACCACAAATACTATCACAACACATTCTAAATGACAGAACACACTCACAATCAAATACTATATTTGAATACATAATTAATAACTACTCTATGAACAATAACACACTACAGACTCACATTAACACAACACACCTAAGCAACAGTTATTTTCCTTGACTCACAACATTGAATAATGAACTGACCTAGTGTAAAAGGCGTCTGCTGAAGAATATCAGTAAGTAGTGGTTTTTTTGCCAACCTAATACCAGAAGTGTAAGTAAGTAGTAGTTTTTTGCCAAATTATAATTAATAAAAACAAAACAAAAATTGAAGTTTACAAGACATTCTGGATGATGATGTAGAAGTCACTTAAGATTTTTTAAAGTAAAGAGAGAACTGTGATTATGCAGACTTTAGATGGGTATTGATGCTATACAATAAATTTGGCAGTTCTACTCTGTTTTATGCTGTTAGCTAAGTCATGGTGGGAACAGTTAGAAAAGGTTAGGTTCTGTACTAAACACTAAACAATAAATAACATAATAATAAAAGTAAAACTAAACAAATTTCTATGGGAAAACAACTTGCTTACAAGTTTTAATTTCCATTTCACTTCAAATAAAGGGAGTCACAACAGTTATATTTAAAGACTGATTGGCTTTTAAGGTTTTATGTTATTTTTATATACAAAACTCATGTTTTTAGCAAGAGGGTGTGATTTATTATAGGAAAAAGCTTCCCCACTAGTATTTGAATAAATAGTTAGCTTGATAAGTGAAAGATTCCTTACAAAGTTTGAAAATTGAATTTATGTTGTGATGAGCCTGTAGTTGAAGATATAATAGATTATTTTCAAAATAGAAATTGTGAATATAAAAATATAGGATTTGAAGAATTTGGTTGTAATTTATATTGACATTTTTTATTTGTAAGACATTGTTAGAACAAATTATTTCTTAATAATACAAACATCAATAATTAAAGTAAAGAGAGAACTGTGATTATGCAGACTTTAGATGCGTATTGATGTTATACAATAAATTTATACCAATAATAATTGGTAATGAAGAAAGTAACCAGGTGTTTAATTCTTATATTCACAATACTATATAAAATATGTTGAACAATTTTTTCTTGGATTAACTAAACACACTTGAACATATATTACGGTCTGAATTGACATATCTCTCGAAACGCCTGTCCTCAATAATTAAATAAGTAAGTGCCAAGTGTAACTAATGCTCAAGTGTTTTTAGTTAAAAACTAGTAGCTTAAGTGATGATGGAATCAAAAATACTTTATTCTAATCAAATTATAATAATAATTTTATTATAATTGTTGAATATTAAAAAAAAAATGTTTTCAGGATTGGCACTTTACTAGAGATTTTCCAGATGATGTAGTTTACAGGGTACCTCACGTGTTTGCATCTGACTGGTTGAATGAATATTATTCTATTCAAAATGATAAATATGATGATTACAAATTTGTTTATATGGGGCCTAAAGGATCATGGTAGGAAATATAATCATTATTACTATTAATTGTAACTATAAAGAAAACCTGTTGTATTACTATAGAAATTTAGATCTAATTAGTTTTAAATTTAATTAAATATATAAACAAATTTTTTTAGTAATAACATCTAATATTTACTCTAAGTATGATGTATAAAGAGAATTGTTTTATGAAAATTAAATATGCATTCATAAAGAGTGTGGAATCTAGTCTATCAAATTCAAAGCGGAAATCAGTTCCATTATATTAATTTTATTTTCAGGACTCCTTTCCATGCTGATGTATTTACATCTTTTAGTTGGTCTGTCAATCTATGTGGTCTTAAAAGATGGAAATTGTTTTATCCTGGCCATGAAGACTTTTTAAAAGATATCCATGGAAATCTTGTTTATGACATTGAATCTGATGAGTTAAATAATAGCTCAAAGTACCCTGGTTACAATAATTTCTCTGAATCATATGAAGTTGTACAGAATTCTCAAGAAGCTATTTTTGTGCCCTCAGGTTGGCATCATCAGGTATGGAATTTGGTGAGTATTCAGTTTAAAAATTTTTGGTACATTTACAATTAATTGTCTAAGCACAAAATATCTGTAACAATATTTTACAATATTTTATTCGCCTATCAGTAATGTCCTAAGCGAAATTTTTCTACAACACATAGAAAAATGGGACAGATACGTCGATGATATCATAACACTATACAGAGGCAACTCCCGACAATGCGAAAAAATCCTCACCTACACTAATAAAATACACCCAAAACTCCACTCCACTTCAGAAATTGAAACCAACTGATCCATAAACTTCCTCGACCTAATTATAACAAAAAGTTACACACAAAAACACAGCTTCAACATTTACAGGAAACCCATAACGACAGACACACTTATCCACAACACCTCAAACCACCCTATCCAACACAAACACGCTACCTTCAGATCCATGCTCCATAGACTTAAAGAAGTCCCAATGACCACAGAAAACATAAACAAAGAACTAGACACAATTAAATATTTAGCATACACAAATGGATACAACACCACAATAATAGACAAACTATGGTACAAAATACAAAAAAACACTAAAATTAATATTATAGACAGAGAAACATCACATATCCATACAAGCAAAACAACAAACAAAATAGCCCGCAAATTTCAAAATATAGGATACAAAATAACAGACAAAAATAATAACAAGTTACAATACAAAATACAACACAACACCAACAACAAAGATAAACTACAGCATCAGGCATATACAAACTAAACTGTGACAAATGTAACAAATTCCACATTGGACAAACAGGTCGCAGCTTTAAACAAAGAGTTGAGGAACACAAACAGAACACCAACTCAACATTTTACAATCACATAAAAGGAACAGGACACAAATACACAGATATTTACAATTACCTAGAAATCCTACACATCAACAAAAAAGGACCACATTTCAACACACTAGAACAATATGAAATTTACAGACACACAAAAACACAGAGTACAAACATATTAAATGAACGAACACACTACAAATCATACATACTCTTTGATTCTATCGAAAACCTGCCATTAAAACCGCCGCTTGACCCGACATCTCCAAGCAGAAGACACTGATAAAGATCGTCACACAGCAATCGAAAACTTTCTGTCTCAGTAAGTTTTAACAAATTTACAAAATTTAGGAAGTTCGGATAGTCTAAAACTATTGTTTAAGTGATTAATCTGTAACAATATTCCAAACAGTTTTAAAACCATATTGTTTGTGTTACTTTTTCAATCGGCCTTCTACATCCCTAAACATAGGAGATTCCTATAAAATAGTTTGGACGATACTATTATAAAATAATTCTGCACGACAATTGAACATTTTAAAATACTTTGTCAAACTTTAATTTTGTATTATACTTATCTATCCATAACTTACTGTTCATGTACATTTGTATTCATGTAATTTTCTTGCTAATATTGACTGCAGTAACTTTTAACTGTGTGTGTGTGTGTGTATGTATGTGTGTGTGTGTGTGTGTGTGTGTGTGTGTGTGTGTGTGTGTGTGTGTGTGTGTGTGTGTGTGTGTGTGTGTGTGTGCGTGCGTTCGTGTGTATGTGCGTGCATGGGTGTGTGTGTGTGCCCGCATTCTTCTTCTCTGAATTCATTGAAGTAACTTATTCCTTGTTATATTTGGTTTTGGTCTTACTTTGTTTCTGTATACTCCTAACATATACATCAGACTGGGATTTTTGATACTGGTTTTTTGTCTAGATCCCTTTTTGCTTGGATTTTCTCTTTCGTTTTTTTATTTTGATACCATTTGTGTTCTTTCTCTATGATTATTGTTATAATCATCCATTACCTTTTTTTCTTTATCTATTACATAAATAATTCACTAGATAAATAGTTTATTGTACTCCAAAACACTGGCTATACTGTTAAAGGAGCATTTCTTATTTTTAAAGGATGATACAATATCAGTCAACCACAACTGGATCAATGGTTGCAACATTGGCAACATGTGGTCTTCACTTTGCAAAGCGTTATCTTCTGTAAAGTCAGAGATTTCAGATTGTAAAGACATGGATAATTGGATTGAACAATGTCAGCTTATTCTTAATGCAACCTATGGCATGGACTTTTCACAGTTTTATGAATTTCTGAGATTCATAGCAGAAAGACGAATTAACCAGTGTAAAGTAAATAAACCACTTATTGTATATGGTCAGTGGGAAATAGGTATTCAACATATGCTATTTGATCTTACTCAAATAAATACAGTTTTATTACAGCTTCTTTCAAGTGAAGATTTTAAAAACTTATTATGTTTTAATGAAGATAGTTTACAAATGTTATTAGATAATATTAATTTAGTTATTTCTAATGTACTTTTATGACATTTTAATTAGGAAAAAGTAATTATCTTATTGATGGAGTGTTAGCTTTTAAACTTTTAAATTAAATGTAAGTAAATTTGTTATTTAAAAAAGTAAAACTCAAAATAACAACTTGAAGCAACTGTGTTTTTTTTGTTGATAATTTTACTTAAACTAATGCTGATTTGCAGCAAGCAAAACAGTGAAATCATAAACCCTCACCTAATCTTGAATAACCATATTCACCTTTTATAAATTGAATGGTGTCAGTACTAATTCATTTTCTACATACTTCATGAAAAAAAAATAGTGAACAGTTGTTGAGAATAGTTTAATGAAAGTAAAGAGGTTGTGGAGAACTTGAAAATGCTAAACTTTGTGGGAAATATGAACTTGGTACGAGAATTTGATTTAGTAAAACAGAATTATTATTATATGATATCGGAAGAACCATATAGGGGTAGAGCACTTAGCTATTGCATTTGTACTCTTTGCAGTTGTTAATTCCGGCTATCTTTGGTGTTAAACACACTCAGATTTCCATGGTCTGTGATCAGCTCCATAGACTCAGATCTGAGTTGTAGGCTAGCTAGGGAGAGTGGTTTGCTGTCTCACCCAACTCTAGAGTATCTCCATTGAATTGGTCTTGTTAAAGCACAAGTCCGCATTCCAATATGAGACCTATCATTGAACCAAGACTCATCACATTGGGTATAATTTCTATCCACACCTCTTTTTCTATTGGTAGAGGCAGTGTTTTATTCTGAGATTCTCTCCTTAGCTCTTTTATTACATCTCCAAATAGTAGTCCATCTCTGCGCTATTTGTCTTTCAGTACCTAACACAAATCAGTCAGTATCCTATTATCAATGGCAAAAATTGAGACAAAAATTAACTTTGCTATAATGATGGTGAAATAAATCCATCTTATTTGTAGGGGACTCAGTCCCTACCTTGTGCCTATTGCTTTTGTGCATTACATTTTCTCACAGGTATTTATGCCAGATCAACTTCTTATCCATAAAACTAGCAGATATTAAGTATGCTCTACATTACCAAACCATCTTCTCCAGACACTAAATTTATATCACCTGCTGACTATCCTTGGATGCACCATAGTACCTTCTCTGCACCACATATTAACTACCTTCAATTCCTCTTGAAGCAGGTCCCTAAGGGCCTCATCAAAGGTCCCCTTTCCTTAGGAAGGGAAAGCCACGTCCATAGAGAGCAGAAGCTGTATCCTTTTAGTGACATCATTGGGTAGGTACTGAGGCATAACCAGGAGTGTCTTTTAGCACTTTATGCCAATAAACAGCTGGGGAAATAATGGTCAACCTCCACAGAGCCCTAAGTACGACAGGTAAGAAAACTAAAATACTCAAGGATGGTGCCTGATACCCCTCAGGCTCTGTTAAAGACCCTCCTTAGCTTATAAACATGAATCTATATCTGCCTTCAGATGGGAAGTGTTTTTTGGAAACCACAGAATTTTTTAAAGCTAAAGTTACTTCACTTGTCCTTGGGGTTTGGCATGAGACTTTACCACAATTGGTTCACAAACATCCATTAGTCTGTTTAGTAAATTATAATAATGATTGAGACAGAATTTTAAGGAAGGATGGAATTGTCCTTTCACAGTTAACTCTACACTGTAGTAGGATTTTTGTAGACAATAAATTTTCAAAGTGGCAACAGCAAGAATCGTTGCTCTAGGCCAGGATTCTGAACCTTTTAGACACTTCAACCTCTTTTTAGGTTGATTGTTTTACGACCCCTTCAATTAAAAATTTTGAAATAATAAAACGAAACTATAGTCATTGTAATGTGTTTACTTACATTAAATTATGTGCAACTATATATAGACAATAGTATATCCAGTGACTTTATATCATTGCATTGTAAAAGTAACCCCATAAACACTTTGCACTCCTTCAAGAGTTCCTGTTTGGATCACAAGAATCAAGAATGAAGGCTATGAACATTTTTTACTTACTCAAGTTTTGATACTGAATCTGCTTAGTTAGTAAGCCATTCAAAATGCTGAGATGAAAGCTTGTATTCATGATGAACATTTCCGGCGAAGAAATCGTTTTTCTAGTGAAATTTCATGTGGAGTTTATAACTTGTTACAAAGCACTTTCACCTATTTCCTTAGATTTCCTGTAGCTTTTTGAATATATTTACCATTCCCATTTTACCTGTTTTATATGGACGAAGGGGTGTCACATCCACTAAATCCATGAAGGAAAAGGATATCACAAGAAAATGAAAGCTCTTGTAGGTTTTGCTATAAAAAAAATTTAGCATCTACTTTACCCTTCCGAGGCTTCATGAAGTAAATATTTATAATTGGCAGAGCTAAAGCTATTAAGACCACAAGCAAATCTATATCTTCCCCTATCCCCACAACTGTAGAATGAATATTTGCTTATTTGTTGATTCCATCTTCACGTGAGCTACTAGTTTTCACTAAACAGTTGTAAGTATTTACAAACTCATGTTACAGTCTGAGTTGACAATGGGACACATCTCCCGAAACGGCCAACCTCAACAAATGTAAGTAAGTGCTACTATAGGCAAGTTTGTAAATATTTACAAAACTTTAGTGAATATTTGCTTTTTCCAACCCACACCTCACAATATTAGAGTCAGCATTGGGAGTAGCCACTTTTGCCTCAAGGTTTGTAGTAGCTATTTTCTTCACCAGTAAGTCAATACATCTAATTTTATTTTTTCGCTGGAAAGAAAATTTTGTTGTTGAATGATCATGTTCATGTGTTTTTCAAAATTGTTGCAAGTAATCTATCCATTTTGCTAGTACGGAGTCGCTAAATTCCTCTCCCTCTTGTCAGCCCCCAGAGATATTCATGTAGTGCATTATTGTTTCTTCAATGGCCATGTCTGATCACACTGCCACCCATGATGAACCACTAAAGAGTCCTGTTCAACAAATTGCTCAAATGCTTGAGAATGAATAAATTCTAATGACAACATGTCTTGGACATAAAGATTTGCTCATCTATGCATATTGGAAGTGGCCACTTGTATGAAAAAAACTATCATTGTATACATAACAAGTATAAATCAATATGCTCTGCTGATTTGAACCTTCTCATTAGTTCAACAATATTAAAATACTATAAAGCTGCAGTTGGCCCACGTTTCTTCAAACATTCGAACTCTTTTTGAAAGTTGTTTTGCACAGACAAGTGATCACTCTGATTAACTTTTTCTGTACTAAGTTTATCCATGTTTTCCAGCATATTAATGATCACCTGCTTTTCTTCTGATGATACTTCAGCTTGAAAGAGAATAATCTATGCCAAAGGAGCCTGTGCAAGAAAGTGGCCTTTGACACCTCGGCTAAAAGCATGTCCCATTAGCATGTTTGCTGTCCATTGAATGTAGTGCAAAAATAGTGCATAACATGTCTTTTAGCCATTAATTTTATTAAAACGCTCAAATATGATAATTCTTTAATAAATATGAATTACAACTATTTTTTTAAATTTTAACAAAACTTTAAAAAAATTGTTTGTTAAATATTAAATTCTGAATATATAAAACCTGGCAAAACCTATTTAAGTTGGTATCATTTTTATCTTGTGAACCATTGATTTTTAAAAACCGTTATTAATTCAATCTTGTAGGAAATTTTAAAGTCTTTAATTTAGTATATAACACATTTTTTTATACAATTAATATTTATCAAAAACTGAAAAAATACGCATACAAACCGCCTCTGTCCACAACGCTAACCTCCAACTGCAGGTTACTTTTGGTATGTTGTTTAGGACAGCTTTCTACACAACCGTACCAACTTTCAGAACTAGATCATTTTTTTAGCAATTTTTTTTGTTGCCTGGGCTATTATGTGTGTGTTTTATGAAATAAAATTTATATAATTAAAATGGAATTAGAACTTTTCGGACATGGAGAGCAAATGTGATCATTTTAAGACACTTTATAACATTTAGTTTTCAACATCTTGAGTATAATAAGATCACATTCGTTAGCAAAAAACTATTTATATATTTCAAATCATTGAGCAAAGTTCTGCTGTAACACTACAGCAGCAAATGTGTTATAATTATGTAATAATGTTTAATTTCTGTTCCATGTCGTAGTAAACATTTTGTACAATATAATAAAGCTTTTTGAATATTTTTAGTAAAATAAAAAAATAGACCTATATATTATGACATTTTTTAATTTGATGTCCCAACCATCTCAGGTTTTTTAAGTCTTTTATACATTCAGGAGTTAAGGGCCAATTAACACCTTTGAACTTTTTCCATTAAGATGTTCACATTAAAACCAGGTGTTTTTTGTTTAAACTATCTGTTTTCCAAGAAACTGTATTTTTTTCCAATTGTTTTGAAAATATTGTTACAATTAAAAATGTTATTCCATTCGTACTATGTATGTTTACTCTTCAAATATTGTAAAAAATGTAATTGCTATACAAGAATATTCATAATTTCATAGCGAGATCTTATTTAGTGTTATTTTCACCTTATTTTTAAATGCGAGTTATTCTGCGTCTTCATTTGGTACTTACAGTAAATTCAACTTTATTAGATCAACTATTTAACAATAAACTTGAACAATCAAATCAACAACCTAGCAAAACACTGCTTTGTCTGTTTAAATGCTAGCAGTACTAGTTAGGTAAGACTAGTACATTCAATTATTTTATACATGAAATTAAAATATTGAATCAGTAATAACTATTTTTACACAAATTATTACAACAAAAATTATAATTGTACCAATTTGAAAATAAAAATCACATTTATAAACTAATAAGTGTAATAAAATATTTAATAAATGAAAAAATTTGGAATAATATAATGCAATCAAAATAAAATAAGCAAATGAAATTAATTTTAACAGATCCTAAATATTTCCTAAATATTTCTTTAACATATTTCCTAAATTATTTCCCATAAAATGATATTTTTACTTTGATATTTGTTGAAAACTTTAAAAAAACAAATAGGTTTTTAATGCAACCCCATTTCTTTGTTATTTCTTACTAACAATGTTTTCTTTGCTATTTTTGACCTTGCCTAATTGGAGTACATAATGATAACCTAGTTAAAAAAATGAACACAGCCTTTCCTAGAAGAAATGGTTTGAGTCACAATTATTCACATGTTAATTGAATTTATCAATTACTTCTTTCTGACCTTCTACAATTAAGAAGGATTGGCACAAGGTGATGTTAATATTCGAATATGATTCTTGTTATGCTATGGTTTTTACAATAATCAGAAAAATATTGCTAGATTTTTTTAATATTCTATAATCTAAAGCAAATATTTATTCTTATAGTGTTAATTCATGACCAGGAGAAAAATCTTGACATTCAGAATACAATTTTTCTTCTACAATGAAGAAATCAGAATTCTTTCTTCGTATTGCAGTCAAAGTTACAGTCTCTTTAATTAATCTTGTGCATAGCTTACTTGTTTTTAAAGAATTTTCTCTAATTCTTTCCGTAAATTGACACAAACAGAAAGGGTGAGAATTACTTTTTTATACTTTCTCTTATGTAAATAAAATAAGCTTAAGGTGATTAATCATATCATCTACTGTTTGGTACAGCTGTACAAACTTTAATTTTCTGATACAAAACTAATAAATGTAATCTGTCTTGAGATGGCTGTCATTCAAGGCCAATCAGCTGTCTGTCACCTTCTATAAAAACAACATGCTCATTCTCTTTTTTTCACTTATCTTTGTACAAAATTCAACTGTCATTCTCTTCCTTCTGGTTATTCAAAGACGTGGAAACTAATTTTTAAAACAAACTAATTTTTAACTTACTTTGCAATACTTCTTGCGTGAGCTCACTTAATCTATAAGATGACAGTATTACCAGGTTTGATAATTATTTTCAAATTGTATTTAGTTTTTAATGTTGCACAACAGTTTTAATTTAATTTGTCATATTTCTTCCTTGTTTAAAGTAAATCTCACATTACTTAATTAAATGTGACAGGTCCTCACAAATTTGGTTATTTGTCTTCTTATCTTATATTCTAAAATTAAGATTAATAAATAACAACTTTGAGATCTAGAGTACATTGACATATTGTGTACTCCTTTGTCAATCACCTTGAGGCTATTCATAATTTTTCAGAATCGTAGATTTCACTTGAATGTATACTTCTAAAGAATCTTAATACAAAATTTCATCAAACTTTACTCTGGAGAAAAAATGATAGAGCTCGTTGCTTTAGTAGAGTGATAACATACATTAAAGAAATGAATATTTCTGAAATACTTGAATACTTTCATAATTTCTGTTATTTGTTTGAATACTGAAAATCATTGATATTCAATGTTTTATTTTTGTTTGTGTGCAAAAATTTTAAAGCTTACAGTAGATTTAGAACTTTGTGAATTTTGTGAGAATTTTTGATTTGTATTACATGTGAAAAAACATCTTCCTTAAAGTTGACACTTTTAATATGTCATTCATTATCTGTAGTTAAATTAGAAGACATATGTTTTCCAGGAATTAAAATTCTATTAACATCACTAAACTAATGCGTTTGAGTATTATTGTCTCTATTTTTATTATATAAATCAACAGTATCACAAAGTTATTATATCATTACACTGGAATTAATATTTAAAATTCATTTTGATAACTTCACCATGCCCTTGATGATAGCATCTACTGGTCCTTAATCAGGGACTTGATAAAATAAAAGTTACAAATCTTGTATATATACAGTTTAGTAGATTGATATTGTTATGAAGTTAAATTAGGTTGGAATGCTGTTACTAAATTGAATCAAGCATAACATAAAGTAATAATAATAGCCTACAAGTCCTGGTCCTGCCAGAGTATGAATTTTTTAATGTCATTAGTTTCATATTTGAAGAAGTATGACAACTGCCATAGTAAACAATAATTTATGAGATTATTACTTTAAGCATAAAACCAGACATTATTTAACCTAATTGTAGAGTAATTATATAATTTGATAACCAGGGGAATACTTTGGCCTACATCTTGTAGTTAAGGGAAAACACTTCTCAATTTAATTAACATTTATTTATTAGAAATATAATAATTGTTATTAAATAATAGTGAAATAAAATGTTCCTAATTTTTTGTAATTAAAAAAAATTTAGAAAAAAGTAATTACTTTTCTTTATCCAACGTCGTACAAGGTTCTTCCTCCTTTAACGCCGAGCCTCCCAGTAGAGATTTTTTTGATGTCATCAATAAATGATATGACAGTTTACGGTATAAAACCATTTTAGACAAAAGTGTAGCTTGTTTAAAACATATCCAGACAACTTCTTGCTTTTTTGTTTGTGTCATTTTAATGCAAACCACTGGGTAGTTATCTACTTTTCAATACAACGGGTTGTGCATTAGTACTGAATTTTTTAGTTCATCTACCTCTAACTAGCCATTAGCTAAGCGTTTCAGTCAATTTACCTCATATAATTAAAGTACATGTTAAATTAAAGAAGGATAAGATTTACAAAACAAAAATACTTCATTTTGTTTATTAAATATTGTATTCTTTAATGTATTTTGAGTTTTACAGATAATATTTCACATTAACTTTTAAAATAAACATGTACATTTAAGAAGATAAAAATCTAAATACAATTCGAAAAAAATAATAATTCAAAAAAACATCTACAGAAAGTTTTCATAAACATATTTCATTATAGTAAAACCTTATTGTTTACTGGATATTCCAGACCAATTTTACTACAGAAATGTAAATGTTCAACTCAGATTTATACTGGGTGTGGTGCAGAAACTTGCTGATATACTTTGCGCCAAATAGCATTTTGTGATGGTTCTCTTTCAAAAGAGATAGTCCTGCAGGTACCGTTTCTGGTCGCCAATCAATTATTGCCTGGGTTGACACATGTAGGACGAATGAAAGCGTGATGAAAAATAGTTGCTAAGGTCAGCAGACTATCACTACCCCAGAAAACACTGTAAAGTAAGGCAGTGATTTTTGCACTCTCCACAGTATTCAACATTTAAACACACTGCTGCTTTGGAGATTTCTGATCACAGTGGAGGATGAAGCCTTTATTATGAACTGGATTTCCTTCCTTATAGAATTGATGTCACACAAGAGATTAGTAAATGTGATTTTATTTCCCGGTGAAATGCACATGAAGCACTTTTTGAAAGCTTGCCTAATGATACATTCATTTTCTTTCTTGATCAAGCCACTGTCATATTTCGAGCTGCGTATACAAGAAAAATAGACGTTATTGGAGTGATAATAATCAGCACAAATTTTATCAGCGGCCAATTAGTTGTAAATATGTTACTGTGTGGTGTGCTGTTTTAAGGGTAGGGATATTTTACTCATTTCTTTTGAGGACCAATGACTGCAGCTCGTTATCAAAAAATGATTGAAGGATTTTTTCAGTCAACCTAGCCAGACAAGTTGATGTTTGGTTGCAACAAAGTACAATTGTGATGGTGTGTAGTTCCAACACATAGTTCGGTGCTCAATGGATCTTGTGAATCACTTTTCAGATCTCATGAGGGGTTCCCCGAATTTGAGCCTGTGTGACTTTTTTTATAGAGTTATCTGAAGTCAGTTGTTTACAAAAACTATCCAAGGACTCTGTCATTTGAAGAACAATGTATGCTAAGCTATTGCCAATATACCTGTCAATATATTTAAGGAAATGAATGGAACTTTAGAAATTGGGTAACTCAGTGCATTAACAATAAGGACCGTCATTATTTGACCGATGTAATTTTTAAAACTATACAATTAAAATGTTCACTAAATGTATTTTACAAAATATAATCAATGATAATGATATCTTTATTGTTTTATTAACCATTTAAAACAGCAAGTTTCTGCGCAATACCCTGTATATGAACAGTCCTAATGTAGTGACATGAATGTAAATCTTGCAAATTGCTGACACTGCCATCAGCAAAAACTTCAAACTATAGAAAAAGTCAAATAAAATATTTTTGTTGATGAAATAGTTTTATTTAAACTATATATAAGAAGAAAAGAATTCTTTTAAGGATTAACATTTTATATACACAGTAGACCTTCGATAATGTGACACTTTGTGGACTGAAAAGGTATAGAAATAGCAAATTGTTGAACTTTAGGGAATCTATGTTTAAGCATTAAAACATGACTTTTATAAGAAAAATTCACATATTTAGTAAACACTTTTGTTAAAAATAGTAATTATAACAACACAGATTATTACATACATTGTTACACTGATGCAACATAATGAATACCTTACTGTACAAATTTTTATATTTGCTTTACAGAAAGGTTTTCTGTTGTTAATTATCATTTTGTGTGTGATTTCTGTGAGTCTTATCTTTGTTTTTTTTTGTGTACAAAGGTGAAACAACAAACCATAATCACATTTTGAGCTTGCCCATATAAAGTTGTATCATGAATAGTGTTTTGACACTTATAACAAGATGGTGCAAACATGACCCAAGTGAGTAAGAGGTAGGCAGTTTTATAAATATTTTGTATGTAGAACTAAAGTAAACACATTCTAACTCAGTTACAACAATATTTAAAGTTTTGGTAGACATACCAGCATCTGTAAACATGATTTCTAAATAAAGTAATATTTCGATTCTGATTGATATTCAGGCAACTAGCACCAAACGCTGATCCTTTAGATATATTGCAACATTCATGACATCATCAATAGCAGTAATTATGGACAAATATTTTGATTAATTCATTATTATTTGGATTATTAACAGCAATAAAACTGAATTTCTACATATAATTTAGTTCTTGGGGGTAGATCGCATCCTATCCATGCTGTGTGCATCGTGTTAAAGGATTGATGATTCCTTCTTCTGTAGTCTGTTCTACTGGTTTATCTTCAAACACCCACTGTATAACAATACCAACTGAAGCTTCCTCACAACCTAGAATTCTCTCTACCTTAAATATGAAAAACTATCAAATTCTCTCCATACAATATGAGAAACAGCTTTTAAACAGAACAAAAGTGGGTTTACCTAAATGAAGTGTCAAAAACAAACTTGTGCATATTACTGTGTGGGAGGTGGGAAATACTGTTATGGGGAGGATGTGTTACAAGTAGAAATATAGTAGAAGGTGATCGATGACCTTCACACATGTCAAGGACACCTGTCAAAGTATTGAGTTTCGAATTATAGAAGGTTTACTGTGTATATATATATATATATATATATATATATATATATATATATGTATGTATATAAAATTTTTAATACCATGTTTTTTAACTTTGTTTACACTCTGTCAATCAACATTTCATATATGCTTAGGTAAAAGTATGGTCTCACAGAAATATGTACTAGTATAACTCCCATCCTATTAAAACTTAGCAAAAACATCTGTGTTCATAATAAAATACTCGGAAATAAATGTTCATATGAAAACTTTTAGAAATTTAGTTGACTAGTATTTCATGTAAAAAGTGGTAACAAAATTTAGTATACAACTTTATATAAAAATATGGTTTTATACATTTATTAATTTTTTACGTATTTAACATTTTTAATATTTAAGAAGCTCTTATATAAATATGAAAACTAAAATCTACACCATAGAAAGTTTTAGTTGGCTGTATTAATGTAGCACTGCATTTTTATTTAGTTAATTTCAAAATTTTAAATTTACTATAAGTTATGTCTTATCAACCTTGGATTTCTTATGTATAAATTATGTCACACGATTACTTATGTATCGTCAATTTGACTACTCCAATTTCTTTTTTTTTATTTGCCAAAATAGTGTTTTTATTAATTTGTTAAACAATGTAATATCACATACTTCTCTAGCGCTTGGAAAAAAATATTATAGTAGCTACGAATCCTACTATTAGAAAGAAATAAAATAATTACGATGACTACATTTTAATGGAATAGTGAAACACAATTGTTTAAAAAAGTATTTTTTTAAAAAATAATGTTCAACACATTTTATTTACAAAAAAACAGAATATAATAAACGAATAAGTTGTAGAACAAGTCTTTAGTCAAATGAAAGAATTTTTACAACAATATGAAAAGGAACTCAAACATAAAAAAGTCACACACTCACTTATATATCGTCAAAATGACTACACGAGCTCATTTTCACTAGGACGCAAGTGAACTTTAGCGGCGAAACTGCGAATCTGAGAATGGCTACAGTATGTAAGAAGGTACTGAGAAGATGAATGCGCGCGAACCACTCATTTGTCTGATACAGCAAGATTTGAAATGGAGTGTTGTCATTTTGACGAGGTATAAGTGAATTAGGGTTAAATAATAACATAAAAAGGTTTCTGATATATATATATATATATATATATATATATATTAACTTTACAACACTGTTTTCTTGTATTCACTTAACACTTTCACTATATGTACCTAAACAAGAATCTTACTTGGTATTTATGCGAGTTAATTTTCAAAGATTGATAGTATCTCCATTATCGAGCATCACTGACCGGGGGTTGTAGTAGGTTGTTCTACTACAACCCCCGGTCAATGATGCTCGATAGTGGAGATACTATCAATCTTTGAAAGTTAACTCGCATAAATACCAAGTAAGATTCATGTTTAAGTACATATAATGAAAGTTATATATATATATATATATATATATATATATATTCTTGATATTTTATGTTATCCATTGTTTTTCGTTGCACTGACTTTATGAAGTTAATATATCACTCAGTGATACGACAATGGTCAAGTGACCGAAAGGTGCCTCATCACACAAGGTAAAATTATTGCACTTAATGGTGGATAAAATTACTTACAATAGTAATATATTAACTTCATATATATATATATATATATATATATATATATATATATATATATGAAGCTAATAAATCACTAATTTTGAGTAATTTTATCCACCATTAAGTGCAATAATTTTACCTTGAGTGATGAGGTACCTTTCGGTCGTTGACCATTGTCGAATCACTGATTGTTCTCTGCTGTGGATGCTACGTCCGTGAAGCCGGTGTTTGTAGAAGTTACGCGCACTATTTCTTGATCTGTGTGTATGAGGTTTCTGTATAGTATGTCTTCTGTATATGTTGTTTGTAAATTCATTAAGTTGTTGTGTATGTTTTTATAAATGTGGTATTTTTCTAGTGAGTTTAGTTCTATTGGGTTGTTATTTATTTCCAGTATGGTTAGGTTATTTTCGTAATTTGTAATTTCGTGTTTTGGGAAATTAGGTGTGCTGCAACATTTGATACTTTAGAATTTTTATTTTTGAATGCTCTATAATGTTCTTCAAATCTTATTTTGCAGCACACCTAATTTCCCAAAACACGAAATTACAAATTACGAAAATAACCTAACCATACTGGAAATAAATAACAACCCAATAGAACTAAACTCACTAGAAAAATACCACATTTATAAAAACATACACAACAACTTAATGAATTTACAAACAACATATACAGAAGACATACTATACAGAAACCTCATACACACAGATCAAGAAATAGTGCGCGTAACTTCTACAAACACCGGCTTCACGGACGTAGCATCCACAGCAGAGAACAATCAGTGATTCGACAATGGTCAACGACCGAAAGGTACCTCATCACTCAAGGTAAAATTATTGCACTTAATGGTGGATAAAATTACTCAAAATTAGTGATTTATTAGCTTCATAAAGTCAGTGCAACGGAAAAACAATGGATAATTTTAAATATCTAGAATATATATATATATATATATATGTATATGGAAACTGATTACATTTTTGAACATTTATGTAACTATTCCAACTAAAAACACAACCTGCCAGATATCGAATTAAAAATAATTTTAAATTAAAATTGAAGAATTTTTGAAAAACATTAAAGGCAATTCTGAGTTGGAGTCAGTGATCTACAGATCTGGCTATATGCTAAATCTGATGAAGGCTAAAATTCATCTCCAAACAATCTAGATAATACAAAATCAGCAAAAACAAGGAAGGCAGTAAACAAGTGTAAGTTGTGATTAATAATGAAGAAGTGACAACCACTGAACTTCATCTACTTTATAAAGTAGATATTCAATTGTACCATCAAGAAGTGCTACACAAACCTCATGCAGCTAAAACTAACAGTCTTTTTTCAGAAACAAATTTTAGTACAATATTTGTAGTTTAATATTGTATCATATTTGTAAGATGATAAATAATAACAGATATAATACAATACAGTAATGTCTTTTGTCAGTAAAACTGGAGATCTTTCTTTACAAATTAATTTTATTCATTTAACATGTTTAGTTCTTATCAGCACCTAATCCAATTGGTCTGGATTAAAGAGTTTTTATCCTAAACAAAAAATAATTAAATTCTACCACTAACAATAATAAATTTACCAAAAATAGTTAACTATTGAATACAAGTAGATAATTAAATACACCTATAGCCTCTGGTGCATACTACACCATCTGCCGCTATTCTAACATGGAACTGTAAGAGAAAGTCATTGACTAGTTTCCTAGATTAAAAGTAGACATTCATATTTAAATAGACATATATGGTATACAATTATTAATTTTGTAAAACATGTACAACAGTTTGTATAAGGGAGTACGTTTGTCTGGGGAAGAGCGGGTAGTTAGTAATTAATAAGTGCAGCTTGTAAGTGTGACATGGTAACATCTGTAAAAGAGAACTACATCGGTTTTTGTTCAATAAACATTGAAACCTTTTACATACATTTGAATTTTATAATTATGATTTAAACATCAACTTTTAAATATATGTAATTTGACTTAAAATTAAGATAAGTTATTGAAAATATTTACATAAATATTTTGTAGTGTTGAATAGTAGAATACTGATTACATTTTTTGTGAGCTATTGCCCACTGACTAGCTTGACTTCAGTAAGACTTCAGAGGTAACTAGCAGAGGTAAGTTTTATCACACTTCCCCTCTGATAAGAAACTCACTAAAAAATTTATTATATTAAGTAAAATAAAAAAATATAAACAACTAAATTTGACCACTACTCTTAATAAATGTATAAGTACATAATTGACTACCTAATACATAAATACATTTAATTTGATGCATACAACACCAACTGCCCCTATTCTAACATGGAACAGGATTCTTGCTCAAAAGTAGATTTTTATGAATAAATAGACATACAGTAAATAGCATACACTTAATAATATTACAGATAAATATATGTATTAGTGTACTAACATATATTATGTTTATAAATCAAGTGTCTTTCCTAAATAAGTGTACTGATGTACAAGATATTCCTTATAAGGAAAGACAATAGTATAAAAACAATTTAAAAATATGGAAACTGCCAAAATTGTCATAGTATTTTAAAACGTATTACTTATTATTAGAAACATTTTGTTTAAACCTGGACAAAACTAGTTCAAGAAGAGAACTTCTTGAGTTCAAAGAAAATAGTTTTAGATTTGAAATTCACAACTGTTTATGAAAGAAACGTTTTTACTAAATGTGCATGTTTTTTCTGTATTCATGTTTAAAGTAAGAATCACATCACTTTATATTGAAGCTTTATAATAACAGAATTTCTAACTACACTGTTTAGGCCACCATTATGTACTGTGTATGCTGTTATAATATGAAAGGTAGTTAAACATATCAAACAATAAATTATAGTTTTAAGGTGTAAAATAAATCACTTTAATCAGAAACTGTGATTCATAAGTATATTCTCCAGGGGTTTATTACCTTGTTTGTTTTGATTTTGACATTTTTTAAAAAAATAAATTACTTTGGCTTTAAAAAGTAGTTACATTTAAGGAATTTTACTTAAAAACAATAACATAAGAATAACTCCTAACAAAACGTTTAAAAGTTTTTTTAAACAAAGGGAAATAATTGGATACATAAATCTAAATATCCTTTACATTTTACTAACAATTTGTGCATCTTTTGAGACAAATATAAATAACTTCTGAAATATACATAAGGGAAATTTTGATTAACAAATTCTCTTTATAAACAAATTTAAAGATTTATACTTTTTTGTGTTTTCAAGGCCATTTTTTCTTTCATATGATGTAATTTTATATTTTTTAAAAGTTTTACTGTCAAAGACTTACTCTTAAGATCTATGTCTTAAAAGTACATTAATGAAAATATTTTCATTTTTAAAAATCACAAATAAAATCTTAATTATTCTAAGGTTTTGTTCTAGAAGACTACCAAAAATAAAGGGCATTAAGACAAACCTTTACCCTATCAATCATGATAGTTGAGCTCTTAATTTTACACTAAAATGCTTGAACATATATTATTGTCACACTTGCCTATAGTAGCATTATAGTGTAACCAGTGGCAGCTATAAAGCCACCTAGGGAGGAGCCCCCTAGCTGCCTCATCAAAATTTTTAAAAAATCAAGCGGAAATGGAAACAACCCTGTGCACCTATCGGCTACCAACACTTTACAATCAGCAGTGCTGCATGCTGCTATCACACTGAAAGAAAGCCATTGCTATTTTAGAATTAAAAAACTAAACTAATTTGGTATAAAGCGATCTTATGCCAAAAAAACTATAAATTCGATCATATATTTGTAAACATATTAGGCTTAATCAATTTTGATCAAAAGTCAATAAGTAATTAGCAACCAGCTCGTCATGAACAGCAACAAGATTTCAACATATTATGTTATTATAGCATAACACCTAGTTATACTAAAACAGTATGTTCTTATGACAAAATAGTAGAAGATCTATAACAATTTGACATAGAAATCTATGCCAGCCACTGCTGAACATGGCAAAAATATATAATTTTCCAATGGACAGCCCATTCTCGCACAATTTAATCAATGACTTATTTACGTTATTAACTTTTATAAGGTCTTTCCTACTAGACCTATCAAGCAATGACCATCTTAGGGCTGTGTCAAGCACGAGGAAAAACATTTCGGTCACTACTATGCCCACTATAAAGGATCAACAGCGTTCTATACCCATATAGAGCACGTATGATATCCGTTCGGTAGTCATTGAGTCCTACGTCTGTGCTGCATATTTCTTGCATCAGGAGACTACTTTAGTAGTAGGACAGTGTCTACTGTTTTAATGTTATTTATCTTTATAAATGAAATTAATATTTATATTTTTTCCCCATGTTGTAAATTATAAACTAACTTATGTTCGTTGTTTTATAACAAATGTGAAAACATAAAATATGGTTATTTGGCGACTGTCGTTAACAGAATTGGCAATGTTTGCCATTATTTTGAATGAGGAAGGAGAAAATGAAAACAAGACTCAGAGACATTATTGGATTCACAAATCTCTAAAGGTAAACTGAGGGAGAATATTGACCGATAAATTTTAAGCTGGCCGAGCATGCCACGCTACTGTGTTGGCCAGTGACGGAACGGTGAGCATCGTCTAATACAAATGATGCAAATAATATTTTTTGTATGTGTTGGTACGGTTTGGTCCTTGTATGATATGTTCTAGTGGGTGAAAAGATTTGTATGCTGTTTATTACGTTAACGTTGAAATAGTTTTTCAGTCATAGACGGTAGTGAACAAAAGGCATAATAATTGAAAATATTATAGGCTATGCATTGCATCTTAAAAATCAGTTTGATACGCATTCTATTAAAGAGGGTCCCCATATTTCTTTTTGCACAAGGGCACCCGATCGCTTACAGCCAGCACTGAGTGTAACATAATATATTTTAGTATAAAACTAGTAACTCAAGTTGAAGATGGAATCTAATAATCTTAATTTTATGTAAAAACAAAACTATAGGTTGATGACCAATAATGTTTTTTAGATTTTTTAAGCCTAAATATATATAAAATAATAGCTTAAAATATTATAACTAGTTGAGCTATTCATTTTTGATTGATGAAATACAATTTCTTAACATCACATATAAAGCTATCAAGTAATAAATTGGCAAATTTAACATAACTATGATGAAACATATTTTACTTTAAAGTAAAATAAAAATAAAGCTGTTGTTCTTTGGCCATAGAATATGGGCATATACTTATCATCGGATTCTCATGTACGGCTGAAAGTTTAATACAGTTTTGGTAGTTCTTTTTCAAACCTCATTCCTTTAATGTTTGTTTCAAGCTTCCAATTATTCTCAGACCTTTTGTATGTTCCTCTGTATGAAACTATCTCATTGTGTTTGCCATCTCCATCCAAATCCAAAACAATAACTGAAAAAATAAATAATATGTATATCAAACTCTTACCAACATTCTAAATACAAAATTTACACATTTATTTTTGAGAATTTGAAAACCAGTCATAAGTGGATTAATAAGAAGTTAATATATTTAATATTGCTCTGCCTAGAATATTTTTGTTTACTCTATCAAATGTACAAATGTTACAAAAATTGTTAAAAATATTATGTTTTTGAAACTATAGAGTTCATCAAAATGTTTGAAACTATAACATTAAATTTTGTTATATTGCTGAAAATATAGTTTTGATTATAGGAAAAGACTTTGATAAAATTGTATAATGATTCACTATGTGAACTATATATTAAGAAATTTATGTTAATACAGTAAAAACTACCTGAAAATGGTTCAAATGGAAAATAATTTTTGGAACACAAATATTCCTGGTGTAAAACTGTATTCTGGAATTGAAAACTGTGAAACGTAAAAACAGAATAAATAAACTGTATAAACCATTGATTTTTAAAGTAATGCTAACAAGTTCTATCAAACAGTTTTGCCATGTTAACAGTAAGTGATTGGTTATAGATGTCATTGCTCAGAAATGGACTCAAAGTTTACATTCATCATTATATAGCCTTCCTATTCCCAAAATGTTTCCAGCCATATTCCTACTTCTATTTGCAGAAAAATATTCTGAGAAAAAATGCGTAACATATACGAATATACAGATGTGGAATGTTCAAGAATATTTGTGGGCTAGTGGCCCTGTTTATGTTTATAGGGTATTTCTTTCAACCCTTTTATAAATTGTGTCTTTTTAGTTTTTTGTTTGTTAAAAAGTAATTGGTGATACGTTGTGTGACTCTTTACTTTGATTATTTTCCTTTCTTGAGTTGGTAGTGTCATCCAAAGATAATACTAAATTTAAACTACTTAACTAAATGAATACGTAATTCCTTACTTGCTGATGTGTTTCAAAACGATCATTCCTAAAGGTAGCTTCGTAAAAGGAACGATCGTTTTGAAATGCATCAGCAAGTAAGCAATTATGTATTCACTTAGTTAAGTAGTTTAAATTTAGTTTAATCAGTGAATTCAAGATGATTACATCAAGAAAATTCAAAGATAATACGGTTTAGAGGATAAAATTAAAAGTTCTTGACAAGCATGAAAAAAAAAGAAATGTACATTGAAAGAATTAGTTGTGACATTTAAAGTGGGAAAAACCTATATTTATAACATTGTTAAAAATAAAATGAAAACTAGAAATTAATGGTTGAAAAGAATAGTGGGACATGCGAAATACTTAACCAAATGCTAGTTAGTGCTTCTTAAGGCACAACATCCATTATTGGGCCAGAGTGTATGTTGACATGCATTGCTTTACGAACTATGTATTTTTTTAATATTTAGCCTTGACCCTCGTTAACATGTCATGATCTCCATCCTTCAAGTAACCACTTATAACATTTTGCCTCTCAAAACTTCCACCAGGAATGATATTTATAGCCACCCTAATGCATTCTCAAAATGACAGGACAAATAAAGTAGGATTTTTGTTACCTTCCTATGTTTATTACTAACGTATCAGCTGGTAATTTAGGGTCAATCTCTTAGTCTAGTCTTTACTGCTTTATCCTTCAATGTATACTCTGTAAAATCTAAACATCTTCCTCCACAAATATTAACTAAAACTTTGTTGGATATTGCCCTAAAGGGGATTTCCGAACAAAGAACATGGTTTGGTTCTCTTAGTTCAAAATTTTCAGTGATAATATGTTCAAGTGAAAGAAGTATAAAAATATAAGTACATTAAAATGCATACAAACCTTCTCAATATTGTCCATGACAAACAATAGACAAAGTATATAAATACACTTGCGATAAAGAAATCTCTAAAACATGAATTGTCAAATATCCAGAGCTTTAAGAGTCCTCCACAATGCATTTGAAGAGAGAATGGAATGCTGCATAGGCTTGATTTAAAAAATTTATGGTCAGATTGAAAGTTCTTAGACTCTTCAAGTAGTTGTAGGTAGCTTTGCCACTGGAATCCACCGGCTCCCCATGCATCTCACTGAAGCTAGGTAATTGGTCAGGGGAGAAACATTTGATGTAATTATGTGTATTTCTGATATACTTATTTGGTGAGAGTGTTAAATATGCTGTATTTGCAGACATTTTTGCTAAAATGAATGACATGAATCTATCATTTCAAGGTCAAAAAGGCTAAGATTTTATGCAATCATCAGAGTGTATTCTCTTAAGACGAAGCTTATGTTCTGGTAGAAATAGTACATTTAGATTAAATTCCTTTTACAAATAACTTCTTGAATGAAAATAATATTAAATTTTAAAAAAGAACAAAATTGTATTAGAGTGCATATTGAAAAATTGAAAAACATTTCGAATAATATTTTCAGACAGCTCGAGAAAAATTACTTCAAACAAAATACAGAATAGTATATTGTGAACAAGAAAGCCACCCAAATTGTGAGCACAATTCTTCCTTTATCTTTATAGTTCTATCTCATCTACCACCTCTAAACATTAGGCTACAGGGCAAGATCATGACCTACTATATTTTGTCGCCATAGACCAACACTCTTGCTAAAGTTCTAATGAACATAGGTACTTAAAATTTTTGTTGAAATGAAGTCAATAATCTCATATTAACTGGTATAATAGTACTGAGTGGTAGTTCTTAACAATTGTTGTGTGGTGCTGCTATAATAGGAGTTAAAACAACAATTGATACCGAATAGGCTGAAATAGCTACTAAATTCAACAAAAATATATGCTCAATAAAAAATTTAGTATTATGTTATGCAAGATAAATTATCATTACAAACTTTTTGATGGTTATAAAAGTAATAAAAATTTCAGTAAAGGGTTGGAAAATTATCTCATCGTTTAGGTAACCAACTTCAGACCTAAGATAGTTTAAAAGTTTCAGAACAGATTAAAATATTTTAAATTTTAATCTGAAATTTAAGACATCTTCACATCCTTAATTTGAGTATAATTCACTAGACGTAAAGTTGATTATTCAAAATTTATAAATTTGAAAGTTATCCAAAACTTAAAAGAAGAAGATAACTAATACAAAATGTATTAATTACAACTTACATGATTCCAAATGAGAACTTAAACTAGGCTGACACATTTCCTTCCCGTTACACAATTGTGTAACATCTGCTTGATCTGCATTCACTATGTCTGTAATGCTCTGATTATTAACAACAAAAACATCAACTCTCACATTGACAAGCTTGACAGTTAACGTATTATTGCTGAGAACCTGAAATAAGTATTTCAAAATGTAATACAAATGTTACATGATGATTAACATATTATAGAAGAAAATGTCTTAATTAAACTGTATTTACTGACATTTTTTAAAGATAACTTATTTTATGGATAAGAGATATTTTGAGTGGGAAAAACTATATGAAAAATCAAAATTGTATGAGTAAATAGTTTAATCACTGAATTGAGGAAATTATTTGAAACCATTCTGAAGAACCATACCATAAAATCAAAGAACATTTATACCATAGTTTTTTTTTATTAAATGGGTAAGGATTGTTTTTATTTTAAAGTCCTAGATGTAGTACAAAATTATATCTATACAATCTTATTACTTTTTTGTAATGAAAACTAGCTTATATTACTCAATCCTCTGTAATATAACCAATAATTATATTATTCTGTTAGAACTGATGGCATAATGAGGTGTAATGAACAAATCTGTTGCTTGGTTTTATACATACATGTTGAATGAGTGTTTACTATATAGTGAAAAATTTTGTTAATGCAAATATTTCATGTTCTAAAAATTTAATTGAATGTAAATTGTGGCATAATTATTTTAAAAACTGTATTGTAGGTGATACCACTAACAAAAAATATAAAGAACTTGCCTTCACTTATACTTTCTTTTGGTCCTATAATGAAAAAGACCATTTCAGAAGATATATCAATTTGTCAACTTCAACTTTAACTACTTGATTTTATGAATATGGTAGGGTGTGTAAAAACTATATTTTTGTCAGTTCTTTAGATTTTTGGTGTAATTGTATTAAATAGATTTTTTATTTCCTTCAATAAAAAACAACTACTTTTTCTCAATTAAACAATAATAGCAGTCTAGAAACCACAAAACAAACCAAACACGAATCCTTATAAATGAAAAAGATAATCAAACAATTACACAAAGAAAAAATATTTGAACAACGTAACCTGAATTGCCCTTAAAATCTCATACAAACACCAAAAATAGTTTTTTTTACCACAATACAGTCTTTGACTGTAATAATACTGTATTTCCCTGTGTATATGTGGACCCTAGTTTTGAAACATGTTATGTGATTTAAGCAAGATACTGTGTGTAAATTGAGTCTGATAAATGCTGTCAAACCTTCCAGTTTACTTCTCTACTCTTTTATATTTACAGTAAATTTTATATTTTGGGATAGAAATCTATTTTAAAAACGATACATATGTATTGTTAACAATTTTTTCCCTATCAAACAACGGTTTGGATATAGCCTATCTATTTTGAGACAGAATGCTGGTATATATTATTGACGAATTCCAATAATACCAGCATGGAATTCCACCTGTCAAACAAAACGTTTGGGAATACTAAACCTAAATCTTGAATGAATAAATTTTAGAGGTTTACATTAATATAGGCTATATGTTAAAATAACATTATTTGTCTTTATTGCAAAAACCATAATAACTGAGTAAAGTACCTATGCACTTTTCATTTTTCTATTTAGGTGTTTCATATTTTATATTGTAGTATTGATTAGTGCATTTTGTATTTAATGAATCATGCATGTATCTAGTATAATATTGCGTGTGGTTAAACATATGAAAAAAACAGTGAATTGGCGTGTAATTTAAGTGTCAACAAAAACTTATGCGTGAATGGCAGAAAAGTGAAGAAAAGATCAGGATTGCCTCACTCTAAATGCAATTAGAAAGTGTAAGTTAGCCAGAAGCAAAAAAACATATGCAGAATAGGTGCTTGAAAGTAGATTAAATGGCTATTATTATTACCATTTGTGCAATTTGATTATATTAAGTTGGGCTAAGATATCCTGAAGACATGTTAAATTTTCTGGCAACAAGAAGTTGATGTAGCCATATTATGAAATGACAAAATGTAGTTCAGCAATAACTAATTTTTATAAATTAGTTATATACCTTTATGAACAACATGTCTACGAGCTGGCCAACATTGGAAATAAGGGCAAAACATCACTGGATTTTGAAAAGTCGACTTCGGCCCTGAAATGTACAATATTTTATTCTTTTCTTCAAACGTTTATGCTTCTAAATTGTGCTTTTTACTTTTTATATGTGAAAACTATCCCTTCTGACTAAAATTTAAAACTAGAATTAAGCTATAATTAAATAACACTTAACTAAGTGAATACGTAAGGGCTCACTTGCTGATGCATTTTGAAACAATAGTTCCTTTTACAAAGCAAGCAACGACTTCGAAACGAGTCAGCAGGTAAACCCTTAAGTACCTAGTTAAGTAATATTTAATTATAGCTTAATCAGTAAATTCAAGATGATTACAACAAGCAACTTTAGAATTAAGAGTTTATTAGATTGAAATTGCATTTAAATATGTCAAATAAACATTTTCTTATCTCAGGACATATTTAATTCATGGTAAATTTCAGTTTTCAAAATAAAATCAATTTTAAATTTCAATGTCTTATAAACAGGCCCGACTTCCAGAACATAAAGTTACCAGGTAAATAAAGTTAACTGTAAATGTATTACATTTATTTTTAATTATTGTAGTAAAATCATCGATTTAATTCCTGACTTTTTGTTTGAAAGCCACACTACCATCTTGTATTTAAAGGAGAATGTTCTATTAGACTTTATGCTAGGTACTTTTACCAAAGCTCACTTGAGAAGATTTTTCAAGTAAATTTTAAAAAAGTTTTATGTATTTCCCTTGAAAAATCTTTTGTTTTTATATTATTTAACATTGACTCGTTCGACCACATTTCTGGGAACAAACTGTCACCTTCAACAAGCTACAATTTGATTGGTGATATCTACAAAAAAATAGCAATCAATTTGTTTGTGTCTGTTTTTTAGAATTGATTGTATCATGGCCACTAATTCTGGATTTTCTGTTTATTATGAAAAGTGGCAAATTACAAAGAAAAATTATAAAGAATTTTGCGAATAATATATTCCCTATAAAAAATAACTGTAAATACAAAATAATCACTTTAAAATACTAACAGTCTAATAAATTCATCATGATATAAAGTACAATAGGAAATGAGTTATACAACAAACATGAACTTATGTTTTTACAACTGCTACTTATTTTCAATCGATGGAGGGAGAAGGCTGTTACTTGACATGTACAGTCTGTTATATAGGAATGTTTATTATTACACTAATAATAATTTCCTAAACTTATAATTTAGGCAAATTTTGAAAAACCTACTGAGACAAAATTTTCCGTTATGGGGTAAAATTTGTCACTTACATACATAAACAAAAACTCTATTGAGAGAATTTAAAAATTCCAAAAAACAGAGTACAGGATAACATTTAAAACTAAAATGAACTGCAACACAATATAAAGTTCAACAATATCAAAAAGATAAACTCTAAGCACCAATTGTATACTAACTAAACTGTACATACTGACAAATTCTTCATTGACCAAACAAGTTCCAGCTTTCAACAAAGATTTAAAGGTTATATCCAATTTATCAGGAGCACCTTCCACAAAGAGCCAATTATAAGTAAAAGAAGAACTTGAATAATTGAGAAAGACCAAATCCATAAATTTAAAGTGAAAGATTGTTTAGTGGTTGCAATACGCATGTGTGACTAAGCAAGGATAGAGAACTCACCACTACTCAATAGGGAAGTATATCTGGCCAGTTTCTTACATATGTTTAGCTTTGCCTTGGTTGTAGATGTTATTCACTACCAACCTAAGCTAAGAAATTTCTATATTTAATATATACCTTGTTAATTTTATTAGGAGATTAACAAATTGTTAACCTTAACACTACTTTAAAAAAGTATAAAAGAAATAAATTGAATATAACAGAGGACCACTCACATTTAGTTAAAGTAGTGTGATATCTACTTAAAACAAAGAAAATGTATAAATAAATCAAATTAAAAGGTGTGCACCCTTAATAGTTAAATATAATTTCAAAATTGCTCCAACCTGGATATACTTGTATTGAAGGCTGCTTGAAGATTAGGTGACCTAACCTTGATAGAAGGATGAATGATGCCTTGAAGTTTTCTTGTTGAAAAAGTTTGAAGTTTATGAAACAGTATCTTCGCCGAAGCCACGCTACTGGCCACATGTATGAAAATAAGTTTATAATGACGCAACTAATAAGTTCCTGATAAGACTTCTATAGATCCATGTTGTAAATGATATTCAAATAACCTTATTTAGTTAAATTAGTGAAATAATAGTGAATAATTTGTATTATTACAAAGTACTCAATTCAGTATTACATAATACTACTCAACGAGAGGTACAAAGAAATATGAACTTACAGACATATTACTTATACCTCAAAAACAACTATTTTAAAAGAACATCAACTACTTTCTATTATACTAAGTACTTACTTCGTATTTATCTTCAGACCATTGCCAGAACTTTAGTGCGTGCCCATATAAATACTTGTGTGATTTAAATTCCATGACTTGAGGGTCCATAACATAAGTGTTTAGAGCAGTATAAGAAAAAGCTGAGGATGCTGGAGGATCAGAAATGAAACCTATCTTGACAAGAGTATTGAATTGTCCCCAATGTTTAATTGACATTGTGTTACCAACATATACATAATGATTATTAAAAGTCCTTTGAGGTTCTTCTTGTGTTTGTTTAAGACCAGGATCATTAATCTTTATAAGCTTAGAATTTGTTACTTTCTGTAGAAGTTCATCCAGGTTTATAAGATCCTCTTTCATGATAGTTTGTGCTGTACGGAAAATCAATCTATTAAATATAGTAAGTTTCAACTATTGTTAGAATAAGATATATCATAAAGATGTAAAAATGTATGAAAGTTCCATTTATACCATAATTTAATTATTCAAATGAAGAAAATATACTATTTATATTGTTTTAAAATTAAATACTGTTGAGCCACTAATTTAAAACACATCCACACGTGCGGATATACATATGCTCACACACACACATATCCATGTACACACACACTAACATGAAAAACTGTTTTAACCCATTATACTTCATGAAAAATTTCACCTAGTTCTAACAAAATGATGCTAGCGGCCATACAGACAAGCCAAGCTTATTATGAATGTTGTCGCTGTTATTTGCTTTAAGAGAGTTTATTTTCTGATATGTCATGTACAAGACTAGACGTCTGTGCTGTCTAAAGCAAGGGTCTTCACTAGGATTCCTTAGAGGACCAAATAGTTTGCATCAAGTTTTCCTCAGGCCCGCAAGTACAAATGTTACTTGTAAGTTAAATAACTTACAAACAGTATGATTATTAATCACTTAAATAATAGTTTATGACTATCCGAACTTTGATTTTAGTAAATTTGTTAAAACTTACTGAGACAGAACGTTTTCGATCGCTATGTGCCAATCTTCATCAGTGTCTTCTGCTTGGAGATGTTGGGTCAAGCAGTGGCGGTTTTAAAGGTAGGTTTTCGATATACCTTTAAAACCGTCATCGCTTGACCCAACATCTCCAAGCAGAAGACACCGATGAAGATCGGCACATAGCAATCGAAAACGTTCTGTCTCAGTAAGTTTTAACAAATTGACTAAATTCAAAGTTCGGATAGTCATAAACTATTGTTTAAGTGATTAATAAGATTCAACTGAACGTAATGAACTATAAAATTCAAGTATGATTATAACATAAGTTTGTTACATCAAAAAATAAACCAATTGCTGCATAATAAAAGTAGTAAAATGTATCTTACATTATTATTCTCTAGGAATAACTAAATTTGTTAATTCTTTGGCCGACATGCGAAATCTTTAACAGGTATCTAATATCATCTGTGTTAGCAGGTTGGACAGGAACTGGAATTCTCAAAATGTTTTGATACAAAATAACACCTCTACTGATTATGTAACTCTATTTAATAAATTTGTAATTGTTCAAAGTTTTAAGTACTTTTCTACTTACCCAGAATAATACCTAGTATAAAACTGAAGACAAAAGTATCTGCTGATAACATGTTCACATTACTAATGATGATGCCGTCTGCTTCACACTTAGTCATGTTAGTTAATATTTGTTTTTAGTTATCGTTATTAGTGTGTAAATAAAAAGATTTTATAATGACTAATAATAGACCTATTACTTGTTGTGTTGTTAGTTATATGACTGCTACTGAAGTTGACAAAGAATGAAATTTCAAATTGGAATCCAAGTTATTGAGTTGTGGTGATAGTTATATTCAAATATAATTGAATATGACAAATATATTAGTGGTGACAGGTAAAAACTAAATGAGTATAAAATAATAGGGTGGTATAAGGAAGTATCTATTCATATTTTATAAATAACAGTTCTATTCATTTTTGCTCTTTTGAAAAAAACATAGTAGACAATGAAATAACATCACTGATGTTCAGACGTGACATAATTAGGAATATTTTCAGCACTTCAAGCAGAGGGAACCAACCCTTTTCAAATATTACAGAGGATCAGCCTGAAAAGCTCTGTAATAGAAGATAAAAGAAGAAGGCTTAAAGAAAATTTTGTGTAATCTGTTACAATAAACACATTGACACAATCTATTAGTCCAAAGCATCTGACAGTAAATCAGATCATGTCTGGGTGATTATTTTATAAATTCCTTCAAGTAAAAATAGGAGCATTCCCAATCTATATCATATAAATATGAATCTCATGATATATAGTACTATGTATTTCAAGACATTCAGACCATATTAAATGTTTCCTTGTAGTGAAGTTATTGTGACCAGTGGCGGACTTCCCATTAGGCACGTGCCTATGGGCGCAGCCTCGCAAAGGCGGCAGCGGTTTTTTTTGTACCGATGAGTTTTAGTGACAATAGTAATAGTACCTAGTTAAATTTGGTGAATGTCATAATGTGAACCTCAGTTAAATCAGTGGCTGATCCAGCAGGGGGCTGATCCCCCTGAGAATAGAAAATTTCCTTTTATTTTATTGTTTTTTAATTTTATTGATGGAACCAAAATAAATTTTTTAAATTTATTTTTATAAAAAGTCTTTAAATATTATCTTATCTATATTTCTTTGAACAGGTATGAAAACGGATTCCTATGGTGAAAAATTAAAAGCATTATATTACGTTGGGACGTTTCCAATAAATTCGCAAAGGGGCGGCGGGCTGAATTGTGCCTAGGGGCGGCACCATGGCAAAGTCCCCAACTGATTGTGACATATTTGCAATATGGATTCCAGCATACCAATATGTTTCATTTTATAATCCTATTATTTTATAAAAATAAAACTTTACATAATATTGACCAGAACCATGTAGAATTACACAGTTGACGAGCAGAAAGCCGATGTAGCACCTGTAGGGCATCATTTCATGATGCTCTAGATCAGGCTAGTCCAATACTACCCCTTCCTTGTACTTTATTGGGTCCCCCATTGGAGTTCTCTCCTTAGCATTTTCTTTGTCTCATCTTGATATAAAATGACATCTTCCATCTTATCTGACATCTGTGATGGATGTTCAAGGGGATGTATTGGCTGCTCTCCCTTGCTTTGAAGGATTTCTTTTCAAATATGCAATGGCAACATTTCTTCTGAATTCAAAGAGATCCATGGTAGAGCAAGACACTTTGTGTACAATCCAAGCATTTACAGTTGCCATATAAAACATTTGTGTAAATAAACACCAGTATCACTTTTTACCATGAATAGGAATGTAGAAATTATTGGCTAATCAACTAGCCAATAATGGTGGTAACTCAATCCATGTATTTATTGTAAGATTTTATGACATTTTCTTGTGAAACAGACACCTTTAGCCTTGAAATCCTAATCCGCCATGATGAATGACACAAGGGATAAACAGTGTGCAAAATTTGTCATATCTGTGACACTTGTATTCCACTTCATAAACAGAACTTCACCTTCTGATTCAAACGCTGAATCAAAACTGCTCTTGGCTCTTTGAAAAAATGCTTGATAGCCTTCAAAGACATTTGGACAGACGGTTCTACCCCAGAGTATCAGTAGCTCTAAAACCAACATCTATCTCTCAAATGACAACCAATCTCTGCTGGTAAAGAGATTGTCAAAAACATCCGATGGCTTTTAGGCTCTTGAACTGGAGAAACATACTTAGAAGAACACAGGACCCTAAAAGCAAATCTTCTCTTTTGTGTACAACTACTTCCTTACCACAGTATAAATTGAAGCTGAAAGAGTATCCACTTGACCGAACTACGGCTGACTCCTATATGGCCGGTTCACTTTGAAATCCAAACTGACTTCATTTTTTAATCACACAGAGAAAGACCAGGCCCAATGTATCTTCAAACACACAACATGAACTCTAAGTACTTCAAACAAATTGCAGAAAGCAGGCTGCGCCCTGCAAACTGACAGCATGATTCAAAGACGTCCCACACAAGGATAAAACAATCATACACTCTCTCCTTCACATTCTGTTAAGCATAATAAATATGTTCTGGTAAGTATTTCAAATTTGAAATATAATGTTTAATATAGGTAATACATAATTTATAAAATATGAAAACTAGGTAGAGTGTCAAACTCTAAATAATACTTCCAAATCAAACTACTCTAAAATGCTTGAAAAAGGACATTCAATGAAAACATTGCTATTATACTATTAATGTAGTTTCTTCCATAAATTTAAAAATATAAAATACGACCACCCTATTCTATAGGACGATGCTAGGCATTAACGAGTTAACCATTTAGAAAACATATTAGTTTTTAGCTCAAAATCATTAAATTTTTGTTCTATTCCTCTAGATGATTTTGACATGTTCCTTGTAGGTTATTTACTACCTCTTCTACTTCTATTGTCCATAGCTTTCTATGAAGCAGATGTAACAACTTCAGAATGAAAGGTATTTTCAACCATCAAACAATGTTGTTTTGTCTTCATGTTAATCGTTACACTTTTTAAAGAATAGTGGGTATCATAAAACATTCTTCTTGTAAATTTAACAAAATATGTTTCTCTTCCAAGTAACAGATATTTCAGGTGTCATATAATAGATTGAACAGACAATTCTCCCAGTTGAATTTTAGCTAATGTTGTACCAAGGGACAGTAGCAATGTTATTAACCTGAGTTTTAAAAGTTGGTATTGTGATTCTCAAATAGCTAAACAAACAGGAAGTTTTAGTAGTGACTAGGAAAGTGGTGTCTTTGTTGTGTAACAGTAGCTTTTCTGTGCTTAAAAACAGCAATTTAGAACAAAATTTGTCCACAAACTACAACAAATTTAATAGTAAATGCTTTTGTAATCTGAGTTAAGAAATGATAAAGTAAGACTGAGAAATAAGTTAACAGAGTATCAAAATCTATTTAAAAACAGTGCAGCAGTCAATAAGCCTGATAAGTTCATTTAACGCTTTCTAAAAAAATCTAAAATTAAGGATTTTAGATCTAAACAGGAACTTTCAATTCACTTTTCAAGCTTGAATTCTAAAGTTGAAAGTATTGGTGGCAATGTAAGCAATACTTTTGTTCAAATTCTAGGAACCATTGTGAGTGATTTTGGTAGTGATTTGGCCAGTTTTATGAAGTGGAACCATTGATTTTGTATATAAAAAATTCTTTTTTTTTAAGTAGTGCTAATAATGAATAATTATTTTTATAATAAATAGTAATTAATAAATGTTCCAGTAAATATTATTATTATTATACTACTGGTATCACTTGGCAAAAAGTTACTATTTACTGATATATTTCAGCAGACTCGTAGATCAATGCTTGTTGATTGCTGTGAGTCATGAACAAGATTGTTGCTCAGGTGTGTTGTCTAAGTATGTGTCTGTTGTGTATTTGTGTTCTGTGGTGTGTTATTGTTCATAGAATAGTTGTTAATTATGTATTCAAATATAATATTAAATTGTGAGTGTGCTTTATCGTTCAGAATGTGTTGTGGATGGTTTTTGTGGTGTTTGTACATCTCATAGTCTTCTGTTGTATTTATTTTGTTGCTTTTTCAATGTAATGAAGGACTTTTAGATTAGTTTCTATATTGGTGTATGTGTGTAGTGTGTTCTGTATGTGATTGACGAAGTTTGATTTGGGCTGGTGATTTTTATGTCTTTTATGTGTTCCTTTACCGTGTGGTGACGTTTCTCTCTGTTTAACCTATGTAGAATCTGGGGCAGTCGTTACATGGGATCCTGTATACTCCTGTCCTGTTGTGTTAGTTCTGGAGTGTTTTTGTACTGTGTAGGTGTTTTCAGTAGTGTTTGATGGCTACTTTGTACCTGAGTTTATGGAATGAGGAAGCTATTTTTTGTGATAAGATAATGTGTATGATTATGTGTTTTTGTATTTGCATGTTTTTGTTGTGTTATGAGTGTGTGTGTGTTGCTCTTTGTGCATAAGGTTGTCTATCAGGGTGTGTTTGTATCTGTTTCTATAGGCTAAGTATTTTATTGAGTTGAGTTTGTTTATTTTGTCTTCGTTGTTCATGTATATGTTGAATAGTCTGTGTATCATGGAGTAGAAGGCGGCACGTTTATGTTCTATGGGGTGATCGGAAGTACTGTGTATAACTCTGTCAATGGTAATGGGCTTTATGTATGTTTTAAAGTGTGTTTTGCAACGGGCTAAATGCCACATTTTACCGTTGCAAGTGCAATTGTAAATTTCATAAATTTTAAAAAATTTTGCAGTCAAAATAGCGAAGCTAAAACAAAATGAAAATGCCTTGAGCATAATGGGATAAGGGGATTTTTACATATTTGAAAGGAGGGGAAAAGGTTAAAATCCACCTAGAGAGACCATCGACATTCGAGGGGATGCAAAATGAAGAACGAAGAACAAATTGAAGGAAAGAAAAACCAGATACGGAACTTCCTGAAGGAATTAAATTAAAATTAAGAAATTTGTGGATATTTCGACAACAGGCGGAGAGATCATGGGAAACTCCGTTTTGTTCAACTCTTACAGTGTTTCACAAACCGATAAGTTAATTGAAAAAATGCAAAGCTAAAAGTAAGAGTGATATCGCTGAAATGTAGTTCTGTGTGTTTAAAAACCTTTTGGGGAGGAAACTCTGGGGTTTTTGTCGTTCAACAGCAATGTTGTATGGTCCTCAAGAAAATTTGTTGCAAAAAAGTAGGTCGAAAAACAGTTTGAGTCGTTGCTAATATAAAAAATGAACAGTGCCTAAAATTGAAGTGTTTAAACAATTTAGAGTTAAAAGTAACTAAATTCACGTATAAAATTTAATTTTGAACAGGGTAATGTAAAACAAGGAGTAGATCAAAACCAGGAGTAAAATTAATTTAGAAAAGTTTAGAGAGTGTTGAAGGAGTATTAAAAAACTAGATCCAGGAGTTTAAATTAAAAATATAAATAAAGATGTATAATTTCACATAAAAAAGCATATCGTTTGTTTTGGTCAGGCGGCAACATGGGAACAATGGAGCAGAGGTGACGCCAGTTTTGGACGGGCCCAACATCCAAAATGTACTGTCACAAAAGAGGGGAGAGATGACAACGACAGACCAGGAAGGACTTAACTCTGGAAAAGTCAGATTTTAGTTTCTCTCCCTCTTGAATAAATTAAAAATTTTATTTTGAATTTTTGGGGAACTTTTTGAAATTTTAAAGTTTAAATTTAAATAAATTTTGCAAAAGTTGAAAAGTTCATGTGAAAATGATGCCATTTTTATGTGTGTTGCTATGTCTATATATTTTATACTGTTCTAGTGTGTTTAATTTATGGCCTTTGTTGCATGTGTAGAGAATGATCATGTTATTTTCCATAAACACACTAAATACGAGGCTGGACAAAAACGTTTCCTCCAAGTGTAAGTTAACAATTTCACAACTTTTAGTTAACAAAAAGTCTGGTCGCAAGTAAAAGCCAAAGTGTAATACGAATTAACAACCAGTTCGTCATGAACAGCAACAAGATTTCAATATATATATTGTTTATTTTATAATATTCAAGTGTTTTGATACAAAAAATAAATAGCACATCTTCATTGGTCTCACAAAAAATTTTTAAAAGAGTGAGAAGTTTTTAGTATTAAGACTCAGCAATTCCAATAGAAAAGACCTAGACTATCATCAGTGTTCTGACAAAAGCCAATTCTTATAGCAAAAATTTTTAACAACTTAGATATGACATTACGAAGGAAATATATTTCTATACTTACTTGCATTTTTTACTGTGCAAGTATATTTGTAGTAATCAGGGTCAGAATAAATCTTTAAATACTCAACTGCTAAACAGTCATTAAAGAATAGAGGGTCTCCTATTATTTCACCAGTTTTTCCACTTACTAAAATTATACCACTAACTTTTTGTAAATGAAATTTACAAAGAGTTATTACATCTCTAACTCCATCTTTATTTATGTCTTGGGTTATTACAGGAGTGGAAAGTTCTTCTATCATTCCATACTTGGTAATTAAATCCTCTCTATTTTTCATATTCCATATAACTGCACCTTTAAAACAAAGGAAAATGAATTTATTTAAATTTTAAGAATAAAATTTTAATACTGCTAGATATATTTTCTGCATATTGCTAGAAAATAATATTAATATAAAACACATATTAATATAAAAGTTTTCCTTCAAAATCAATTGTCTATTTAAAATAAAATTTGAAAATATTTAAGCTTAGTTCAGGCGATTACTATTCAGGCGAATATACTAGTTTAAACACTTTCATTAATTTTACCTATGACATCAATAATATAGTAAATTATTCAAGTTTCTGATTAAATTTTGAATTAATATAAAAATTAATTTTCAAACATTTTTCTCAAAAAAATATAGTTTTACAAAAAATAATCTAAATACACTAATTAATCCTTTTCCATACATGGCAAATATTAGACATGATTGAAATATAGTTATTAAAAAAAGTTAAATATTGCCTAACAATTAATTCTCTTCATCAACTGTGAACTATGAATTAACTCATCACAAAAGTTATTAAAACTCAATAACCACAGATGAATTTACACTGACACTTTATAATATAACACAAGAGTATTCAGTTCTTCTGAAGATATTTACCTTGTAAATGCAATGTAAATCAAGTGTTATAATAAATTAATTAATTTGTAGTTGAGTTTTTATTATTTTTTTGTTTTTGTTTTTAGTTAATTGCCTCACAAATTTATTAATAAATGGTTGGTTTCTAAAATAATCTTTTAAAAATCTTGTTGATAATACCAATATGAAACCCATAACGAGCATCTTTTACCTGAAGTTGAATCTAAAAGTCCAAAATAGCCTTCTTTTGCTTGTACCAAACAGTCCTCAACGCCATCTTTATTTCCGTCTATTGAGAAACAATTTAAAAACATAGGGATGTGTAGCAATTGTGTCCACCATGCTATCAGACCAGAGCTACCTATTATTGAAATGACGCCTCCTGATGGAAATTTGTCATTGTAATCATTTACCAATAAAGAACCTTGAAACATTCCAACCAAGTTGCTTCCACCACAAGTACCGCGTACTACGTTCAAGCGCCCTTTTAATTCTGTAGCACAAACCAATAAATGATTCAATATCATATTAAGATTAATTTTATTGGTTCTAGTAAATTTAATAGCATTTATAAAAAACACACCAAAATCTTACTCTATTAAAAATATCATTGTTTGTACATCTTCCATTATAAATAATAATAATTTATTAATAAAAACAAATATAGTAGATGATAAGTAGTAAGTTATAAACAAGTATAACCTTTAATTAATTATAGAATGGGTTATTTTTTTAAATCATATTTATTTATGAAACTGTGCTCTATAGAAATTTTAACAATCGTATATTTTTAAATATATTCATATACATCACTTAAACAATAGTTTATAACTATCCAAACTTTAAATTTAGTAAATTTGTTCGGTAAACACAGACATTTACAATAACCTAGAAATCCTACACATCAACAAAAAAGGACCACATCTCAACACACTAGCACAATATGAAATTTACAGACACACAACAAGTACAAACATATTAAACGAACAAACACAATAAAAATCACACATACTCTTTGATACTATCGAGAACCTACCTTTAAAACCGTCACTGCTTGACCCAACATCTCCAAGCAGAAGATACTGATGAAGATTGGCACATAGCGATCGAAAACATTCTGTCTCAGTAAGTTTTAACAAATTTACTAAATTTAAAGTTCGGATAGTCATAAACTATTGTTTAAGTGATTAATAAGATTCACCGAACGTAATGGACTACAAAATTCAAGATATTCATATAACTATATCTTTGTGTACTATAACGGACTTAAATTACATATTTAAGCAATACAATTAAAATTTTAATTCAACAACGTAAAATTCAAATTTTAATGAAAAGTAAAGGTTTAAAAGTTAATTTATATTTTATATGAAAGTATTTTTTTATTTTTATGAGAGTGAAGCCACAAAAGATAAGGAAAAAATCCAAAATCAAAGCAGAGAGGTCATCGATGATTAATAAATAAGAATACATGAACAAAAATGAAAAATATATTGCTGATAACAAGTATAAAGAACTAAAAAAAGATCCCACTGATAAATATTAAAATGAATTAATAAATATTATAAAAACCTCATACATATTATTTAATCCGAAAATAAACAATGATATTATAAATAATAAACCGAAAATACCCCTACTAAACGGAATTATAAAACTACATAAAGAAAATAAGCCAATTAGACCTATCATTAATTTTAAAAGTGCACCTTCTTATAAAATACCAAAGGTTATAGCTCTAAAATTAGAAGATAAAATTAAATTAAAAAAGAATCACACTATAAAAAACACTTATCAACTAGTAGACAAAATTAGAAATATAAAAATAGACAACGTTAAATTATTATCTAATTAATATTAATTAATTAATATCATTTGATATAAAGAATTATGTATACAAGCATACGTTTAAATGAAACATACAAAATAATAAAATATAATTTAATGCTGTACACATTAGATAGAAAAAGAAATTTTAGAAATAATTTATGTAAATAAAGTAATATTAAATCAAAATTACTTGTATTACAACAACCAAATATACAGGCAAGAAGATGGTTTAGTAATGAATTCACCTCTGTTGTGTATCATGTCTGTAATATTTTAAAAATATATTGATGAAGAAATAATTAAAATTATTAAAAAAATATGACAACAATGGACTATGGTACAGATATGTAGATGATGGATTATATATTTCCACAAAAAATGCTATAAATCTAAACCTAATAATTAACGACATAAATCATATACACAATAAAATACAGTTTACACATGAAATAGAAAAACATAATGCAATACATTTTTTAGATAAACAGATAAAATATTACCTAATTACTCAAATCACCGTATAATCAAAAAATGGCAGGTTTAAATAGCATATTATATAGAATGAATTAAATTCCATTAAATGATATAAATAAGTTAAAAGAATTAAATGTTATATACCAAATAGCAACAAAAATTGATATAAAAAAGAAACACTTATTAAATTAAATAATAACATAATTAAAAAATTAGAAAATAATGTTAACAAAAATAACCATACAACTAAAAATAAAGAAACTATTTGATCTAAATTCGCGAAATTCGTGAAAAGAGAGTCTTCAACTTTTGTTGAGTTCCCCTCGTCAATGCTAGATTAAATTCTAGCAAAATATCGGAACTGCAATTTTATGCACTGCAGAATGAACGGGTTTACTCCACATAATAACTATTCATCATGTATATATATATGAAGTTAATATATTACTAGTGTAAGTAATTTTTTCCACCATTAAGTGCAATGATTTTACCATGAGTGATGAGGCGCCTTTCGGTCACTTGACCATTGTCGAATCACTGATTATTTTTTCTTAATTTTTCTGGTGCGGATGTTCGAACTGTCGTGTTGGTAATAGTTGACGTCATATATGTTTCCTCTTGAGTCTTGTGTATTATGTTTTGAATAGTATGTCTTCTGTAAGGTAGCTCATCACTCAAGGTAAAATCATTGCACTTAATGGTGTAAAAAATTACTTACAATAGTAATATATTAACTTCATAAAGTCAGTGCAACGGAAAAATAATGGATAACGTAAAATATCAAGTATATATATATAAATTTTTTAATAGAAATGATAAGCTACTTTCTTGACAATAGGCTACTAATCAATGAATTTGAGAGTGCATTTTCTTTCTCAAAGATAAAAACAAATAATTAGAAATGTAGGAAATATTACATAAAAAATATAATTATTAATTCTGATCAGAGACAATAACTTTAATAATATCTAAACACTTTTTAAATGTTTTAAACTTGCCTATAGTAGCACTTACTTTGCTTGTTGAGGACGGCTGTTTCGGGAGATGTGTCCCTTTGTCAACTCAGGCCGTAACTCGGGAGTGACACATCTCCCGAAACGGCCGTCCTCAACAAGCAAAGTAAGTGCTACTATAGGTAAGTATAAAACATTTAAAAAGTGTAAGTGATTACTAGTAGCTCACGCGAAGATGGAATCAACAAATGTTTAATAATATTTAAATTAAAAATCTTTAAAAATATATATAATGCCACATACCTATTCCATGATAGGTTCTATCCCATGAAGATCCTTGTTTTAAAATACAGATATTCCAAGGACTAGTCAGAAAAAACGTACAAGTGGTCATGATACCAATTAGTAAAAAACAGACAGATGTAATCACCCTTAAAGTTAAGAATGTTAGTTTCTTGCTGTGGATAGTTTTCTTATCTTTTTTTTCTAAATACTTCACTGTACCAAACATTACAACATCACCTGATTCAATATCCATTTTTAGAGGCTTTGTAACATCCATGTAGAATATGTTACAGCAATAATTACAATTCCTTCTAAGTACTTTACATTCAGTTTCTCTGAAAATAAATACAATTTTAACAATAATATTCTTTAAAGAATAGAGTAATTTTTAATAAATATACTTTTCTTTATAAAGTAATTTTAATAAATATATGAATACATTTTTTTAAAATGTATTCCTCATGAAAACAGAGTCTACATTTCAGAAATATTTTATATATGAATAAATTAAGGATGCCAACAAGGATGTCAACAAGGATGTCAACAAGGTTGCCAACTTAATTTGAAAGATGAAGATTTCATATGCTTCAATTGTGCTATTTCAATTAATATTAGTTAATCTGCACCAAATATTAACATTAATTATTTTCATAAAAAAAGTTTTAAACCAGTAATAAAAAAAAAACATTTTAAAGTGAATTCCTACTGAGGTTAACAACGAAAAATGTTATTTTAGTTACCCTAGAGCCCTATTTATTATATTCTGTGGTAACCATGGCAACAGTTTGAGGTTGTGCAATGGAGGTTTCAACGACAACCAGATGGGGGGAAAAGAATTCATATACAGAGAAACCTCTTTGAACGTACACCCCAACGTACGTACACTTCTCTTGAACGGACATTTTTCTGGGAACCAAAAAATTTAATAATACGTACATAGGATATTTTCCTCCTTTGAACAGACACTCCATTAAACGGACAACGGAGAGCAAAGGGTGCCTTTTTTGTTATTTTGCAGCTCTAATATGCTGACAAATGTACTGCAAAACGTAGCTGAAATAACTATGTATATAATCAGAATGTTATACATGGCTCCTCGCAAATGTGAAAAAGTACATCCTCGCAAACGTGCTGTCAACTACGTGAAAAAGTAGTCGTAATTCATTATGCTGTCAGTGAAAAATGTGGTGTTCAGAAAATTGCAGAGCGTTTTAAGATAGGTAAAACGAGTGCAGCAGAAATGTTAAGAAACAAACAAAGATATGATGTTAAAGAAATTCAGTGAAAACGGAAACCAAGTGTGTGAAGAAACTTTACTGGATATGAATTGGGTAAGACCATAGATAAGGTTGTTTTTTATTGGTTTCAAAAACAATTCCAACTTCCGGGCCCTTGATCCAAACAATAGATGATTTCTAGGTATCTAATGGATGGCTCGAAAAATTTCATACACAAGATATGATTTCTTTTAAAACAGTTTCAGGTGAAAGTGCTTCGGTAGATAGAAATACATTGAGTGAATGGGAAAACAAATTGCCAGGAATTATCAAATCAAATGCACTTGAAGATGTCGATGAAACAGGACTGATTTCCGTGCTTTATCCAGAAAAACTATGTGTTTTAAAACGAAACGCGTGTTGGGGGGATTTCAAAAGAGCTGCTAACTGTTGTACAGTCACGTCGCATCAAAACAACGACGATTAATGATTATTTTAAAAAATCATAGGCTAGGCACTACAGTTGTTCATAAATTAAATTAATGTACACTACTGTATTACAGTTTGTTTCAGTGTTTTATAAATTTGCTTTAGAATTTATGTTTAGTAACAGTACAGTACCGTATTTATTGTACTGTATACTGTATTTATAAAAAGGTAGCCTACATTATCATTTAATTAATGTACATTAGTATTAGTATTAAATACATTAATATTAGGTAAATACTGTAGCCTATTATATATTGGATTAGAAATAAGTGTATAGTGAATAAATACTGTAATCACTTTTGAAATTCGGTTTTTTTCAACACCCCTCCACTAAGCAGTCAGCTCTCATTGGCGGACAAAATATCGAGAACTGTATGTGTCCGTTTAACAAGGGTTTCACTGTACATCTTTGAGAAATATATTTCTAGGTATTGGAAACTTGGCACAGTGCCAAGACATGCTAGACTTCGAACATGAAGATTCTCAGTTCGAATCGGGCTGGAATCCACCAATTTTATAATTTAATTATTGAATAAATATTATGACAAGTATATATTATGACAAATATATGACATTAATTTGTTATTTAATCACTTTAACTTTAGTTTATGACTATCCAAACATTTTAGTAATGGACTACAAAACTCAAGAGATTAATTTGTTATCCGCTATAGGTTAAAAAAAATGTATTTAAACTTGATTGGATGAATAAAAATCCTGTTTTATTAACGATTGAAAATCTGTACAAGATATATATCAGAAGAGTGTGAGCTAATAGAAGGAATTTTAAAATAAACCAGTTGATTGCCTGACACGCCAATGTTCTTATAGCTTGCTATTACAAGTGGTTGTGGAATAATTCTCCCCCACTATGATTTGTAGATATATTTTTTTTATTAGTTTATAACTGTAGAGGGGTTTTTACTGTTATATAAATGTAAGTAAATAATAAGACCCAAGGGACAAATTAGCTAAATTATTTTGATTTTGACTTTTAACTTTAATATAATGCTAAAAAATAATTTACATAATTATGCATACAAATAATTCTAAATGAATGGTAAATTTTAAGTAGTAAAATACATTTTATTTGAAATGAATATATTTATTAAGTGCAGCGCTAACAGACAATCTTTTGGTTTTTGCACTTCAAGCAAATGTTTTTGTTCTATTCCTTTGAGTTGTATGAAACAACAACTGGATCTTGTATTCAGGACATTTGTCTGCATTGTCTGATTTAATCCTTCATCCTTCAGTCTATCAGCTTTGGCCTCTCAACTTTATTGCCTTGAGCTCAAAGTAAGGCTGACATGGCGGTGTGTGTTAGGCTTCATTAATTCTAATGCTAAGTCAGTTGGATACTCATGACATGGGGCATTTTTGAAGTTACAGTTTTTCCTATAAATATTTTAAGTATTTAAGCAATCAACATTCAGTAAATGAAAAAATATAGTAAATGGCCATCTTCCTAAGTGTCTACTGTTATTATACTGACAACTGATAAAATGTGTTAATTTTAACTAAAATGTTAACATCAAGTTTAGTTTAATTAAATTAAACGGTCTGAGTCGACAATGGGACACATCTCCCGAAACGGCTGTCCTCAACAAATATAAGTACAAGTTAACAATTTAACAACCTTTAGTTAACAAAATGTCTGGTCGCAAGTAATAGCAAAAGTGTAATAAGTAATTAACAACCAGCTCGTCATGAAAAGCAACAAGATTTCGATATTAAATATAAATAAGTGCTACTATAAGGAAGTTAGTAAAATATTTACAAGTGTTATAGTTTAATAAAATGTCATAATGATAATAGGCTCTATATTGACTGTATTTGGATCAACTTTCCAGCCCTGTGAATGCTTTAATTAGCCGAAACAACTTAATTTTTTTTAATCACTTTAAAAACTGAAAAGTCTTTCAGGAAAAACATTCTCTGACACTTCATGTTTATGTTTTCATATTCCTACTAAGGAAGGTAAGCATTTATTAGAGACTAACAGCTAGATCTAATAAAAAAAAAATGTGTAACATTTCTGAATGATCTCGCAACTGGCTGAATAAACTGCATGACTAAGTGCTAAGCAGAAATACTGATTGAATTGTTTATAGGATTGAACTCTTATATACATCTCTAAATTACTTGTGTCTAAAGTAGTGACTTAAATTAAAGCAAATATTTTCATTCTGTATTTTGCAAGTTTACTTAGTAAACCCTAACAGTGCTGAAACCTATTAGCTGTTCATTTCAGGGTGTCTAGTAAAATAGCTTGAAGAAATTCCCTGAGTTTTCCCTGACTTTTCCAGGGTGTCTAGTAAAATAGCTTGAAGAAATTCCCTGAGTTTTCCCTGACTTTTCCTCTTTTAGATGTCTATAGAAAGCCCAGTTTACATTGGGCCCATCCATTGATATCTGAAGGATCTTGGATAAATCCAGACTTTGAAGAACGAATTGAGTAACTCTTTTGCTTTTGTGTCTGTAAGGAACACAGAGCCAAAATATCGAGCTTTCACTTCATCCGTCTCTGCATCCCAATACCTAACACTCAAATCCATTTGGGCTCTTTGTGATATTTTGTTTAAACTTTCATCAAAGCCAATTACATAGTTAGAATTTGAATTTAATGATGTCAGTAACAGGTCTTTAATATAATTTGATAAACCGAATACAACACTATAGGAAATTTTATCTTTCCCCAATCTCATATTCTGTGCAATGGTGCTATCAGGGAACATCCTTAGAAAGAGGCACACACTACCTTCTGCATTGCGTAAAGAAGTGTTGCATTACTAAATTCACACACCATATAATCTCTGCTTCAGTCACTTCATCTTTTAGTTTATATTTATCCTAAGGAAGGAGGGGTGGTAATGACGACATCTGCATGACGCGCTTGCCCGCTACGGCAATGAAAACTGGAACCTTCCATGTTGAAATAAACAGTGTACAAATAATCACCGTCAAATAAAACACATACTACCACGAGTCTAGACAAATAGCTGGCTACGAATGTTTACACATAGTTCTGTGTGGTCAGAAACAGACTGAGTTATCTGTTATCCCCACCTGTCCATATGATAACAGAACCACTGGGCACCCCAAGGCCACGGTCCAGGCTAAAACCTCCCAGCTGTACCAACTCGACATGTTTAATATTTATTGACATAAGTGCTGAAGTCATAGCAACGGGCTTATCAAATAAATAATGGGCATCTAAATAAAGAAGTGTTATTTCCTGACTGCCCTGGCCCTAAACCAGCCCGCTGGCTTACAATAACAAATATTCGAGAGCAATAGCCACTAGTTTTGTTTCTAATCAAAATAAATATTTTCCCGATTTTTTAAAATTTTCCCTGACTTTTCCCTGAATTTTCCAGAATCTTAAAATTCCCTGACTTTTCCAGGTTTTCCCTGTCACTAGACACCCTGCATTTACATCAACATTGACTTTGAAAACTTTCTTAGAGTTAGGAAGAAAATTATAATGGAGCCAAGTATATCCAATCTTCTACGTTTGTTTCAATCTCAACGTTTGTTGCATCCCAAAGATGCCAACAGTATATCAGCAATATGAATTGATGATCACTCATGAAAATATAGATCGCCTCATAACACCTGTGTCTCAACTGTTATCCCATATGCTCATGATATTTCTTCTACTGGAATCTATAACACCAGCTAACTATACATTAGTATTGTTATTATTAATATATAATGTAAGAAAAGTTAATGGTTGGTCTAATAAGACCAGTTTTAATAATAATAATAAGAAAAAAAATTATTATTATGACTAACAAAGCCTTTATTTTATTGATTTGTGTATGCTTAGTACCCCTTTCCCTGAAAAAATATTTTTCACCTTATCTTTTTATAAATTTGGGTAGTTGTTTATAAGCATGGCCACCTGCTATATTTTGGAAAATTGTTCAAAACGACCAAAAAGGAGAATATCCACAATTTCAGCGGAGGCATATGTTTGTTAATGGCTGCGGAGTGATACAAATGTTTCGTGATGTCATAACTGTAGTTGGTGTTTTAGCTATCTAAACTTTACGAAACAAAAACACGTCTTGAAGCTATTATATTGATAACTATTATTTTTGTTATTGCCAGGAAAGGTGAATTTTTATACATCTATATTGAAATATACCTATGAAGTATCCAGTCAGGATAGAGTTGGTTCTAATTTTATACATTTAACCATCTAGTTAATGTTAATATATAAAATTAAAACCAAATCTAACATGACTGAACACTTTTTAGGCATATTTTAATATTGGTAAATAGCAATGTATAAATTTAAAACCAAATCCATCCTAACTGGTTACTTTATAAGTATATTTAAATATATATGTATGCAAATACCATAAAAATTAAGCCAAAACGTTGTTTCTCAAATATCTCCACACGTAAGGTAGCGTGACGTCACTGTACCACTCCGCGGCCAATGCACAACTTAAAGCACTGTGACGTCAGAATCATTTGTTCACTAAGTTATCATCACAACTTATGCCTCCGCACTGAATTTTTACCCTACTTTAAATATTTAAAAAAGTAACTATCCTCAGTCAAAATATAAAAAAATTCTTGTGAATATGGTCCTTTTTGTTGGTTTTGAACAACTTTCCAAAATATCGTAGGTGGCCGGGCTACAAAAATAAATAACTACCTAAATTTGTACAGAGTGTATTTTATCAAGCCTATCATTATCATTCAAACATATTTACAGTAGTTGCAATAATTTTTGCTTTGCTTACTAGCCTATGTCTGGTAAATGCTAGGAAAATATTGTGTTGTTGAGTGCAAAAAGTACGATCTATACCAGATTTTAAGTACAATCTTATATTTATTTTCTAACCTGTGTAAAATTTACCAATGTTCAGTAATAAACTCAAGAAATTCTCTATTTTTTCATCAACGCTGCTTTCATTATCAAAACATCTAAGATAGTCTTCTGGGCCTTTAACGCCAAGTACATTTTTATTATTGTCATTATCACCATCTTCTAATAACCCTAACGGGATTCGCTTACTATTCTTTTCTGCCATATTATAAACCTATTAATAACACAATAGTAGCAAAAAATATGAAAAAATTATATGAATCAAACTAAATAGATAGAACACAAGTGGTCTCACGGTTAGCATCCCAATTTGACACACGAAAAATAAGTTATTTTTAATAAGAACACAGAAACATATGATTTTTCAGTCCCTGCACTGACTATTGCAAGAATTGTGGAAAGAAAGCTATACACGGTACTATCTGACAGCTTTTCACTCAATGTTTTAGGTATATGATTTATGGGTGTGGGAGAGGTGGGTTGTATACTATTTATTGGAAAAAAGGGTGTTAGATTCGAGTATAACACCCATTTTCAGTACTTAGTAGACAACCAACTTAGTCCCTGAGCAACAGTCTTGTCAATGACTCACAGCAATGAATAATGCGCTGACCTAGTGTGAAACGCGTCTGCTAAATAAATCAGTAAGTAGTGGTTTTTGTCAAGTTAATACAAAAAAAGCATAATTTAAGTAATTAATTTTACCTCAAAAATATTAACATAAAATATTTTAACTTTAATTAAACTCTTGAATTTTGTAGTTCATTACGTTCCGTGAATCTTATTACACGTGTCTCAGTAAGTTTTAACAAATTTACTAAATTCAAAGTACGTATAGTCATAAACTATTGTTTAAGTGATTAATCTAATTAAATATTCAACTGAAGCTCAAGTAAAAAAGTAAATATATTTATAGCCCTATGTAAGAATAGGAGATTCTTTATATAAAACACGAATTAATTTTCAGTATTTTTGCTTAACCGGCATTGTATCTTAACAAAACCGGCACCTTCACTATTTTTTTCTTAATGACACTTTTTTGTTTGTAATCTTTACATCTTTCATTAAACTTTGTTCTGTAGCATTTATAAAGATTTTAAATACAGCTATTTTTAATCTAATTATTATAATTATTATTTATTTATCAACTAGCTGTTAGCAAGGAGTAGACAAGATCTGTATAAGTAGCCAATATTAACGTTAAATTTCACAAATGAATATTATTTACAAAAATTAACTACTCTAAAAGAATATATCCAACAATACACAAAACTTCCAAAGTAATAAATTACCTCTATATTAGGAATTGATACTGACAGGAGCAGAAAGCAGACGGGACAGACGCACTTTTTTGCTCGGTATGCGCTAGCTCCCAGGGCATTGGTTACGATATCTGGGGATGCAGGTACAAAATCAATAATTAAAGTCTGCTACAATTGCGTTCGCCTTAAATGTCTGCCTAACAGACATGACACAGTATTTGATTAAATTATTAATTTTTTTGCACTAAAGGATAACTTTTATCTTTACCATTATTGTTTCTTTAAATAATTACTGTTAATTTTTCAAATTTGTTATTTTATTTTAAATTACTGAGGATACTATTTAAACATAAATACTATATGAATTTATGAATACCTCTGTGAGTTTTTAATGCAAAAATTTTTCATTTTTAATGTATTGTTCATGGAGATGGTATTCCATGTATTTATAAAACACTATAATATATATTATTCTAATATATGTTGAGAAAATCACTGTCCAAAGATCATCGAGAAAAACATGAGGTTTGTCAACAATTGCTAACTTTATTACCTTTCATTACATGATATTGATATTATCAAAACTAATCTGTATTGCATTATCAATATGAGAATAAGAAAATTATCGATAATAGCAATCTAGTTCAAGCTGATATGTTAAGAGTTTATATCATAGATTTAATATTCTATCATTAGTATCAACATTCTTTTTTGTTTTGAAAGGTAGTAAAAAGGTATTTATTTCTCGTACCACGTGTACGATTTTAGCAAAAACAATTATACCGACCAACTCAGAAAATCATCAGGAATACGAAACAAATTATTAAAACTCTTGCTCACGCCCCAAACACTAACAATTTTGGGAAATTGTAATTCTCCCTATACATTGTGCTAGAAGTACTGGTGAAAATTCAAATTAACCACCCCCAATACAATGTATATAAGATGGATTTAAAAAAAGTCCTGAAGCTATATTGACAATTATTGTTTGCTATTGTCACGGAAGGTTAATTTTATATACCAATGAAGTATCCAGTCAGGATATATTTGGATTTTATACGTTTAACCAAATGTGCACATGGTAGGCTAGAATGCATATTAACTAATCCCAGAAGGCGAAGCAATGTAAGGCAAATACAGCCTTTTGATTGATTGTGTAGCTTCTCCCACTTCACCACCAACAACTTAAAATCTAAATCTTTAACTCTTTGTTGTAATTTTAAACAAAATTACTATTTACCTACATTAAAATATACCTATGAAGTATCCAGTCAGGAAAAATTTGGTTATTATTTTTTTCAACATTACTATCTATCTTTATTAAAATATACCTACGAAGTATGCAGTCAGGATAGATTTGGTTGTAATTTTCTGCATCGGCAATAAGTCTAAATATATATCAAAATTACAACTAAATCTATCCTGCTTGGATACTCCGTTGGTATATTTTAATATAGGTACATATTAATGGTTGAATAAAATTATAACCTAATCTATCCTGACTGGGTACTTCGTAGATATATTTTAATATAGGTATATAGTAATTTGTAAAACTAAGTCTTGACAAAATCTAGATGTAAGTTAGTGCAGTGCGCTGTAGTTACAGAGCAACATTTAAAATGTGAAAAAAGTAACTTTCCGTATTTTTAGTGGAAAATAAAGTTGATATTCGTGTTCTACGTATTAAAACAAGTAATTAAGAAAGAAAAAAAAATTTAAGGGACCAATATCACAAAGATCGCATTTTTACCATTTTTTTTTATTATACTAATGTAGTTAAAAATTGGAGCATTTAATTCACGCCAAAATATTATAATATGTACTTGTACGTAAACATCAAATGTTTATGATTTCAACTATATCATTTGGTAGAATTAATAATATTTAGCATACAGAGTAGGTATTTTATAAATTACTTTGGTAATTAGGATCTTCAAATGAAATAAGTAAATTGAACTAAGTATATTTGTTGATTCCATCTTCACGTGAGCTACTAGTTTTCACTAAACACTTGCAAATATTTACAAACTTGCCTGTAATACCACTTACTTATATTTGGAGTTGACAATGGGACACATCTCCCGAAACGGCCGCCCTCAATAAATATAAGTAAGTGCTACTATAGGTAAGTTTGTAAATATTTACAAGTGTTTAGTGCACCTAGTAATTAAACAATAATTGCCATACCTATAATATAGGTACCTATGACATATTATAATATAATGTGAAGCATATAATATGTTTTACTTTAGCAAATACCAAAATTACCACTTTTCTCATTTATTAAAGATAATATTTATGTGGTTTTGTATTTTCATTCAACCCAAAACCTGGAGTGCCAAAAAGTTGTTTTCAACGTCTCCTTCAAAAATTGAATGACGTGGTAGTAGCTGACAGACTTGAATTTCGTTTATTTCCTTAAAAACCCACAAAATGGTAAGGGTAAAGAATAATAGTCACTCTTTGTATTATTAAAATAAATAAGTACTTTTATTCATTAAATAAATACCTAATGAAAATTCAAATTAGTAATAATATACATAGTAGATATACATAATAATATTCATACATAATACATTATGTATTAAAATTTGTGGAAATGCAATAAACAAAAATATCCAGAGTCCAAAACAATGAATTTTTACTTATCTATTTTTTTAAAGCATATTATGTGTTCCACTAAAATGGAATTTATTCTTTTATTATTTATGTAAAATTTGCTACAAATAATTTGCTACCTTCTTGTCTATTAGGTAGGTATGTCATTTAAATTAAATGCCTAAAAAAAATGAACTGTTTTCTTTAAAAGTAACTTCTACCCATTGATATTCACAGTAAAATTTAAGAATAAAAAATACTAATAAGTAAAATAACAAAACAAGAATGATGTTAAAGCTGACTTTTTTTGTACATATAAAAATAAAATATTAATAAAAATACATCCAAATTTTTTTTTTGTATTATTATTTATGGCTTTTATTATAAAGCACAGACTGTTGTAGACAATGGACACGCCTTCTTGGTACCTCACTAAAGGCGGTGTAGTTGTTCTCCTTCAGATTGTCTAAGCGTTTTTTAGCCCCGCGAACTCGACCAGCTGCCTGATTTTTCTTTGCCGCTAACAACTTCTTGCGTCTTCCAATTGAAGTAGGTTGTACGCCTATAACATTTGAATGACTCCTTCGCTTAGAATCAACTTTATTTTTGGATTGCATACCATAATATTTCCCAAAGGTGTGCATACTAGAAATGAGACCATTTTCTGTGTTAACAAATCTCTTAATATTCTGGGTCATTTTTTTAAATGCAGATAGGTATAGCAGTTGCGCACTTTTCAAACCGTTTTTTATTCACACAACCATGACATCAAAAATCTCCAAATCTTCACTCAAGTTTTCCATTTGTTCCATAGGCGAATCCTGTTCAATGTCGCTTGAAGTAGAAGTCACAGTTGAAGATTCAAATGATGATGATGGTAGATTGGATTTTAAATGATTACTTTGAAACTGTTTTAGGGGTTATAGCCACCCTGCAGGAGGGACAGTGCCAGTCATCACAAAAAACACAATTTCCTTAAATCTCCGGGAAATGACATTAAAACCGCTATTAATCTAATTTCCTATACTATTTAATGCAGCTGTAGCATGGGAGCACAGTCTCCCAGTTTGGCCGAAATAGCAACTGCAGACTCCTGCAATGATATCCACTTCATATCTTGTCCCACTTGATCCGCTTATGACAACAAATTGTCCTTGCCCTTCTTTATCAATGACAGTATAGTCTTTATCTTCCTGAGATCCAACAGTATTCTTCAGCATCATTTTAGTGTATACATAACGTGCCTGTGAAAAGTCAAGCATACGTTTCTCCATGTAGGACTCGTATCTTGTGAGAAAATAGTCCACCAGTTTACTAAATTATATGCCATGAGGCGACTAAATATACGATCCTTTATTACCCTAAATACCACTTCTACATAATTTGTGGTATTACTCCCATGTACCATCAGATGTTGCCGTAAACAGGACGCCAAATTTTGTCTATTGCACCAGCGACGTCCGTAATGCTCAATGAATTTGCCCTACGTTTGGTCAATGCTGCTATTTAGTAATACTAAGTGGTTTTGTAACATTTCCTCTTCTGTACTAGAGTATTATATATTTGTAACTAAAAAGTACAACTCCTTCCTGTGGTCTTGGTCAATACCATGGTTCTTGTCGCACAACCAAGACCACGTAGCTTTCAAAAAATGAAATTGGCAAAGGAGCAACTTAGGTTAGGGAAAGATATGAGACATCGGTGTCCTCTCCTTTAAGTCATTGTCGGTCAGAATGACTGACAGGTATTTCTGGCTAAAAAATGACTGGCTGGGTATTATTTTCACCAACTCCACCAGGGCTTCTTCAAACAGTTCCTCCCTTTTACTGTCCGTGACTATGGCCCCTACAGGAATACCTCCTGCAGCACAGGGTGTCACAAAAAAAAAGATCCGGTACCTCTATTTGTCAATGCCCCCGGCAGCGTACACCAAGACTAATTAATTTGCCTGCATTAACTTTATGTGGGCTCTAGCCATAATAGGTGTACAAATAATCACAAAATAATGTCCACTGAGATGTTTCGATTTAAAAAACCTAGCCTGCCCCTCACTATTTTTACTGTACTCCAACAACTTTTTTTCCAAGGTGTGAAACATCTCTTCACCATCAAAAGAACAATATTCCTCTTTAAACTCCTTCTCAAAATGTTTTTGAGCCACCGAATATGAAAGAATATGGTGTGCATCAGCAGAAACTTTGAAATAATTATCTCCATACTACTTCAAAAGTAAATCAGTCTTCAGCAAATGAAGCGCAGAAGCAACGTTATGGCCTTCTATGAAGAACTTTACTAATATCTCCTCAGTTTCTTAGGACATGTTCCTGTACTTCAAAGCTTCAGGACTATTAATTTGATGATTATGTGAAGATTTAAAGGTATAAAACAAGGCCATTCGGGCAGCGAAGGATCTTTATTTTCACTTCAAGAACCTTAAAAAAAACACACACATATATTACAAAACTTGAATCATAGAAGAGTGCAAGAAGGAGGGGGTATTCCACAATCGACTAAGAAATTATTTATCAGTAAGTAGATAATACAAGGTCATTTTGTAGAGGGTATTTCATTAGGTACCCTCTACAAAAAAAATATGGAAATAAAGTTATCAGAAGTAATTTGTCCACTGTTCAAAACCGACTTTTTATAAGGTATGTCGTTATAATAAACATTTAGTATATATTATATACATACATAATACAATTGTTTTATATGTGCATGTACTTGTTAAAAATGTTGAAAACCACGATTAAATATGTAAAAAAATATATTCAACCATATCAACCTTATGGAGTTTTTAAACGAAAATACAAATTCGTGAATTTTGTAGTCCATTTCGTTCGTGAATCTTATTAATCACTTAAACAATAGTTTATGACTATCCGAACTTTAAATTTAGTAAATTTGTTAAAACTTACTGAGAAAGAACGTTTTTGATCGCTATGTGCCGATCTTCATCAGTGTCTTCTGCTTGGAGATGTTGGATCAAGCAGTGACTGTTTTAAAGGTAGGTTTTCGATAGTATCAAATATTATGTGTGATTTGTATTGTGTTTGTACGTTTAATATGTTTGTACTTTGTGTTTTTGTATGTCTGTAAATTTCATATTATTCTAGTGTGTTGAGATGTGGTTCTTTTTTGTTGGGGTGTAGGATTTCTAGGTTATGGTAAAAGTCTGTGTATTTGTGTCCTATTTCTTTTATGTGATTGTAAAATGTTGAGTTTACAGTCTTATAGTCGTCCTTAGAGTTTGACTTCTAGAGACACGCTAACTTATTTTTCTTTGACCATGCTCCAGCCACCAGATGCGTTGATAGCATCTGCATCATAATTCTCCCACCACAAACGCCCGAATAGTAGGAATTTAAAAAATAACCAGTTCCAAAGAGCCACCCTCTGTTAGTAATAATATTTCTAACAATTTTTTCAAAAAGTATTTCTTTTTCAAGTTTTGTTGTTTTATCCATTAAAATTAAAATTTTGTTAAATTCTTTCCGAGTTCCTTTTTTCCTAAGAAATGGATGTATCTTTAAAAATAGTACTTCTTTAGTTATAATACTTAGTTTCATCTTTGCGTTGATCAGTCAGTCATTGATTCAATCAAGGCATTGTATTCCCAAACAAAAGTTTTATACAAAAATGAATAAAAATAAATACACAAAAACCTCTTAACCACAAACTTTCTTTAATTTACCCTAATGTACATTTCAGTTACAAAGTAACCATCCTCAGAGGGGTAACATACAAAGAGTCTTTGTATGTTATCCCTCTGAGGATGGTTACTTTGTAACTGAAATGTACATTAGGGTAAATTAAAGAAAGTTTGTGGTTAAGAGGTTTTTGTGTATTTATTATTAAATTCAACCACAGTATATTCCTAATAAATAGTAAAAATGAATATTTAGACAAAAGTTTTTTAAGACAATAACATAAACTATTGTACATAATGATTGCAAAACTAACTTTTATATTAAGCACATTAATGATTTATAATTTGGGGGTCATTAATTTGTTTGATAAAAAAATTAAAAACAAGAATATATATTTGTTGATTCACTTGAGCTACTAGTTTTTTAACTAAAAACACTTGTAAATTGTAACGTTCTGAGTGGACAATGGGACACATTTCCGAAACGGCGGTCCTCGACAATATAAAGTAAGTCCTACTATAGGCAAGTGTAACAATTTACAAGTGTTTTTAGTTAAACAAGAATATATATAATTGGAGGGGCAAGAAAGGGATAAGGGATCTAAAGGATTTCTTATTGGTGAAATATTTGCCAATTATAAAACTCCAATAGGAGCACACTATTATTAATTTATTTTAATTATAAGAAACATTTGCACAATTAGATGCCAAAAATTGTTGAAACTGCAGGAAATCTTTTAGAAACTATATGTAAGTTTAAAACAAGAATGTTGCAATAATCTTTTTAAAAGCATTTGAACTAATTTCTAAATATTTACGTTCAACTGATTTACATTTAGGAACAGCATACTCCATGGTTTGGTTGGAAATCAGCATATTTTAAGAGGATTTAAGATAACTGCAAAAAAAGATACAAAATTTGCACAACAGGGAAATGAAAAAATAAGTTGATGTGTGGTAGAAGAGTTTCTAGTTCAAAGGAATATGAGGCCAAATTTAAATAGAGAAACATCTACTGCAACAGGCTTAAATTGAGATTTAAGAATTTTAATAAAAATTTTCAATTGAAATTTTTTAAAATGTAATTCATGAAAACAAAGAGCAAAACCAAAATGTAGTCCCATAGGCATATAATTAACGATGAAAATAGTAGAAATGAGTAATAGACAAACCATTTAAAATGAAAGGGGGTTCTTGTAAAACTAAAAGAGCTAGAAGAAAGTCAAAACCATGCTAGAGACCATCGACAGCTAGAAAAACGAAGAGGAAATGAAAACCTCGAAAAATGCAAAAGTTAATATTTATAAAGGTTTTTGCACAAAAACCGTCATGGCAGAACACACACTGACAAAGCCCAGAAGGGATAACCTAACATCGTCTCACTAATCTCGTCATCTCTGAAGGCCATTGTCATTGGTTGGTTTCACCACTAAAAGCCTATGCCACTCAGTTTGCTTGCTTTCAGCAGCACTTCAAAATCATAGAAATATGGTAAGATGAATTCTGCAAGCACCTTGTGTGTGAACTCTGACAAGTTAGCTGTTTACAGCTGTTAAACTACCATGATTTCCTGCAACGATTAGAATTGTCTTGATAAATGCTTACCACTTTTGAGAAAAATGAAAATCTGATACTGTTATTGACAAGGGTCATTTCTTTCTTAATAACATTGATTTGAACAGGTAGTAGAACAAGTGTTTGCCAACTATTAAGTAATGCACTTTGGCTTGTAGGGAGATGAGGTGCAACAAATTTTTAGAATCAATTTCCAAAAGTTTTATTTTTTCATAGCTGTTTATATATCTAAATTTATTTCTTAATAATCCAAAAAGTGTTGAAGAAATAAGGAATTAAATACAAATAGGTTTGGTAAAAGAAATATAATCTGTTTTATGAGTGTTTTTAAAAAAAAAATTGAATTACAGTAGAGCCTTGAAATTCCAAGTCCCGATTTTGCAAGCTTTTGTAAATTCAGCTCAGTCGCCGACATTTAAAAACCTTTCCATGTCAGCACTAGTTTCATATAAAGACTAAAGTGCTGAATGGATGGATATTCTTAATGAGTTTGTTCCCAAAACTGAAAGCTTTTTAAAAGCAAAGAATTTGCCTCGGAAGGGTATTTTACTGTTAAGACAATGCACCGTCACGTTACTTTTTACAATCTCTCTTGGAATTGTCTGAAGGGGAGGAAAGCATTATAAACTTTAAAAAAATTACATTCAAAGGAGTTGCGTACTGGATAGTTGAATCATTGAACAAAATAAAAAAAGAAAAATCAAATAAGTCGTGAAATAAAACCCTGAGTCATAATGAAACTGTTAACTGTGTTATTGGTCCACAAGAGGAAACGGATTTGACATTTCTTATCAAGAAACTTCTAGGTTGTAAAAACTCCAATGTGAACAATTTGAGATAACGGATGTTACAGTTATTGAAATGGTACACATTTCTACTGAAGGCTGTGATAACTAGAATAAAGATGAAGGTTTGACCTGAGGCAGTACAAGAGGGAATATCACAGTGAAGGAACGACAGCCTTGTAAACTGCACTACGATATATTAAACAACCGACAGACACCACACCAACAGATGTACTTCTGCACGACACCGTAGCACGGAAATGATCTGATAAGCAAACACAGAAGACAAAAACTTTTTCCAAATAATGTAGCAACCGTAATGAACAATGTATTCAAAAGCAACATTAATTTATGCAAGTACTGTAATAAATAAAGTTCTATATGTGTATTTTGTGCTTTCTAAATCATAGTATTAGGATTCATTAGAACTCTTGTTTTTTTTCTAATATATATATTTCTTTGTAATTCAAGTTTTTGGTAATCCGAGGTTTTCTTGTCTCATCTACTTTGAACTATCGAGACTTTACTATACCTTTACTTTGCAAAACAAGGTGAACAGTAAAATATAAATCCATTTGAATACTTTCTGAGAACTTTATTGACTAATTTTTCAGTTAAAGTGAAAATCAATAAAACTTTATACCAATAAAAATTAATGTAGTATAACAGTTATAAATAAATGTATATATTTTTTTAAATTTAAGAATTTGAATAAAAATAATTTAGTATATTTTTTTTTAAAGTGGAAACTACACACAGCATAACTCATCACATGTAACCCGCAGGGGGGTGTGGACTAGCTGCACCTACTAAGAGGGGTTTGGTGTTTCTCGCGGTACTCTAGTCCAACACAAATCTACTGACAATACACACTACACACTTACATTTTCTACACACATTTCAATAACAACACAATCTTTACATATAAAAACCTACAACACCTTCTCCTATGAATTTTTGACTGGTCAGAACTGTTGCTCATTGGGAGTGCTGAAAAGGCTAGAGCTTGACAAACTCTGGTCCGGGATGCTGATTTAAGCTATTTTTACATGTTAGCTAACATTTTTATTGTTATAGATTTATTGTTATGTTGTTTTGTTATTTATTGTTATGTTCCTCTTTATTGTTATAAATTTATTGTTACGTATTTATTTTTATACTGTTATTGTTATGTTCTGTAATTATTGTTTTATTTAAGTCTTATTATATTTATTTTGTTTTATCTAAACTATTTTGCTTTTGTCTTTGCTGTTGATTGGCGATGATAACCACAATTGGTTTTTCACCAGGAAATAGAATAATCAAATGCACATAGACATTTTGTTTAATTTCTATATTTGATATAACTGCAAAATATTCTTCCCAGCTAAAACGAGTTGCCTATATTTTCTCTAAAATGGATATAATTATTGTTCAAGATCATGTGAAGAACTTGATGATTCTGATAATCATAAAAAATGTTAAATTAAAATCATTAGACGTTTGATTGAATGTATGTTAAATACTGCAGTTAAACTATACGTTGAACCTGGTGTTCCTGGTAATATTGAACTTGATACAATTACAATATTCAAACTTGGTAGGTTGAATCAAAATTCTTTAGTGCTTGAAGATTTGGTATGTACGAGTATAATTTTTTTGCATGATTAGATGAATATGTTTTACAGAAAATTTTTGAAAACATGGAAAAAAGGAAATGGTGTAATAATTGGAGAGTAATCAATAACAGCTTGGTTATAGGTTAAAAAAGGGAGAAATTTAGGTTATAGTTGGTTACATTAAATGGAGAAATTAACTTCATAGTTATTTTTAAAATGCTGATATCTTGATGGTGGTTTTAAAGGTAATAGTTTTTAAAGTATAAACCCACAACTACATATTACTTGTGTGTATGTGTGTGTGCATGTTTGAATGTACTATTTGTATTACCATAACAAAGTAATTTATTTTCAGTTTGTGTCGGAAACTTGAACTTTTTATTGAGACAACAATATATGAAATTAAATGATAAAATAAAATTTAATTTTTTTTAGAATTGAAAATATTCTAATTTTAAATAATCTATAAATTCAGGACTGTAAGCACACAAGGTAATAAGTAACTAGGATTTACTCAATTTTCATTTTTTATTGTCAATATTTTGACCATTTTTATTTAAACCACATACATTATATCTAAATAATGATGTAATTGGCTTTTTTGAAATATCAATAAGCTATACCTTAACAAAATCAAATACCAGTTATTTTTCTTTTTTTATAAAACAAAATCTTTCAAGTTTTGGTTATTAAAAATAATATTTAAATATTTACACAATTTGTTTACAAGAATATTTTGTGACAACTTTTAAGGAAAATAATAGCTTTAACGACCTGATAATGAAGCTAATGATTCTACTTTAAACTAATCTAGGATTGCGTTTAAACTCGTTTAAATCTTGCATTTAAACTTCAAAATCAAACTTTTATAAAGTCCAACTGTAAAATAATTACATATATGTACAATAATGTAAAGTTATCTGTATAACAACCTTTTGTAAAATCAACTATCTACACAGAACGATTTTTAATTGTTATTTAAGTATTCATGATTATTAATAATGAATTATTATTTTAATCACAATTGTATACCTTTATTTTAAAAATTGCATTTAATAATACGGAAACAAAGATTCATTCAAGCTTGTAAAAAAAGAATTTGTCTGCTCTGTCTAATTGGTCCTCTTGTTACCAAGTAACCCACTGACCACTTCTACCACTTTGTGCATCAGCTTTCCTTTGTGTCACTTTGGCTTTCCTTGCTTGGAAATGTCTTCTTAATGTAGTGAAAATTAATTTTTTAGAAAAAGCACACAATCTACATCTTGGGTTATTTATTTTAGCCCTGAACAATTTTGGTGGGCACTACCAAAATTCTAAAATATATCTTCAAACAATAGTAAATGAAGCTAAGCTGTCTTCCTGTTATATTTAAATCACTTTCCCTACCTGATGACCATTCCAACTTTGCCTTGACCAACCAAAATATTATAAAAATATCATTTGATATGACCTGATGTACTACAGAAACATCAAGCTTTCCCTATAGCTTATTATACTGCATTATAATATTGCCTCATAACAACTATAACCCCTTATTAGCGGCTCTTGCAATTTACTATTCTAAAATTATTTAGCTATTATTTGTTGCTAATTTATTTGATATATAGATCATGTTTCTCCGAAGGGATTAATTTTCTTTGGTCTGGCAAACACTTTGAACCCTTTAGATGCTCACTTCCCTATTTCCACATAATGTCTTAACACCATGGGAATTTTTGTCTTGATTCTACTAACAAGACTTTTGACTATACTTTACATTGTTTTATTTTACACTTCCTGCTTTAAACCTGATGTAATTAATTTCTTTCCTCTATGTTAAAATAGTGACAATAATTATACAATATTTAAGTTTAAGTTAAACATTTTCCTTCAGATTTATAATACAATACATATTTACTAGATTATATGCTTTTCATTTCATAATTGAAAACTAAACCAAAAACGATAAAACAATATGTTTTTCAATTACACAAAAATTTTCATGTAGCTTACAAATTTTAAACTTGGTCAGTACACTATGTCATGGAAAAATGTAACAATAATACAAAAAATTACTATAATTTATCTGTTGCTAAAGAATGTCAATACATATTTTAAAACAATATTTACATGTTATAATTTCCAAAATCAAATTTAATAACATTTTTACAAATAAAATATCACTAAACACTAGTAAATATTTACCAACTAGCCTAAAGTAGCACTTACATATATTTGTTGAGGACGGCCGTTTCGGGAGATGTGTCCCATTGTCAACTCAGATCGTAACTGATCTCAACGTTTACGTAGGTTAGGGTATTAGGGTGGAGGTGCGATTGTTTGTGAAGAATTTGTAGATTAGATGTTATGTCTATAAAGTCATGTTTAGTGGAGTTGAGATGTGGTAGACTTTAACAGCTCATTTAAACCATTAAAGAAGACATTAAACTTTACTATACTGTACGTTCATATGACCTAGTTCATTTTTGTAATCTTTTTTTGAGAGAGATAGTAATTAATAAAGATGAGTAATTAATCTATATATCATGGAGCTGAAAGCTGTTATGTGCCTCAGTATGAAAAGAATCTTAGTGATAGTATGCGTAAGTTTTTTTATGTATAATAAACTTTAAATTATTAAAACACTTGTAAATATTTTACAGACTTGTCTATAGTAGCACTTACTTATATTTGTTGAGGACGGCCGTTTCAGAAGATGTGTCCCATTGTCATCTCAGACCGTCTACAAACAACGGGACACAACTCCCGAAATGGCCGTCCTCAACAAATATAAGTAAGTGCTATACTATAGGCAAGTTTGTAAATATTTACAAGTGTTTTGTGAAAACTAGTAGCTCACGTGAAGATGGAATCAACAAATATAAATAAAATATGTTATTTCTTATTGGTATGAACTTTAAAATAAATTTGAATATAATTAAATTAATGATGATACAGTAAAACCTCTCATATCTGGACTGCACAGCCAAATTGGCTGTCACAAAAATCGGTAATTGTATAGAAAAGGGCAGTATTTAGACCAAAGCCCCTAATATTGCAAAAATTTGAACTATTTTTTAATTATAAAAAAAGTAGTAAATTTGGACCAAGTAGCTAAAAGTATGGTAAACTAGGTTTAAATTTAATAAATTGGAATTGTTAAAATGTTTTAAATATGAAGATAACCTAAAATTAATGAGTCAAGATAACCTCAAAATAGGTTCTAAAAGTACTTACTTATTTACTAGCCAACGCCCACTCTTGGCTGTTGGGCTATTTGGTGGTGTGCTGACCAGTAGAGGCGAGAAATGTTTTCTTCCTTTGTGTCGTCCAGGGGTCTGTGGTCCAGAGCTGTACATGACTGGAGGTGCTCAGCTGTCATATCCTCCCCGCTGTCACAAAGAGTGCACCTGGAAGACGAGAAGACGTGTATTTTGTTTAGGTGTGCAGCTAGGTTGTCGTGTCCAGTTGTGAGTCTAAAAAGTGCAACCCCGTCCCGTCGGGGTAACATGTTGTTAATTTGCCATTTTTTGACAAGAGTAGCCCAACGTTTATTAAGAGATGCTTCCCTTAAGTAGGCTTGAGTGCTCCTCTTTATTGCAGCATTTATTTGTATTTTTATGGAGGGCAGCGAAGTTGCTACGCTCGGCTGTGGGAGCGTTGTTCCTTTTTTTGCCAATGAGTCGGCTAATTCATTACCTCTTATATCGACGTGGCTGGGGATCCATTGTAATTCAATTTTCCATCCCCTATTCATTAGTTTTGACAAATTTTGATGACAGGCTAGAGTGGATCTGCAATCGGTCTTCTTGTCATTTGTTACGGCCATTATTGCAGCCATTGAGTCTACAAGAAAGACTGCTTGTGCCGGTGTCTTTATTTTTTTCATTTCGTTTGATGCGGCTAGTATGGCGATTATTTCACCGTCAAAGTTACTTTGGTTGTTACCAACTGCTAGCGATCCTTCAAAAAGATTACAGTAATAACCAGCTCCAGTCTGTCCTTTGTCTGGGAGGCACGATCCATCGGTATATACATGTAGCCACTGTGTCTCTGGATAGACTGTGTTGATGGTTCTGAGGGCTGCAGCCTTTATTTCTAGTGGGTTACAATCTTTCTTTGGGATATTGTGGTCAAGAAGATTTAGGATTCCCTTGGGCAGTGAATTGAACACTTCATGTGTCCCCGATATCTGTTGTATGAGTGCCAATGTTGTTGTATTTTTTAATCAACTCTTTATATGTGGTTATCGGAGTTTTTTGTGTTTTTAGCCTCGTTGTGGCTTCTTTAAAGTTTGCCCATCGGTGGCTGTATGTCCTTTTGTTTCTCTCCCAAAACCCGAGGCTGAGTTTGCCTCTTCTAAACTGCATTGGCTCTGTTTCTAACTGGACCTCCATTGCTGCTATCGGGGTCGATTTTGGTGCACCAGTGATGACTCGGAGCACTGTATTTTGGGTTCTATCCAAGATTTGGGATGTGGTGTTTGACGCTGTGATTGCTGCTTCAGCTCGAGTACTCGAGTATGGAGCATATATATGTTTTGTACGCTGTGTTCAGTACATCCTGATTTGCTCCCCATGTTGTGGCAGTTATTGCCACAATCATCAGCAGTCTTGCTCTTTTAATGGCTCTGTTGGCGCTTTCTTTGATGTGTGGTTTCCAGGTCATTTAGGAATCTATTGAAACTCCCAGGTATTTGCAGATATTTCTCTTCATGAGTTCGCTATTCCCGTATCGCAGAGAGATTTCAGGTCACCTTGTTGAGAGTGTAAAAAGTTGGTAAATTGATTTATTCGCATTCACACACATCACATTAGTCTCTGTCCAAAGCAGCAGATTAGTCAGTGCCTTGTTTATTGCTTCTTCTAGTGATTTGATGTTGCTACCACTAGCCCTGAGAATTAGATCATCTGGATATAGTAGGCCTTGTACTCTAGGCGCTGCTCAAACTGCCGTGAGTACGTCATTGATAATCAAATTAAAGAGTATACAACTGATTACGGCTCCTTGTGCCAATCCCTGTCTTTGAATACGATATTTGGACATTCCTCCTGTATATCTTACTCTAATAAGTCGTTGCTACAGAAAGGATTTGATCCACTTATATAAATTATCCCTAACTCCACTTTGGGCTAGCTTGTGTATGAGCATTTCTCTCCAAACGGTGTCGTAGGCATTTTTTAGGTCTATTAGTACAGACAGGGTGGACATTTTCCTTTGGAAGCCGTCTTTGACACACTGTGAGAAGTATACTACTTGATCCATTGTACTTCGTCTCGGTCTGAATCCTGCTTGGTTATCGTCGATGGTGTTGTGTAAATCGAAGAATTTTCTCAGTTGGCGGGCAACCATTCTTTCCATTACTTTACTGCATGCACTCGTTAGAGCAACTGGTCTGTAGCTTCCTGCTTCACTGATAGGTTTGCCCTTCTTATGGATTCACTATTTCACCTTTTCGCCATTGATGAGGTACATGGCTAGCCCAGAATAGGTTCACTATATCCAAGAAGAGCAATTTTGCCCTTTGGTCCAAGTTAATAAGGAATTCCGAGAAAATGCGATCCACACCTGGAGCTTTCCCTGTTTTTGTTGCCTGGAGTGCTTGTTCCAACTCGGCCAAAGTGAAATCATCTGAGCATATTCTGCTGTCTTCTCTAGTTGGGCATGAGCTGTTGGGCTGCTTTAACAGCTTTTTGTATGCACTTTTTGGCTGGTTTACATGACTGATGTTCGCATAGTGCTTACACAGTAGGTTAGCGATATCTCGTGGTTCAGTATAGCATCTTGTTCCTTTCATGAAGGGTTCTTGCTCTGCAGGCGGTGAGTCACTATTGAGTCGCGATATAAATTTGTGTGCTTTTGCCCCATCCCTCCGAAAGTCAAGGGTGCCTAGGAATTTTTGGAAGGATTCTCTTTTAGACTGTTTTATTATTATTTTTTTTTGAAGTTGTGCTTGTGCCCTGCGTAAGGCCAAACAGTCGAGGATATCATTTGTTCTTTCTGCTTCCCTTCTTGCTGCATTCCTTACATTTTTCAGTTCATTTAGTTTGTTACTCCAGAAGGGCCGGTAGACTTTGACCTGACCTCTTGGTATGCAGGACGTGCTGCATTCTAGGATTGTTTAATTAAAGCTCTCGACAGCTTTCTCCAGCGAACTCCAGTCAATGCTTTCTGCTACAATGTCGTCCGTAAGTGCGCGATACGCCGTCCAGTTTGCCTTCACAAAATTCCATCGGGGAGCTCTGGATGGAGGTTTCAGCGTTTTAACTAGGCTTGTATGTATCAGTATTGCTCGGTGTCCGCACCCTGCTGTGTCATCCAGAAAACTAACTTTAGTTTTTTGAGACAGTTGCGGATCCAGGATCACCAGGTCCGGTCTAGTAGTACTGCCAGAGTACGACAGGAATTTTAGGGGTGTTTCAACCACTTCCAATAAATTGTCGTCAACCATATCTTCTACCCTTTCACCAGCTCGGGTCGTCGTGGAGTAACCCCATCTTGTGGACAGGCTGTTGAAGTTTCCAACTATAATGCTGTTTGGTTAAAGCGTGGCTTCCACGTATAAATTTGGTTCTAAAAGTATAAAGCTATATTGGAATGTTTTTATACGGGAGAACAAACAAAATCTTACGACAACAGTACAACAGTACTGTAATTGAGAAGCTAAAAATACTAGGACAGAGAATTAAATAAATTATGTTGAGATATTTGAGCTATGTGCTCAAATATCTAATTTACGTCATCTCAACCAGAAAAATAAATTAATGCCGGACTTTGTAGTTTACAGAAGACACCATTAATGAAACTTAGAAATAGAGTAAGAAAAAATTTAAAGTGTTACCATTAGTCACTGTGTTTGCAATGATGATTCACCTAGAGGAGTAAAAGGATTACCAGATGTTTTGCCATGTAGTGTCTGGTTCAAGACAAGATGCTGGGAACCAACTGGAACTTTGATCAAGGTTAGATAAACAAAATATTTTTCTTTTAATTACACTTTATTTCAATCAGTATTAATTGAAATTTTAAAAAAAGTAATAGCTAAAGAGAAGTAAATTAGAATAATTAGATTAAATTTTAAATTTTCAAAATTGGCTCTCCATTCAACAGCTTGCATGTAATTGAGAGTAAATTAATGGTGTTAATTAATAACAGTATAGAATGTGAAGTACTACATCCTGATGTACTTTCTAATGAAAGGTTCAATATGATTTTATTTCTTGGACAAATTATAAGAAATCGAAATCTTTTATTATAGAGATAATAATAATTGTGTTTTGATATGTATAACAAACAGAAAATAGAGATGTTAACCCCACTCGCAAATGTTGAATTTCAACTTATTTAGGGAGTATTATATATAAAATTAATCTTGTTAATTGTAAGTTATAAGAAATATTGATATGTAAGGCATAATAAGCTTTTGTGTGCGTAATAGTTTTGAGATAGAAAGTATGACCTTTTAGGCTAAATGTATAAGAGATACCCATCTCTTGAAATAACCTAGTTTTAACATATAGCTTATAAATTGCATATTGTTAATGGTAGGCTATTATAAAAAATAATTAGGTTATAAATATATATAACCTAATATATATAGGCTCACTCTTCAACTGTTGTTGGGTTCACCTCGTCAATGCTAGATGAGATTCTAGCGAAACGATGGAACTGCGATTTTAAGAGCTGCAGAATTAACGGATTTACTCTAGATAATAACTATTCATCATATTTTCTAATCAGTGAAGGAATACGTATCAGCATATATGTATATATATGGGGTACAAAAATAATTATTTTTATTTTTTTTTAAAGAAACTTTTTGTAATAAATTCAATATTTTTCTAATTGGAAAAAAATAATTTAATTGATTTTAATAAATTTTGGCTAAATATAGAAGACCATAGAAATTGTATATGAAATTTAAAATGGAATATTTATTAAATAGTTGGGATTTACAAGTTACTTGTTCTATAATTTGAGATTGAATTACAACAGTAAGATCAAATCCAATTAACATTTATATAAAAAACATGAAAACAAACTAAGCAACTTTTTTTTCAAGGCCCCTTGCCATCGGGCCAGTCTCTGGCGCCAGCAGTCAGAGACTTGTTTTTTCTCGACTCAGCGAGTTGTGTTTAAAGTCTGTATCGTTCAGTTCACAAATTGGTATATTAACTAACTTAATCAGTTGTGTTTGAGTGTTTGTATCATTCGACTATGACTGACATTGACAAATGTATGAGCTTCTCATTCCAGTTGAAATAAAAACTCCTGAAACATTCTATTATGTTTAGATGTCTGACAGAAGGTCAATGGGCCATAAATATCTTCCTGTATCTATGTTGTAAGTTTCGAGAGTCGATAAATATCTCTTAGACACCCCATAGAGGTGGTGTCTAATCGTGAGTGTGACCCATCTCTCACTCACAAACAAATCAGAAAATAAACTCCCTTGAAGCAAAAAACGACCAAATTCATGATTAGCTGGGCTAGTCTTTATACCCTGCTACTAATAAATTTAGACTAGCTGAACTAGCCCATAAGTAAACTGCAAAGGGTCAAGGACCTGTACAAAAGGCATGTAATTAAACTGTACATAAATTTCTAAATTGCTATTAAAATACAATTACAATCGTCAATATGTGTACCTTAAATACTCGAAACAATCATACATATATTTCAAACTGGAAGTGTTGTGATTATGTAGTGTAAACATACATCATTACATAACCCCTGCCATATCCGAAATTTTCGTTATCTGTATCGGGCTGTCCGGATATGAGAGGTTTTACTTTATTGAAATTCTAATATTATACATTCTAAACAACATGCTTTTTTATTATTATCTGATTGACAAAGGAATCGATGCATTCCAAATATGTCATGCTTTACTGTGTTTATTTTCTTGTATGTGTACATTTTCAAAACAGATCACAATATTACCAAAGTCCCTCAATCTCTATGTAATCCAAAAAGCTCTAATAATACAGCTATACCAGAACTAAACCTATCAATGATACACATACAAATAGAATGTGATTTCAGACTATTCCTACACAATATTATTTCAAAAACCATTAATCTTAGTTCACTGAGGTAAACAATATATTATTATCTTAGATGTACATTTTATTCATTTTTTACATAATTGGGTGTGAGTGACATATTTAACAATAAATTATGTATTCGAATTCCTACAGGTTAAGCATATGAAGCCTGTCAACTTGAAATACATTTATCACTAAAACTTTTAAAATATAGGTTTATCGAGACCAGTAAGTCTGAAAATATTTTCAAATCAATATACTGAAAATTTATTTTGATTTATAAATGAGGTAAAGAATTTGTGTTAAATATTAAGACTTTTGAGATACTCCCAGAAGACATTTTGTTTAAAATCAATTGATCAAAAAAATAATGCAACATTTCTAATTAATAACTATATCAATCCAATAATTTTTATATTATTTGTTTAAAACGACTCTACCTTTGGCAATGTAGTTTTGAAAATTTTTAAGTCAGCTTTATTTTCAAAATTTTTTTTTCTAGTTGAAACATTTTTAGAAAGAAATTTGTATGAAGTGTTTACTTTAAAAAATGATGTAATTAAAACTTATAAGAATGTGTTAATTATAAATATCACAATACAAGTAAAAAAATGTTAACATTTAATAGCTGTTGAAAAAAATACAAAATATAGACAACATTTGAAGCTGATGAGTACAAACATTATTAAATATATAAATTAATTCCATGAAAACTAAAGTAAAAGCTAATTTTCTTTGGTATAATTAACACATAACTTTAATACCACTCTAGCGTTTGTGACCATTATTTTCATACAGTTTTGGTAGCTCCTCCTGTAATCTAATTACTCGAACTTTGGTTTGAAGCTTCCATTTATTATCTGATGTACAATTAAATAAGCAGTCTTCATTGCTAGATTTGTAAGTTACCATATACGAGATTAGTTCCTGAAAACCATCTTCATCCAAATCTACCAATAATACTGAAAAAGAAATTCAATATATTACATTAATTTTTTGTTACTTTCATTTGTGTATGTGAAGTTTACTATAATTTTGTTTAATTTTGTATCAGTGATCCTCGAACCTGGACAAAAATGCTACTAAATTGTTCTTAATCCTAGAAATTAAATAAAGACTCCTAGAAATTGAAAATCGTTTGGTTAAAATACCACTTCTTAAAGTAATTTGAAAACAAAAAAACTAATTATGATAAATTTAATTAAATATTTAAATAATGACGTCTCGTGTTTGGTAGGTCTTGTTTTAAAGAATGTCAGCTGCATTATTTGTTGTGATTAACTAAAGAAATTCATTCTATTTGTTATTTTTTACAGCATTTAAAAAACTAATGAGCATTAGAAGAGAATTACAGGATTGGAACTCGTCAATGTAGCTACAACAATATCCCTAGTTTTTTAAATTTTCATCAGTACCAGGTAAATTACTTTTTTTGAAAAAATTAAGTTCTTGAGTTTTCTAACTGCCTAACTCGATTAACAAAGTGACCTTTATAACAGACTGTAAATCTTTATTTTAATTTTTATGACCATCATATCACTATAGAGTTTTAAACTGTTAGATTGAAATTATCAAAAAGGGAACATCTCCCATAAATTTAAAAGTATATTTTAATTGAGTTAAATTCGTTACACTTCTTACCATAATATATACTTTATTGTTAGGTCATGCAAAATGTTAAATTAGTTTCAATTTAAAAGATTTACCAAACATTTTACTGACAGTAAAATAGATATAATCGAAATTAATAATAATTTCGATAAAATCGAAACACCCACAATTTAGCAGTAGTCAGTTTGGAGACTGGTGATTGGATAGAACGAGCAGTGGGGTGGACAATGAGAAGAAAGACGCACAAATTTTCGTTAGCGTTACTTTGGACATCGAAAAGAGCGGTCGTGTGCTAGTGCGTTTTGTTTTGTACAACTCTTATAGTGTTTCAAATCGATAAGTTAATTGAAAAAATGCAGAGGTAAGAGCTGAGATGTAGTGTCATGTGTTTTAAAACTCTTTTGGGGAGGAAACTCTCCAAAAGTGATTTTCGTCGTTTAACAGCAATGTCATAGCGCCCTCGAGAAAATTTGTACCAGAAGCGTATTTAGAAAAGTTTGAGTCAGTGCTAATATAAAAAATGAACAGTGCCTAAAATTGAAGTGTTTAAACCATTTGGAGTTAAAATTAACTAAATTCACTTATAAAATTTAATTTGAACAGTGTAACATAAAATAAAAGGTAGATCAAAACCGAGAGTAAAATTAATTTGGAAAATTTAAAGACAGTGTTAAAGGAGTATTAAAGGACAATATTCTGGAGCATAAATTAAAAATATAAATAAAGATGTATATTTTCGTGCAAAAAAGCGCATCGTTTAGTTTCGGTCAGACGGCAACATGGGAACAACGAAGCAGGGGTGACGCCAGTTTTGGACGAGTTCAACATCCAAGATGGCCAGCCACAAAAGCCCAGGGAGTGATGAATGACATCACGGCAACATGGGAACAAGGAAGGAGACGCCAGCTTTGGACGGTCCAACACCCAAAATGGCCTGCCACAAAAGAGGGGAGAGATGACATCATGCTAATGGCGGACCAAGAAGAACTTAACTCCAAAAAGGACAGATTTTAGCTTTTGTCTCTCTCTCTCAAATAAATTAAAAATTTTATTTTGAATTTTTGGGGAACTTTGAAATTATAAAGTTTAAATTTAAATAAATTTTGCAAAAGATGAAAATACGTTTTGAAAGAGTGGCTTTGTTTCAGAAAGAAAGTGGAGGGGATAGCGTTAGTTGGTGATAGCTACCTCAAACTAAAATGGCAAACTCTCCCTTTGTAGATTGAAAAGGTACAAATCAAAATATTTGGAAATATAAATTTTGGCCAAATAAGTTCGAATTGATTATCATTTTGCTGAAGCCATGAAACATGGCTGTTTTGTAACGTAATTTATTTAGAGTAGAGGTTGGCATGGGAAAACGGGTATATGAAAGAAAATAATTATTTTCCAAAATTATTTAAGAATTTTATAAAGATTTTAAAATAGAAAAGGCATTACAAAAATGTCACTGAATTTTTCATTACTAAATTTTCAAAGTAAAGTATGTTGAGTTAGATAGAACGATTTAAAATTAGATCCTATGAGTTAATTCTAAGTCATAAAAAAGGTTTATATAAATTTCAGGTATAGAGATAAGCTATGATAGAGAAAATGAAAGGATTGATTAAATAAATAAATTGTAATGAAGTTTGGAAAATAAATTACAATCTTACAAAAAAAATTAAAGTAAATTGAACGGAACTTAAAAATTTTAAATTGAAGAAAAAATTTTAAAATAAATTTGGAGAATTTAAATTATTAACCCTAAAAGGATAAATTTTGATCTTAAAGTAATTATGAAATATCCTAAATTTTTGAAAAAGAAGTAAGATAAGAAGAAGGTCATATAAAAAATTATTTATTTACTAAAAAAGTTATACAACAGGTTTATATATATACAGAAAGTTAAAGAAATGTTAGATGATTAAGTAGAGTTGTAAGGATATAAAAATGTTTACAAACTGTGCTGTAATGTAACTTAACTTTAAAATTGATTAAAACCGACGTTTTTTACTAACTTGCAACAAAACAGTGATTATATTTATTAAACAAATTTCTTACACAATTCTAAACCAAAATGGACTTCGGCACTGGAGCGGGGGTGTATTGTAAAAACCCAAGGGTAAAACTAGTTTTTTCCTTGGGGAGGCATACCTCTGTCATTCAGGCCGAAATATATGCTATAAATGCCTGTCTGGGAGAGATAGCGAGAAGGGGAACACACGGGACCCGGATTGCTGTTTTCTCCAACAGTCAGGCAGCAATTAAGGCACTAAACGGACATGTGGTCACCTCGGCCATAGTCAGGGAGTGCCTAAATAACCTACAAGCCCTGGCAAGGTACAATCAAATCAAGATAGGTTGGGTGCCAGGACATAGGGGAATATTTGGAAATGAAGCCGCAGATGCGCTGGCCAGAGAGGGGTCTTCGACTCCCCTGATTGGACCGGAGCCGGCGGTAGGTATTTCCAAATCCATGGTCAAGATTGCAGTGCGAAGGTGGATGACTGAAAGACACTGTGAGCACTGGATCAGGGCTGAAGGGATGAGACACAGTAAGCTAAGCCTTAGGAAACCTTCCTTGGGGCTGCAGAAGAGTCTCATCTATCTGTCTAGGCAGGAATTAAGGACAGCCACAGGTCTACTCACGGGACACTGTGGACTAAGGAAACATTTGCATAAAATGGGTATCTACAAAGATGAACCAGTGTGCAGATTATGCGGTCAAGAACTGGAGACTGCCACACACATCATTTATAGATGTGAAGCACTTGCCGAGAGGCGCTTCAACCTCTTTGGTGATAGTACAGCTCTGGTGGATGCTGAAGGTAAAACACTAGTCAGGAAACTCCTAAACCTGGTAAGAGGGAAGGGGCTATTTGACTAGATCAGGGAGGTAAGTACAATATACCTTAAGGTAGCAGTGCTTCGGGCAGTTTAAACCCGCTCCCAAGTTGAAAAAAAAAACCAAAATGGTCAGTTAGCCATATGCCTTTAAATGAACTCATTCCTCGGGAGCGGATACCCATAGGGTTAAATCTCAGCGAGTTAGGTTTTTAAATAAAGTCCAGTGACTAGCTCTCTGGCAGATTTTGCCAGGGTTCTGGCCGTAGGCCGGACCGGCTCGTTTCAAAATTACCCAGCAGCGGAAAAAAGGGCTGGCGGCGGCGCTCGGCAAAAAGGTTGCGGGCGTTGAATCATTGAAGCCTCCTGGTCAAAATAAGTCTAATAGGATCCTGCATTCATAGCCCAAGTCAGTCGGCAAGAAGACAAGTGTGTGAATTAGGCCTAAATCGTGAACCAGTGCAAATAATTATGCAAAAAGACTTATTATTTCATACTTACAAGACTCAGATGTTAAAAGAGCGAGATTATAAGCAACGAGAGGATTTTGTTGTTTGTATGCAAGTGTTGCTTGAACAACAAGAAAATGCAATAATCATTATGAGTGATTAAACATGAGTTTACACAACAAAAACAATGTTTATTTCCATTCAAGATGACCCCACTCTCGAGATGCAATGGCCGTAGTGTGTCGCATGTTACCAAGAAGGCTTATTTCGCATTTGAGTGATAATCTCGTGTTTCCCAAGGTTGCCGAACTTTTTTCTTTGGCGCTTAAGTGGCAAGTGTAGATAAATATTTTAATGCAACATAAGTTCTAATTGATGACATAATAAAAGAGTGTCGTTAATTTTTAAAACTATTGGTTTTTTTTGTGACCACCCTGTATTATAGTTATTAAGTAATAGTATTTGCTTCTTGATAATATTATTTAGAATTACTAGATAACAAAGAATAGAGTAACATCAGGTATTAAAAATTGCACATTTGGATTATTTTGTTTCATTTTATTAAAAAAATTAAAATTGAGAGAAATTTATGTTTTTTAAAATTTACATTTTAAATAAATTAATTTTAAAATACACTACAATTTATTTGGCAGGTCTGTGGTCAATTAAAAGATAAAGCTTAACTGGATGTTATTGATCAATTAGATAACAAAAAATCTTGTGTTAAAACTTGACACTAAGGAAAAAAAAGTAAATTTGTTATAACTCTTGAAACATTAAGTATAATAAAAGTATAGGTAATTTTTTATAGTTCAAATACATTTTTTAATTGCAGTGGGTAACAAAAAATTAGTATTTTGATGAAAATAGTGACCAATTAATCAAATAATCAACTTACGTGAATCTGTCTGAGATTCTAATTCAGGCTGACACACTTTATCAGTACATAGCTGAACAATATCTGCTTGGCTAGCATTAACTTCCGCAGTTTTACTACCATTAAAAGTGAAAAGAACAACTAGCTCCATAATACTGTGAATATACATCAGATTCGTTTTGTTAATCACCTAAAACATTTTGAAGAAGGAAAGGTTAGTAAGAAACTATAAAAATACAGTATAACAATTTAAATAAAGTATGGCTCGGTTTATTTAAAATAAAATATTTTAAATATTTAAAAAAATGTATTATAGGTATGTAAAATATTTCCTCTGAAAAAAGGATCATTAGTTTAAACTTAAATAGGAAATAAATTTTATTTTGTAAATTAATAGATCAATATTGAAATAGAACAATAAGAGCAACACTGTTGTTCTGTGAGCCTTAATTTACTGTTGTATACATTGTTTATTTATTACACACATTGTAGAGCTGGCTAATCCACTTGTAAACTGATCAAAAGAAATAATAGATCCCCCATACCATTCACTTCTCCTTCCTGATTTAACTATTGATCATTTGATCTTAAATCTTTCCATATCTGGCTTATTCATTCATTCACAGCTTTTTTCAGATGTAACTGATCACAAAAGGATTAACAGATCGAGGGTAGATCTTTGCTTGAGAACCAAAACTTGTGTTGTATCCATACAATATCTGTGTGTATGTATACTACATTATTACTTTTTGCTTTATATAACATTTATTATAAAATTAACTTTGCCTGAATGTATATAGATTATAGAGTACATGCTACAAATGTTTTACTAATTTTAACAATTTTCACCATCTAGCAAATAGTATACCCCTTTTCTTAAGTGGTTATAATTCTCTGCAATTTTTTGTAGCGGTTTCAACATTTACCTTCCTTATTTAATTTTTCTAGCTTTTCAAAAACTATATAATTTTTTTATTATTAAACTATAAAAACTCCACTTGAAAAATTGACATAGCTGTTGAAATAATGCTACTGCATTTCTTACTTAGTTTAATTATGGCACAATTTTCAATATATTTGTGTGAAAAAATCTTTTCCCTCTTACAGAGATAAATAAATAATACATAAACTGTTAAAAGAAGGGTTTCTTCATCTTCATCAAAAACTGATCAACATCTACTGATATATCTATGATAGCTGTGCAGGAACCGATAGGTTCAACTCACGCAATAAATGTTAGCAAAAAAAAAAATTGTTCGTTTGGTTAAAACATATATCATTCAGATAGAATTTAGTGCATAATCTACATTATCTATGTTTGGTAAGTTAATAGGCTCTACACAATATGTCAATAAATTTATTAGAACAGGAGGAATAAAAACTTAGTTGTTAGCAAAATCAATATAAATATGAAACTGATATCTGTCTTAAGAAAATAATTGTTGTGTGTTGAATGTCTTTCACTATGGTACAGATCATTTACAAAGTTCGACTGGTTTAGTAGTTATGAGTCTTACATAATAAGTAATACAAAATAGGTTCAGTTTCCATCTATGAATGATCATAGGCCAATACATATTTTATTTGTATACATTGCAGTAAGAGTTTGAAGTGTTCATTTTATTAATTAGCTTCAATGAATCAGCAAAATATGAAATTAAAACTTGCTAGTTCAGCAAAAACGTAGCAAAATGTAATTGAATTCATGCAGTGTAACCTGTGAGTAAGAAAGGCACTGAAGGAGGTGTTTCTTTCTCCCAATGTTTGTCTACATTTTATACTAAAATGAGATAAACAAACAAAACACTTCATAACACAGCACTCATCACCATCTGCAACCATTCCATAACATCAACTTTATCAGTCACCCTATGCCATTTTGTTAAGTTAATTGTGCAATATTACTTAAGCTTATTTTGTGCCACATTGAATTAGTTTGTTACATTTTTAATTTCATTGGTTATCTGTGATAATGAAATTAATCTTCTGGATACTGAGCATGGAAGGTTAGGTAAACTTTATGATGCATCTTGTTTGTTAGTATTTGTTAGTTAAATTTAAACCTAGAAGTAGCAAGAGTGAATTCCCAGAAGAGTAGACCAAGTTTTTCAATCATTTTAAACACAAATCACCAAACGTAGATATTCAGTTATTTTATGAAACTGTGCCGATCTTCCTTTAGTAAAGAAATTTTGTACTCACAATCAATGCTAGAATCCAGCTGTTTCCAAGTTATTAGTGAAATAAAAACTTAAAACCATCATAATCCATACTGTCAAAATTCATAATGTAGCTGTATGACAGATTCAGAACTTGAAGAATAATGTCTGTCCAAGTTAGTGTCATGGATTGCTTGATCTGAACAACTAATTTGTGTATCCGAAGAACTAAACTAGCGTAGGAAGAAGGAAATGTATTCTGAACTGCCTTTTGGTCCCTTCTTTAACTTCTGGAATTTTTAAAATGGCCTATTTAACTTTGAACAGCTGATTTCTGTTTACTGACTTTAAGCAACCAACACCTGGCCTGAAGAACTGTTATCTGTTGAGCAGAATTGAGACTTCTTTTTTACCTGACAATTTTTTTTTTACATCCAATAGAATGGTTAATAGAATTCTAGTATCTATTTAAAAAACAAAGATTAATATTTTTAATTAATTTGACTAGTTCTAAAATTTCAAGTCAGACAATTGTCACAATATCAAATTTATATTTTACGTTTTGAGTGTATTGAGTAAACTACTATATTCAGTCATGCAGTGGGAGTGAAATGGCTATGCTCCTAAATAGTGATAGTTTTTGTCTTAGTTAGATAAAATGATTTGGTTGAATAAACTTGTTTTCTAAATAAACGCTAGAGAAATTTATATCTACAAGAATTTGTTCCATACATTGAACAATTATCTTGCTAGTAATAGCCATTTATTTAAGAGTATCATACTTATTTCATATATTCATAAGTAAAAAAAAATATCCCTTAGTGGCTACAAAAAAATATATTATTTGGAAACCAAAGAAATTTTCTACAAACTTGAATTGATCCAATACTAATAAATAACTTTTAGCAACTAGTCTTAATTATATAGAAGGCATGCTAGTCATAAATTTACAATGTGCTTTGTCCTCTATCACAAAAAATTACTTACGCTATTATATGACTGTAGTACAATTTTTTATTTTTTATTTAGGAAGTAAACTGTTACCATATTATAGTTGACAGTATAACACATATCTCAAAAACTGACACATGTGAAATTGTTTGATATGTTTACTGATATCAATATCTTAAGCAATATTGAACTAATATTTGATAAAAATTATTGTCTTTAAATTTTTATTATTTTATTCATTTTTTGACAGAAACCTGAAAGCAGAAATCTAGGCAACTTTTCAATGTCATTTCTAGTCAATTTTCAGTCAACTAGAAAGAAAGCCTTAAACACGTTCAGCACGGCTAGCATACCGGCACGCTCTGGATTCCCTTACGAGGCTCTGAGAGTGTGCCGGTGCGCTCCCCGCCTTCCTTCTGAGAAACAGCGAGCGCACCGGCACGCTCCCTCCTAGTCTAATGTGTACCTGAGTAGTTTTTAAATCCAACAATCCCAAGTTCACTTTTGATGCTTCAACTGAAACAATGCTTCAGGGAGTTTTATGAACAGATTTAATTTGGTTTAACATTTACATTTTAATGGTTTTTTTAGTTTGAACCACTTAACGCAGCAAAATTTCAGGTAAAAACAACGATCATAAAATTAAACCAAGCTTTCTGAACTAATGCAAGAATAAATGATAACTGTCCTATTAGAGTGAATGAGCCAACTCAAGGTGGGAACAGATTATTGTAAATATGAGTCCTTAACAAAATGCTTGGACACCTGAAAACCTAATGTGTCGTCCTAAGATTGTAGTAAACAAATGTCAGCTAATCTCGTCTATAAATAGTCTCGGATGTGATATATACATTATCTATGTCTGCGTTTACATTATCGATCTCTATCGTTTTGTGAAACACATGACACAAACAGAAACAAACATTCTGAGTTGAGTGGTTATTTTAGTATGTAGTATATTTTAGTAGTAGGTACTTTCGATTTTTATGCAAATTATATTTTCTTCTCTGTCATTTTTATTGTGTTTTATTATTTGTCATACAGTATTTTATCATTTGTATTTCTTTTTTTTATTGAGACCCAATAAATAAAACAATATTTTAATGTCTAATACACTGTTTTGATGTCCTAAATAAACTTGTATATGTTAGAAATAAAATTATTGAGATGAAAACAACAGGCACGATAATTAGATGCTACGACAAGCTATGCAACCCGTATAGCGTTCCACTGCCGTAGTTTGATGAGATCACCAATATCGCCGCCGTGCTGAGTGTGTCAAACTAACAGAAGACATTATAAATGTCAATTAAACAGAATGGGCTGGATATAATAATATGTTTAAGTTGACAATGCTTCTATTTTCAAGGATAGTACTGGTGTGAGTGGTGACTTAAAGAAGCAAGGTTTAAAGAAAATATATAGTTGTCTTATGATATAACTGTTTTCAATTTTTAATTTTACTGGACTCGTTTTGTGTTGGGGGTAAATTTATTTACTAAGGTAAATAATTTATCATTCTTGATTTGATTTTGTACATTATTTTTTATTTATAAAAGTGAAAATTTCCCCAGATTGACATTTTAAGACAATTTTGATTCTTTGTTTTAAGTTTATTTCTATTGTGGAAATGCAAAATTATTATTAATGTCACATGTGATTAGGTTCAAGTTGTACATGTATAGATTAGTGAATGCATATAGGTATTCATCATGATTTTTTAAAATTGTATACAATATAAAATCCTTATATAAAATCCTATTATACAACAATCCTTGCTATCTATTTCACAAATTCTTTTGCACAATGTTTAACACATTTTTTATATATAATTGTTATTTATTTTATATAATAGTTTAAATTAATCAATTGGAAGCTTAAAATAAGGAAATATAAATTGTATTCTTTTAATTGATTAATTTTAATTATCAAGTACATAAAGTTATAATAAATTATAATATATATAAAACTTACACTTTAATGTACTTCAACAAGACTCTTACTTGTTATATTTGCAAGTCAACTTTTAAGAACTAATAATTATGTGCTCTTATTTTCAAGTTTATTTTGAAAATGCTTTCAATATAAGCTTGAAAATGAGAGCACGTAAGATACCATTTATCACGAATATAAAGTAAGATTCTTGTTTCAGACCTTTTAAGTGAAAGTGATAAGTGAATACAAGAACACGGTGTTTCAATGTGTGTGTGTTTGTGTGTGTGTGTGTGTGTTTGTGTGTGAGTGTGTGTTATTCGAAACAGAAACAAACAGAACAATTTACTATCTCGACATTACATTAAATATAAATAATAATAAAATAGAAACTACAGTACACAGTAAACCTACTTCCAACAACACCACAATACACTACAAATCTAACCACCCCTGGACACACAAAATTAACACTTACAGTAACATAATAAATAAAGCAATAAAATACACACAAGATAACAAACAAAAATTAAATGAAGAATTAGACAACATTACAAAAAAAAGCAATTGAAAATGGATACAACAAATACCTTATAAAAGACATATACAATAAATTTACAAAAAACCTAACCTTAACACAACACTACAACCTGAACACAAAAATAATAAAAATAAAAAAATCTACCTGAAATATAAATACACCAATAACAAAATAGAAAAATTAACAAGTATGTACAACAAAGAATACTACACTCCAACAAACAAACCAAACAACAAAATAATAAAATATCTTAATAACAAAACCACAAAACAAATACAGAAAAACATAACCTATAAGGAATTTACAAAATTACATGTAACGACTGAAACGCATTTTAAATAGGAAAAACAACCAGATCATTTAAAATAAGATTTGAAAAATATTACAGACCATTCAAAAATTAAAAAAAGCATCAAATGTTGCAGCACACCTAATATCACATAAACATGAAATAACAAATTACGAAAATAACCTAACCATACTTGAAATAAATAATAACCCAATAGAACTAAACTCACTAGAAAAAAAACATATTTATAAAAACATACATAACAATTTAATGGACCTACAGACTACACGCGGCTCAAGAAGAAATATGTATGACGTCAACAAATACCAACATCACGGACCGAACATCCACACCAGGAAAATAGAGAAAATTAATTCAGCGATTCGACAATGGTCAAATGACCGAAAGATGCCTCATCACACAAGATAAAATGATTGCACTTAGTGGTGGATAAAAGTATTTACAATAGTAATATATTAACTTCATAAAGTCAGTGCAACGGAAAAACAATGGACGGCGTAAAATATCAAGATATAAATATATACATATCAATCCACACATTGATGCCAATCCACACACACCTGAGCCAAACAATTACTCACATTCCTTTCCTTTTGTTCACTTTTCTGCGTTAAAGCTTATTTCCGATTTTTTGGACTAGATAGGATACTGACAGACTTACCTTAGTAATAGTCCAGTCTGTACTATTAAAATAGACTCACATGAATATTAAAATACTAAAATAATAATATATTTTGGCCAAACTTTGTTCTTTGTCAATCAGAGGGAGAAAAACTGTTTCTCTCTTTAATTGATAAAAGACACAGTGTGTCTAAAATATGTCATTATTTAATCTATTACTATTCATGTATGTCTATTTCAAGATTACAGACCAGGCTATTACCAAGGTAAGTCTATCAGTCTCCTATGTAGTTTAAAAAATCTTAATCTTAAACAATACCCTCACATATACACAAAGCAATTACCATAGCTAATATTATAGATGCTAATGAAAACAATAATCTGAAACCTAAATTTACAAAACAATTAACGTTCAAACATTGAAATACAAAGAACAAAAATACACTAAATTACACACCAAAAATAATACTTATCTCTATTACTACAATAAAAACAAAGGAAAACACAAATGATTATGACAGAAAACATTAATATTGTGTTTATTAGGGGTTTTTGCATAATTTAATAAAACAAGGCTTATTGTACAAGAAGATATAAATGTATATATATGTGTATGTGTATGTGTGTGTGTTATAAAATTTCAAAATAATATTTGTTTGCAGGATATAACGTTCCCAAAAATCCCTACCAGAAATGGAGCTAAACTACAGAGTTACTGCAACACAAGCTCTACAGTGTTTACCTGTAGAGGTAAAAAGAAGAAAGCACAAACAAAAAAAGCTTTATATATTGATAAAAAAGCACTGTGCAACTAAAATAATGGTGATGTCAGGCAAAAATGTTAAATAAAATATTATATTTGTCGAGTATCTATACTAATAACTTACTTGATGATTAGCTGGATGCCACTGCCAGAACTTGAGTAAGAACCCAAATACTGATGGATTAAAATGAATAATTTCAGGTTTCATGACAAAAGTACGTTCAGCAAAGTAGGAGAAAAAAGGCCGTTCTTTATCATCTGTGATATTAACCATGACTGAACAATTACCTGGACAAAGACCTCTATTCATAGGGCTTAAATGATGTTTCCCTACAATCCATTCACTGTTCAAATCTTTTATATATGGTTGTATGACAGATTTTACGTTAATGTTTCCAATACTGATGTTTGTTATTTTCAATACAAGTTCTTGAAGTGTTAAAGACTCAATATTGTATGCTGAAAAATCAACTGTGTCAAAAATACAGTCAGTTACATTTACTTTTAGGTTAAACATTAAATCTCATAGATAAATATGTACATAAAAATTTTATAAAAAGATATAAATTATTGCAAAAATAATTAAAACAAACATTGTGGGCAAAATAAAACTAATATTATATTACAAATAATATGAACTGTGTGACAAGATATTTTCATGAAACATTTTAATGTGTAATAATTGATCAAATGCAGGTCCATTCTCACTTTCTTCAAAATTTGTCACTTTATAATAATAAAAGTGATATAATAACAAAATAATTTGAACAAAAATTATATTCAGTACTTTAATTTACAAATCATATACCACAATGTTTTTACATATTGGAGATATTTTTTACAATATTAAATGAACGGCACACATTTAACAGTTTATTTCTGTTTAACTTTTGGTGAGCCCTAACAGTTCAAAAATTATCTTCAAGCTCAACGTTTTTATTATTAGTAATGAATAAAGAATAAACATTCTTATCCACTGCCCATTAAAGGGAAATTATAAAAATATATTTAGTCTTAAAAATGATTAATTCATTTTCCAATTTAAGCAACCTTATTTGATCTTGATGTAAACATTTTTTCTCTGACTGTGTTACTCTAAATTTTAGTTTGTATCTGGCCCAGAATACTTTAAGAAACAATAAATGTACGACTTTACTCAGAAAGTTCCTTTATTAATGACATTATTTTACAATTACATGCAGCTAGGTCAGGACTGTGAGAACTATATCAGTACTGTATGGAGGTTGTTGAAGTTGTTTTACTTAAAAGTATTGCATAAGTTTCAATAAATGAGCTTGCACTTAGTCGTAGTGCTGAATCAAACCATGACTCACCAAGAGATCAAGTGGTTTCATGCATACTTAATTTTTTAGTCACCTTAGGAGGACAATGTAATCCTCTTTATTCACTACAGCACATTTGTGGTGAATAATGCTTTCCTGGTCAAAACGAACTTTGAGCATTGTTTTGACACTGCTTCCTCTTTGTCTTGCTTCCTTGCTCTTTACAAGTCTTCTACTGTGAAGATTGTGATTGATGTTTCAGGATTGTAGCTATCGACCAGTGATAACCTCTCTTAACATTTCATGGACTTTTTTTTTATTAACCCTAGATTGCCCTGTGCGCTTTTAAAGTGACAACCTTTATGACCTTTTGTTAGCAATTGAGAAACAAATTTTGCAGAAATACAGCTCATTTTCAAATCTTCGTGTAAAATGAAACAGGCCAGAAACCTAGATATATGAGGTTTTTTCTTTGGTTAAAACATGTACACAAAATATTCAAATTTAGCTACAATCCAACTTTACAGAATATATATTGTAATATTTATATTCTTATAACACACAATGGGGTTTTACTATTGAATGAATATTTAAATGAAGATATATAATTTCTATTTAAAACCAAAAACTACTCAAGAATATTTTAAATTCTTTTTTATAACAATTTTATTTCCACATTTAAACAATAAACAGAACAAAAAAAAATACAACTTAACAAGTTTGAACACAATAGGCTAAACTCACTTCCTTAAATTTTAGTTACAAAATTTTATACCCTAGGCTATTTCTGAGATCTCTTAATATCTCGGGGTTTATATGCATGGGCTATATCTTTTTACTCTTTGGTTAATTAAATAAATTTTGAAAAAACAAGATTAAATTTAGAAAACAGTTTTAATAAATAACTTCCTGATGGAAAAACTTAAATTTGGAATAAGCAAAAGGGTCCCTAAACTATTTGAACTGGATTATGTTTCTTATTACTACTATTAATTAATTACAAGATATTCTAATAATGTACAAATTTAACTTCCTTATAATCTTAAAAGTCCACTAACGATCATTTCTATAGCGCTATATACTCAACTTATAAATTCTCGAAGGTCGCTCACGTAAGATTCCGTTCTCTTTAAATTTTACTTTTAACACACTTAAATTCTTTTTAGTTACTTCAAATTATATTAACACTGTATTATATCTTTCAATTCACTCATCCCTGTTTAATCTTGCCAAGTTTCTTCACAAAACTGTATAATTTTGACGAATTTCTTCAAATGGAATTTTGACTGGTCCTGGCAGGTCCGTTATCTTAGCGTCCCCATGCTATACTGACTAACGCTTCGCTTTTACTTTTAAAAGTTGTTTTAAAATATGGCGTCTTCCTTCTTCCAAAAAAAAATCATCTGGCTATAATTTAGTTCGATTTCTTCCCACTAGAGTCGACTGTAACTGACCTACTTTCTTCTGTTTTTACAGCTGATGCAACAACGAGATTGTTTACAATGGCGTTTTAATTTGGTTAAACTTACTGTTTCAACTTTCCGATCCTTAACAAACCTTCCAGTGTTTATTTATTTACTATTATTTGTGTGAAGTGTCTTTACTTTTTACTTCTGTAATAATTCCGAATTGTGTGTGTTTTGAGCTGAATTCATACAAACATAACCTTTATCCACATTGTTTACAATCACGTTTTTACCTTCCATCTCTCCAGCAATTATTTATGCCCTATGTTACTTAAGTTTACAATTTTGTTTACATATAATTATTATTATTAGATTATCTTGTTTTAATTTTTATTTCTTAGGTTATTTGATATAACAAATTTCCTAATGCAAAAGTTCAAATATCTTGTTTACATTTTGCAACCTTTCTAGGCTTTTACCTAAAATTAGTTTCAATTTTAATCTAGCCAATTTCTTATTTGCTATTTTCAGAATGTTACATAGTCCCCAAATTTACATAAAAAAAAATTTTAATTTAAAATTCCTTTTTTTCTCAATTTCCACATTTTGGAAATCACCTCTTAATAATTTTGTTTGTTTGCTGCCCTTCAATTACATATTACTTAACTTATCTTCTAACAATACAATATACTTATAACTAACATTCAATCAACAATTCTTTAACAATTCTAACATATAGTAACAATAACTCATGTTCTGGTATTTACAATTCCTTCTATAATTATATTTTTTGTTTTACATTTATTATAATGGAATCTTTCCAATCATAAGTCTGATTCAATATTTATTTAACATATATTCTCTGATACCGTGTCTTTATATCCCAGCCTATCCGAGTCATAGTATGTCTAGACTTGCTTATAGGTTAGGTCTTTGTTCTGATTTTTTCTTTCTTAAAGTTTTGGTATTTTCTATATTTCCTTTTGGTCCAATTGGTTATAACATTTCTCTTTCCCTTATTTCTGTTTATTCCTTGTTTATTATTTCTCTCATATCTCATATTTTGCTTTTAGCTTCATCTAACTCCCAGTTCTAAGTTATTATTTTATCTCCCCTTCCAATCTCACATCCAGTTCAATTATTTTCTTATATCATTTCAGTTTATTTTGTATGAAGTTTAACATCTAATATTTTTAAAGGTTGCAATCTTATATCCTCTATTTGATCATATCTATAGCTCCTTCGATTACACTGTCCCTATATCAACGAATATAAATTTTGTTTTAATACTTATTTATCATAGATTCCATTATTTATCAACGCAGATTCTCCCTTACAATACGACGAAGTTTAAATACACAATTACCATATTTTTATTACAACGATGCTTTAATATTTATTATCATAGATTCATATTTCTTTTATAATATATAATATATACGACGAAGTTCCATTATTTATCAACGCAGATTCTCCCTTACAATACCACGAAGTTTAAATACACAATTACCATATTTTTATTACAACGATGCTTCAATATTTATTACCATAGATTCATATTTATCTTTATTCATTATTCGACGAAGTTTCTAATAAATTATCGTAGATATAGTTACCATCCCTTAAAACTTATCTCCTGCTAACGTTTTCTTATACACATAATCACCTAGAGTTTATTCATATTGCTTCCTTTACCTATATTTAATATCTCCCTTCCTATTTTATTTTTATTTTCCAATATCCAGTTCTCCAGGATACATGTCACATTTCTGCCTGTGTCTATTAATACCTGTAAACTTGTTTCCTTTATTCTAATTTCTATTTCTGGGTTTCCTATTTTCTTAGTAATTCCTAAATTATAATTTCTCTCATCCTCTTGTTCCAAAAGTTCCATATATATAAGTACATTATTTATAATTAAATTATTTCTATATTTGGAGCTCCTATTATGGTTTCACTTTCCTTAGTTTTCCGACTGACTGTAGGCATCATGCTCTTTTCTTGTCCCCACGCCTGTCCTTGCTTTAACACTGTTTACATCTCCATTGTATCTCTCATCTGCTTCATAGTTTCTATTTTCTCTGTTATTCTCATATTTAAATTCCATCTCCCTTTTTCCAAAATCGAGTTGTGCCTTCACATCCATTAACATATCCGTACCTATGATAAATTTTCTCAATAAGCCTGGTACCACTAAGCATTGAAACGGATAACTAACTCCTTCTATTTCTCCTATTACCATTATCATTTTATTAATCTTTTTAGTCTTCTTATTAGTTGCAGTTCGAATTGTTAAATTTGTTATTGCCAGTATTTCTATTTTTCCTATTTTATTTCTTAACCTTCCCTGCTCTCCTAATATTTTCTCCCTTACATCTTCGACTTTCCTAAAACGCTCATCTGTTATCTTTCTTTCCCCCTTCACCTTTAATTTTAACTCTCCTAACTCTTCTGTGTTTTTCTCCACTTTGTCCTCCATTTTCCCTATCTCCCTATTTAAAACTCTCAACTCTTCCCTGTTTTGCTTTGTTTTATTTTCTACTTTCTCTATCTCTTTTTTATTAATTTCTACCACATCGGCTATTATTTCTCTTGTTTCCTCAAAATTTTTCTTAATCTTCTCCTCTAATTCTCTATCTTTCTCCTCTAAGTCTCTTCTCACATCCTCTATTACAGTATTATTCTCTGTCCTCAACTGTCGCCTCCTATCCTCTTTCATTTTCCTATTATCCTCCCTTATTTCATCTGTTATGAATTTTAAATCCTCCTTCATCTCTCTCTTTATTTTCCATATTTCTTCATTTCTCTCATTTAATTTTCTATTCATTTCCTCTCTCCCTTTATTTATGTTTACACTCATTTCCATTAAAGTCCTCATTATATCCCTTAAATCTACATTCTCATTATTTCCCCGTTCCTGTTGGGTTTGCATAGGTAGTCCCCTATCTTCCTCTACCTCAATGTTTCCTATTGGCATATCTGTGCCTTCCATTTCTATTTTCTGCACTTCCAAGCTTATCCCTTTTCCCAGTTCTATTTTGCCTATGGTAGTTTCTTTTTCCTTTTCGTCTATCTTAGCTTTCTTCCCCCTTAAATTTTATGCACCGGTTTCAGATTCCATTGTATTTTATTAGTTAAAACTTCAAAACCCCCTTTTATATTTAAATTTTGAAATTAATTAAAATTGTCGACTTATGATTGTAAAGTCCTGAAAGGTAAACAATATTAGTACAAATATTCAATTATTTCTATTCTTCAGAGTGCCTTTTTCTTATTATTATTTTTCTAATAATCGTACCCCACGTTGGTGTGCCAAATGTAATATTTATATTCTTATAACACACAACGGGGTTTTACTATTGAATGAATATTTAAATGAAGATATATAATTTCTATTTAAAACCAAAAACTACTCAAGAATATTTTAAATTCTTTTTTGTAACAATTTTATTTCCACATTTAAACAATAAACAGACCCAAAAAAAATACAACTTAACACGTTTTAACACAATAGGCTTAACTCACTTCCTTAAATTTTAGTTACAAAATTTTATACCCTAGGCTATTTCTGAGATCTCTTAATATGTCGGGGTTTATATGCATGGGCTATATCTTTTTACTCTTTGGTTAATTAAATAAATTTTGAAAAAACAAGATTAAATTTAGAAAACAGTTTTAATAAATAACTTCCTGATGGAAAAACTTAAATTTGGAATAAGCAAAAGGGTCCCTAAACTATTTGAACTGGATTATGTTTCTTATTACTACTATTAATTAATTACAAGATATTCTAATAATGTACAAATTTAACTTCCTTATAATCTTAAAAGTCCACTAACGATCATTTCTATAGCGCTATATACTCAACTTATAAATTCTCGAAGGTCGCTCACGTAAGATTCCGTTCTCTTTAAATTTTACTTTTAACACACTTAAATTCTTTTTAGTTACTTCAAATTATATTAACACTGTATTATATCTTTCAATTCACTCATCCCTGTTTAATCTTGCCAAGTTTCTTCACAAAACTGTATAATTTTGACGAATTTCTTCAAATGGAATTTTGACTGGTCCTGGCAGGTCCGTTATCTTAGCGTCCCCACGCTATACTGACTAACGCTTCGCTTTTACTTTTAAAAGTTGTTTTAAAATATGGCGTCTTCCTTCTTCCAAAAAAAAATCATCTGGCTATAATTTAGTTCGATTTCTTCCCACTAGAGTCGACTGTAACTGACCTACTTTCTTCTGTTTTTACAGCTGATGCAACAACGAGATTGTTTACAATGGCGTTTTAATTTGGTTAAACTTACTGTTTCAACTTTCCGATCCTTAACAAACCTTCCAGTGTTTATTTATTTACTATTATTTGTGTGTGAAGTGTCTTTACTTTTTACTTCTGTAATAATTCCGAATTGTGTGTGTTTTGAGCTGAATTCATACAAACATAACCTTTATCCACATTGTTTACAATCGCGTTTTTACCTTCCATCTCTCCAGCAATTATTTATGCCCTATGTTACTTAAGTTTACAATTTTGTTTACATATAATTATTATTATTAGATTATCTTGTTTTAATTTTTATTTCTTAGGTTATTTGATATAACAAATTTCCTAATGCAAAAGTTCAAATATCTTGTTTACATTTTGCAACCTTTCTAGGCTTTTACCTAAAATTAGTTTCAATTTTAATCTAGCCAATTTCTTATTTGCTATTTTCAAAATGTTACAATATATATATATATATATATATATATATATATATATATATATATATATATATATATATGAAGTTGATATATTACTATTGTAAATACTTTTATCCACCACTAAGTGCAATCATTTTACCTCGTGTGATGAGGCACCTTTCGGTCACTTGACCATTGTCGAATCACTGATTATTTTTGTGCTGTAGACGGTTTATTTTTTTTATTTTTATTATTTTTGTATTCAGGTAACAGCAATAAAATAATACACACAAGATAACAAACAAAAATTAAATGAAGAATTAGATAACATTACGAAAATAGCAATAGAAAATGGATATATCAAACACCTCATAAAAAAACAATAAATTTACAAAAAACCTAACCTCAACACAACACTACAACCTGAACACAAAAATAATAAAAATAAAAAAATCTACCTAAAATATAAATACAACAATAACAAAATAGAAAAATTAACAAATATATACAACAAAGAATACTACACTCCAACATACAAACCAAACAACAAAATAATGAAATATCTTAATAACACAAACCACAAAACAAATACAGAAAAACATAACCTATCAGGAATTTACAAAATTACATGTAACAACTGCAACTCATTTTACATTGGGAAAACGACCAGATCATTTAAAATAAGACTTGAAGAACATTACAGAGCATTCAAAAATAAAAATACAAAAGTATCAAATGTTGCAGCACACCTAATATCACATTAACATGAAATAACAAACTACGAAAATAACCTAACCCTACTTGAAATAAATAATAACCCAATAGAATTAAACTCACTAGAAAAATACCATATTTATATAAACACACACAACAATTTAATGAACCTACAGACTACATATACAGAAGACATACTATATAAAAATATCATACACGCAAATCAAGAGAAAATGCGTGTAACATCAACAAATACCAACATCACGGCCCGAACATCTACACCAGAAAAATAATCAATGATTCGACAATGGTCAAGTGACCGAAGGTGCCTCATCACACAAGGTAAAATTATTGCACTTACTGGTGGATAAAAGTATTTAAAATAGTAATACATCAACTTCATAAAGTCAGTGCAACGGAAAAATAATGGACAACAAAAAAAAAAAATATATTGAATGATTTAAATATACTTGCATAGATATATAAAAATGATATTATTTTTTCCACATCTTGTACTTTATACATTTGATTTAAATCTAAATTTGTAACACTCTTAAAAATAAGGTGTTCCATATAAATTCATTTATATATTTAATTTTTATTTAATAATTATATCTTCCCAATATAAAAAAAAATTTTGTTTTATTCGTGCTCATTGTGAAGCTAGCATAGATAGTAGCACCCCTAGCGGATAAAAATGTAAAATATCGTACGAGTTGGTAGCTTAACTTAAAAAACTGACATCACCCGATGTGACGTAAGCATGGACTGATATCGCCTGATCTGACGGACCAATCAAATATTCAAAATAATAACCAAGGGTGGGATTTCCGTTGGCGTACCTCTTCAGAAGGCCCACTCAACCAGAGGTTCTTGAACAGAACAGACGTAATGGCATTTTCGGACATAATTTAGAAATTTGTAAGCTTCCAGTATTCCAATTTTTAAGATGTCAAGGCCGGTACCAAATTTTATTAACGAGCTAAAGAAGAAGTCAGAAGCGATTATTTATGTATTTCAAATGAGTAAAAGTTAATATCATTTTCGTTTAAGTGCGCTGATTTGCAAGAGCGATGTGTTAAGTGTTTAGTGATTCCAAAAGCCATGGGCAATGTTTAATATGTTTTAAAGTGTTTTATAAGTGATGTGCACAATCAGGTACGTTTTAGATAAATAATAAAGAAAATGTATTTTAATGTTAACTAAGTTGAATTTTAAATGAAAAACGGTTAACACATGAACGGTAGAAATTGTCCTTTGAATATTCATTTCTAAAAATTTAATTGGAAATCTCAAGTTACTATCTTGTCGATATAAATATAATTTTAAAGGTTAATAAGTAATTAAAAGTATATTACTCGACACATTGCTGTCCTTGTTCTTTTGTAAAACTTTATATTTTCATTTCCCAAGTAACCTCAACCGTTACAAATTTTATTTTCAAATTTTAGTTTCAAACAACTTCGACAATTTGTATACATTCATGACATAGTTGCAATAATCCTGAAATAGCTCCATGTGATTTACGGCTCTTCTCAAAATACAAAATCTATTAAAAGAGAAATGTTGATAACTAGAAAGAAAAAAAAAACAAATTGCGATGACAAAATAATAGCCATTCAGAAAAGCGAGTTCTAGAAGAGTTTTCAGAAGCAGGAGTAGCATTGAAAAAAAGGTAGTAGAGGAACTGCTTGTAGAAGAGACTACTTTGAAATGGACAACATCGCTGTTGCCATTGAGTGACATATCTTTAAGATTAGATACTTTAGAGATTTTGATATTTGTAGTTCTGTTTGCACAACAAACAAGATCTATAAAAATTATTTAAATTTTCTAATAAAGATATGTCTTTTAAAACAAAAAATTAAGATTTCATTTATTATACTTACAATCACTCTTACTTTCTCTCTTGCATGTATATGTGTATAAGAAGGTCAGATCTTTTCTTTCCACCATTAAATTACCAATATCTGAACAGGCCTTATTCTCTAGTGGATTTCCCAAAACTTGACCAGTTTTTCCACTAATTAGTATTATGATGTGATGTTCTTGTAAATTAAATCTACCAAGAGCTAATATTTCATTAACTCCATCGCCATTGATATCTGGTAAAATTATAGGCAATGAAATGTCTTCTATTGTTCCATTCTTACTACTTGCATGACCTTTATTTTGAATACTCCATACAACTACACCTGAAAAATAAAATACAAATGCTAGATAAGTAAGGGATTTATGTAGTAAACTGAAATTCTTGTGATAAAATTTGTTTAAAATAATGAAAAATACAATGAAAATTTTATATTATGTTAATAAAAGAAGACGTTTAAATATGTTAGAAATTTATAAAGCAAAGTTTAAAAAAGAAAATGTAATCAAGGAGCAAATATATATACAGTCGAACATTATATTTAAAAGTTTAAAATTATTAAGTAGTTGGAAGCAAGAGTAGGCGTGCACCAATATGAAGCGAGGTCTGGAAGTGGTAGGGGCTTGGCTAACAGTATATAAAGACGAACTCAAACTTTAGGCAAACAGTAGCCCTAGTTTTTGAAAATGGAGCTAGTCCGAAACGCGTCAACAGAGGAGAATATTGTAACATTATAAATCTCACAAAACTCTACTCAAATATATAGAAATATTCCTAACAGAAATGAAGATGAGTATATTAATAATGTCAACAGATGATTTAAGAACTAGAGAATCCTGATATTTTTAATTCTCTATGTAAAGTCTTCACAATATACTATATTTAAAATACATACATTTCTTCTATTAATAAAAAATTTAACAAACCCTCTTTTGCTTTTTTTGTATGTAAAAGAAAGTTTTTGAAAAACTTGTTCCCAACTTTTGGCTGTTTGTAATCCTTTGATGATGTAAAAAAATACGAAGTGGCTTGCCTTTCATTTTGTCAAAAAATCATGGTTTCTAAGAAACTACTGACCATTTTTGTTGCATTATTTATATTATTAGATTCTTAAAGTATTAACAAATGAATTCTATCAATATTTTCAATAAGCCTTAAACTCTTGTGCTAAAAAAATTGGCCATTATTTGCTAGAAAAGTTTACAGTGATGCATCAAAACCCCACAGACTACTTTAATGTTAAGATAATGCTATATTTTTCCTGTAATACTATAAGCATCCAACAGAAAAGTCTATAGCATTTTTATCAACTTATTCCTGCAAAACATTTTACAGTGGAACTTGGATAATTGGAATCTCCAGGGATCTTGAAAAATTCAAATTATCCAAAAATTCAAATTAAACAATTCTCAAAAAAGGGTGTTAAAACACTAAAACTTCCGTACATTTTTAAAAACCTTTAGTGAAAAAATTATATACTGACATATTCTGTAAAATATTAAAATAAATTATTTACAATGGTTCAAATATAAAATAATGCAGTATTTACAGTGCTAAAACAACAACTACATAGGGTTAATTTACATAGTCCTGAATCATCTCTTTCAAGTCCTTTTTCCACTGCTAAGCTGCACATTGATCAACAGAAGCACTTTCACAACAAACAGTTTTAAGAGAAATGTTGTTTCTTTCTTTCAAACAATCTAACCACCCATTGTCATTAAAAATTGTCTTTCCGCAATTTGGAGGCAAATTGTTTGGCCTTACTTCTTAAAAGAGGGCCACTCAATGAAATTCTTATATCACATGCTTGTTTAAACCAATTTAAAACACAAGAATCATTGCCTAGGTTTTCCGGTTCTCTCTTCCTATTTTTCGCATCCTCACCAATGGATTTCAATAAATTCTCTTTATTTTTCAAATAAGTTGACAATGTATTTCAGGGAACTGCAAAGTCCTTTGTGATCTCAGAGTTTAAAAAAAAATATTTTTCCCCTTCCTTAATTACTAAACTTTTTCAGCTAAAGTTGAAGACTTATAAACCTTCACACAGACTGGGCTTGCTATGGATGTAATACTAAGCGACTACATAACAAAAGCGAGTTGGAGAAGTAGTGGGAGATCCCTGATTAGGTATACAACCAATTGTATTCTCGCCCCCAGTAAACATTACTGAGAGCTGTGCGTGGCTTAAAACACAAACGAAAATTATAAACTGTCTTTATTGGAAACAAAAGTTCAAATTACCAAACCTAAAATTTTAATTAACTGCGATTTTTTAATATTATTTAAATACATAATGCTAGGGACCTGACAAATTATTTGAATTATAGAAGTTCAAATTATCCAAGTTTCACTCTACATAGAAATGACAAACATTTTTTAAATTAGATTTATTCTATTCATGAGAACAGGAACCTGTAATAAATTTGTGGGTGTGTGTGTGTCTGAATGAGTGGTTTTACATATAGTTTTTTCCATCTTCTTTTAAAGTTAGGTATTTCCTACTCTAACCTATTTAGAAATTGTTGCATGAAAAACTTTCAAACTACTTTGAAAGATCTGGATTAACCAATAAGAGTATTTGTTTACCTGATAATGCATCTATAAGCCCCAAATATCCTTCCTTGCCTTGAACCAGGCAGTCATAGATCCCATTTCTATCTGCATCTATGGATGAACAATCTAAATGTAAAGGGATGTTTACCAATTGTGTCCACCAAGCTATTACTCCAGAACGACCTACTAACGATATAATACCCCCTTCATATGATGGAAAACTGTCTTTAGAATCATGTCCCCATAAAGCACCTTGAAACATTCCAACTAAGTTTAATCCATGAGGGCCATGCACTGTGTTCAGTGGTCCTTTTAACTCTGAAAGAAAAATAAATATAGTAAAATTTATAAAAAGATGTTTTTACTCTGTTGTACATCATAAAAATCATTCATACATATATATATATATATATATATATATATATATATATATATATATTGTAACATTTTGAAATAGTATACATATAAAAGGCACTTACCAAAATAAGATAAATATATAAAAATAAATTCAGTATGTAAAAATTACTAAAATATACCAGGAACGGATTGTAAACATAACCTAATTTCACTTGTGTAGAAAATGCACACGGCCATATTTTAGATCTAATCACAAGATTTTATATAAAAGAAAAAAAACACACAAATCACTATTTATAAGAATATGTATTAGAAATAATTGATAGGTAACAATTTAAATAGAACTATGTAAAAATACACTTAAAACTTTCACACGGCAAGCTAGTGAGTGTTCTGTAGTAAACACGATGTAACGGATTTGTGGAGTTGCGTGCGCATTGACCGGCAAAAGATATTCGTTTAAATATTTCTCGTGGAGATATAATATAAAACAGTTTTGGATTTAAATGCAAAGAAATTTAAGTGCAGTTGTTAAGAAGAAGAAGTGTATCCGTAAAGAAGAAGAACATGACATCCGTAAAGCTGTTACTTGCAAGGAATAAACGAAAAAATAGCGGAAATTCACGACTTGGCCATTTTTTTCTAACAAAGGTAGCGTCAGTAAGCAGTTGGAACAAAGCATCGGAACGAGGAAGACGTATTCAGAATTGACTGTAAAAATTTTATTTTTTTAACTGGTGCGGAAAGTGCAGTATCGTATTCAAATTATAATCACAGAGTAACAATAAGCCAAACCATTGAACTGATCAATTAAGAAGACATTATTCAGGAAATTATTTAATTAGGAACTAAAATAACTTGTAAAAATTTTAACTTGTAAGAATTGTAATTTAGATATTTTTTTGAAAGTGCCAACTCAAAATTTATTAGTCAAAATTTAGAAAACCCACCTATTTAACCCGAGATAAAGAGAGCTCAAGCTCAAATTGAAATAATTAAATCAATTTCAATTCATATTAAATTTTATAACTAAATTTCTTGCTGCCATAACAAATTTTAGACTTAGGCTAATAAAGCTTAATTTTTGTAATTCTTTGTAGAGGAAATAAGAATTTTTAATTAGTAAGTGACTTTGTAAAAGATAACAAGGAATGTCATTTTAAGATATTAAAAGTTTATTGTAACAAAAAGCAGCATTGAATTGTTATTTCTTTTAAATTATAAATTTTATTAAGACTTGTATAAAACACAAAAGTACCAATTATTACATTTGGCACACAAACGTGGGGCTCGATTATAAAAAAAATTTAAGAATTAACCTTAAGGCACTTTAGATAAGATTATTAATTAAATATTTGTATTAATATTGTTTACTTTTCAGGACTTTGCAACCATAAGTCAATAATTTTTTTTAATTTTCAAAATTTAAATAGAATAAAGGGGAATTTTGAAATTTTAGATAAAGAAAAAAAAAAATGGAATCTGAAACAGGTACATATAATTTAAGGAGGGAGAAAGCGAAAAAAACAAAAAAATTAGAGGAATACAACAAACATAGTAGGTCTAGGAAGGGTACAGCAATTGAGGAAGCTGCAAAAGGAAAATATGTGACATTAAAAGAAAAAATAGATGAAAAAGAGGAAGAAGCTACAATAGGCCTAATAGAATTGGAAGAAGGGACAAGCCTAGAAATACAAGAGTCAGAAATGGAAGGCACAGATATGCCTATAGAAGAGAGTGAGGTGGAAACACAAGTAGATGAAGCTAGGGGATTACCACTGATGCAAACCCAACAGAAAAAGGGAAATAATGAGAATGAAGATTTAAGGGAGATGATGAGAACTCTCATGGAAATGAGTGTAAAAGGGAGAGAGGAAATGAAGGATATGAGAGAGGATATGAGTGAGGATATGAGGGAAATAAACAAAAAATTAGAGGAAAATAGAGACGAAATGAGAAAGATGAAGGAAGATTTCAAATTCATAACACAGGAAATAAGGGAGGAAAGTAAGAAAATGATAGAGGATATGAGGGAACAGTTGAGAACCGAGAATAATGATGTAATAGGAGTTATGAGAAGAGACTTAGAGGAGAAGATTAAGGAGAATTTAGAGGAAACAAAAGAAATAATAGCTGATGTGACAGAGATTAATAAGAAAGAGATAGAGAAGGTAGAAAAAATGACAATACAGAACAGGGAAGAGTTAAGAGTTTTAAATAGGGAGATAGCGATTGAGAAAAACAATAATAATGATAGAATTGACCGATTGGAAACAGAAGGAAGGAGGAATAATGAGAAACAAAGGGAATTGACCCAGAGAATGGAAAAGGTAGAAAAGAAGGTGGAAGAAAATAAAGGAGGAGAAGGCCTAAGGATAATACAGGTGTCATGCGGGAATCAGGAGGAGATGCCAAAATTTAATGGTAGGAATGGTAACCCTATGGAGTTCCTAAAAAGACTGGATAGGTATGTGGAAAGAAAATTTGGATGTAGGACAGGGGAAAGATTTGAAGATGAATGGAGAGGAATCATGGATAGAGCCTTGGAAGTAGGAGCGGCAAGATGGTGGGAATCAATCAGAGAGGAGGTGGAAAATTTCGCGGAGTTACAAGATAGATTTATAGAAAGATACTGGGCCAAAGAAATACAGGAAGGCATTAAAGAGAGAATAGAAAATGAAAGGTATATAGAAGGAAATGGAAGAGCCAGAGCAGATTATTTCATAGAAAGAGTCATAGTTTTAAGGAACATGACACCACCGCAAAATGAGGAAGAGATAGTCCGGAGATTAAGCCGGCATTTTAATGAAAGGATACAGTTGTCAAGAAGAGTACAAAATATAAAAACGATCTGAGAGATGGAAAGGATGCTAAATGAGGAGGATATAGAGGAGAGAAATAAGGAAATAAGACAGAGAAACAGGGGACCATGGAATAGGCCTACCCCTAGAGAGGAACAGACTGGAAATAGATTTCCACCCAGAAGGGGTGAGGAAGGGATGAGACAGCAGGGAAATAGAAGATTTCCAGGACCAGGAGAATTGTATAGAAGGAATGAATATAGAAGTGAAGGACGGCCATATGTCCAGTTTTTTAACAGAAGAATAGATAATCATATGAGGGGGAATATTGAACCAAGACCAGGGCAGGAAAATAGTCGAGAAAATAGAGGAGACAGGAATTACAGAACAAATGACAGGAGCCAGAAGGAAATAAATCAGATAGAGGCAAGGACAGGCGTGGGGACAAGGAAGGAGGATGGTGCACATAGTCAAACGGAAAACTAGAGAACACTGGTATCGTCGCCTTGGATCAGGAAAAGGAGCATCAAACAGAACAAATGAGGTTGCCAGTGATAAAATTTGATAAAAGCTCCTACGATAAAATTAAGTTAACTATAAATAATGTATTAATCAGTAGAAAATTTTTAGAACAAGAAGATGAGGAGAGAAATTATAATTTAGGAATTGAAAAAAAAATAATAAACCCAGAGATAGAGATTAAGATGGAAGATACAAGTTTACTAGCATTAATAGACACAGGCAGTAACGTAACATGTATCCAGGAGAAATGGATGTTAGAGAATAAAAATAAAATAGGAAAAATAGAAATCTTACCAATAAAAAATTTAACCATTCGGACTGCAACAAATAAGAAAACTAAAAAGATAAACAAAATGATCATGGTAATAGGAGAAATAGGAGGGGTAAAATATCCGTTTCAATGCCTAGTGGTGCCAGGCTTATTGAGAAAATTTATTATAGGTACGGATATGTTGATGGATGTGGAGGCACAACTTGATTTTGGAAAATGGGAAATGGAGTTTAAATATGAAAACAAATTACATAAATCAAAAATGAGTGTAGATGGGCAGACAAAATTTAAAGGGGAGATGAATAATTTTGAAAATGAGATGGAGGAGGAATTGAGTTGTGATGAACAGGAAGGAATGAATGATATGGAAAAATGGGAAGAATTTGAAACTTTTGGAAACCAGAGTAAAAATTATATTAAAATTGTACAAGAGGAGGGAGAGATAAAAAAAGAGGATATTTTTGAAAGAATAGGGAATGAAGAGGTAACTGAGGAACAAAGACAGGAGATGAGTGATTTAATAGAGAAGTATAAAGAAGTATTTTCAGACCAGCCTGGTTTATGCACTGCATATAAACATAAGATTAAAGTTAGGGAAGATGTACCATTTTACCAAAGAAATTACCCAATTCCTACAAAGTACCAAGATCAGGTACAAGAAGAGATAGAGAAAATGTTGAGGTTAGGTATAATTGAAAGAAGTACTAGTCCATATATTAATCCAATAGTCCCAGTCATCAAAACCAATGGGAAAGTTAGATTATGTTTAGATGCAAGAAGACTAAATGAAATTATAATTCCGGATTATGATTGCTATAGAGGAATAAATGAGATTCTACACAGAGCAAAGAGAGTTAATTGGTTGAGTACCATGGACCTCACTAACAGTTTCTGGCAGGTTGAATTGGAAGAGGAGTCAAGAAAATATACTGCATTCCAACATAGAGGGAAAACATACCAGTTTGTTGTTACACCCTATGGATTGAAAACATCTCTAGCAGCATTGGCAAGAGCTATGGACAGTATTATGAGGGAGGAATTAGAAGATTTCACCTTAATATATGTAGATGATATAGTCTGTATGTCTGAGACATTTGAGGAGCATAAAAAACACCTAGAAAAGATCTTCCAAATTTTTTTAAAAAACAACATGACCATTAAATTTGATAAATCAGAGTTCTGTAGAAAAGATATTTCATTCTTAGGATATAGATTGACTACAAATGGAGTAAAAGTGGATGAAGAGAAGGTTAGAGCTATATTAGAATTTCCATCACCTAAAAATCCTCGACAGTTAAAAGGTTTTATTGGAATGGCTAATTATTATAATAAATTTATAGAAAAATATTCAGAATTTGTACAACCATTATTAAAATTATTATCTAATAGAAACAAATTTATTTGGACAGAAGAGGAGGAGCGAAATTTTATTAAATTAAAGAAAAAATTTTTGGAAACAAATGTACTTACTCACCCAGATTACCAAAAAACATTTTACCTACAAACAGATGCCAGTGAATATGCCATAGGAGGACACATCTATCAGATTGATGAAAAGGGGGAGAAAAAGGCAGTAATGTTTATGAGCCGCACATTAAAAGGAAGTGAAGTTAAATATTATACCACTGAGAAGGAATTACTTGCTATATTGTTTTGTCTGCAGAAAGCAAGACAAATCATCCTAGGAAGAAAAATTGTGATCCAGACTGACCATCAGGCCTTAACTTTTATTAAGACTTGTAAAATTTTAAATTCAAGATTGCATAGATGGATATTACTAATGCAAGAATATGATTATACTATTGAACACTGTAAAGGAAAAGAAAATGTAGTTGCAGACCTATTGAGCAGGAACCCTTGTGACAAAAATAAGTTTGAAAGAAGAGACCAAAATTCAGAATTACAAATAAATTATATAGAAAGAGTTATGGATATGGAAATGTGTACAAAATTTAAAGAATTTAGTAAATTACAAGTAGAAGATTTGGAAGTTAGAGAAATAAAAGAAAACATTCAAAATTATCTTCAAAATTATAAAATTATTAATGACTTAGTATACAAAAGAAATAGGGAAAGTTGGAAAATAGTAGTACCAAAGGGAATGATTAAAGAAATAGTAGGTACTTGTCATGAATATTACCTGCATGCAGGAGCTAAGAAATGTCATACCATATTATCAGAGAGCTTCACTTGGAAGAAGATGGGAAAAAGCATTAGGGGAATTATTAAAACATGTAATATTTGTCAAAGAGCTAAAAATGTAACCCAAGGTAATTTTGGAGAGATGAAAGGGATCCAAGTGGAAAAACCAAAGGAGCAATTGTCAATTGATTTTATAGGACCATTTCAAAGAACTGTAGGAGGCTATAAGTATTTATTAGTAATGTTAGATGTATTTACAAAATTCGTTCAAATCTATAAATTGAAAAAGGCAACCACAGGGGAGGCAATTAAATGTTTAGAAAATTATATAGAAAATTTCGGGAGAGTAGAAAGAATACAGACTGATCATGGAACCCAGTTTAATAATAAGAAATGGCTGGAGTATATAAAAAATAGAGAAATGAAACCAATATTTTCTCCAATAAGGAGGCCACAAAGCAATATCGTTGAGAGGGTGAATAAGGAGATCATTAGATGTTTGAGAACATATTGTCATCATAACCATAGAGAATGGGGAAAGTATGTAGAGGTTATTAACCAGGCAATTAATGAAATTCCTCATGAGACTACAGGATACACACCTAACCAGCTACAACTAGAAATTCAGGATGAAAGGTTTTGGCAAAAGGAAATAAAAAATTTTGGCTGGAGTTCAAAATTAATAAATTTAGAAAGACATTTAGAAATTGCTAGGAGTAGAATTAAGAAAAAGGCTCATAAGAGAGCAGAGAAATTTAATAAAACTCATAAAATAGAAGAATTAAATGTTGGGGACAAGGTATTAGTAAAAGAAAATTGGCAACCACAGGGTATAAGAGGTGAGATGGCAAAATTATTTTATGTATATGATGGACCTTATGTGATCACCAAGAAATATGGCAAAGCGACTTATGAAATCAAAGATGCTAGAAGCAATAAAATTAGAGGAATTTTCCATATTAGCTTGTTAAAGAAATTTTATGAACCAAGGGAGGCACACCAGGGAGAATCAGATAAATTTCAGGTAGAACCAATTAAATAAATAAAGGGAGAAGTCGAGAGAAAGGAAAATAACAAGGGATAATAAGATGGTAACAACAGGAATGTCTCAGGATATAAAAGTATTAGGAGAAGGAAGCGAATGTAGGAGGGATAGATAACAAATAAACCGGAAATGACAATAGACCAGAAATGACTTAATAATTAAACAAACACTTGAAAAAAAAAAAATATAAAGAAATAAAAAAAAAAAATATGTAAATAAAAATAAAATAGGAAGGGATGAATGAATAAGAACAAGGACCTAACCTACAAACAACCTAGACATGCTATGACTCGGTTAGGCTAAAATTTAAAAAAAGAACACTGTGTCAGAAGATAGATTATATAGATAAATAAAAAGACTTATGATTGGAAGGATTCCATTCTATTAAAATTAAAATAAAGAAAGAAAAAGAAAAAGTTTATAAAATAGATTCTAAGAATCAGAAAATGATTAATGTAGGAGATGTTAAGAGTAAGAGTATTGTTGATTAAATGTTAATTGTTAATTTATTGTATTGTTAGGAGTTAAGTATATCATATGTAATTAGATGGCAGCAGACAAGCAAGAAGGATAGAGTAAGAGTTTACTCCCAAAATGTGAAAATTGAGATAAAAAAAAAGGAATTTTGGAATCAAAATTTTTTTTTATCTAAATTTGGGGACTATGTAACATTTTGAAATAGTATACATATAAAAGGCACTTACCAAAATAAGATAAATATATAAAAATAAATTCAGTATGTAAAAATTACTAAAATATACCAGGAACGGATTGTAAACATAACCTAATTTCACTTGTGTAGAAAATGCACACGGCCATATTTTAGATCTAATCACAAGATTTTATATAAAAGAAAAAAAACACACAAATCACTATTTATAAGAATATGTATTAGAAATAATTGATAGGTAACAATTTAAATAGAACTATGTAAAAATACACTTAAAACTTTCACACGGCAAGCTAGTGAGTGTTCTGTAGTAAACACGATGTAACGGATTTGTGGAGTTGCGTGCGCATTGACCGGCAAAAGATATTCGTTTAAATATTTCTCGTGGAGATATAATATAAAACAGTTTTGGATTTAAATGCAAAGAAATTTAAGTGCAGTTGTTAAGAAGAAGAAGTGTATCCGTAAAGAAGAAGAACATGACATCCGTAAAGCTGTTACTTGCAAGGAATAAACGAAAAAATAGCGGAAATTCACGACTTGGCCATTTTTTTCTAACAAAGGTAGCGTCAGTAAGCAGTTGGAACAAAGCATCGGAACGAGGAAGACGTATTCAGAATTGGCTGTAAAAATTTTATTTTTTTAACTGGTGCGGAAAGTGCAGTATCGTATTCAAATTATAATCACAGAGTAACAATAAGCCAAACCATTGAACTGATCAATTAAGAAGACATTATTCAGGAAATTATTTAATTAGGAACTAAAATAACTTGTAAAAATTTTAACTTGTAAGAATTGTAATTTAGATATTTTTTTGAAAGTGCCAACTCAAAATTTATTAGTCAAAATTTAGAAAACCCACCTATTTAACCCGAGATAAAGAGAGCTCAAGCTCAAATTGAAATAATTAAATCAATTTCAATTCATATTAAATTTTATAACTAAATTTCTTGCTGCCATAACAAATTTTAGACTTAGGCTAATAAAGCTTAATTTTTGTAATTCTTTGTAGAGGAAATAAGAATTTTTAATTAGTAAGTGATTTTGTAAAAGATAACAAGGAATGTCATTTTAAGATATTAAAAGTTTATTGTAACAAAAAGCAGCATTGAATTGTTATTTCTTTTAAATTATAAATTTTATTAAGACTTGTATAAAACACAAAAGTACCAATTATTACAATATATATATATATATATATATATATATATATATATATATATATATATATATTAAGTATGGTGATATGTTTTCTTGTAATATAGTTAATAAATTAAAAATATTTCAAAAACAAGAATACTTTTAATGAATATATTTATTCAAAGCTTTTCGCCGATAAAATAGTACCAGTATCTTCAGGAAAATAATTATCTAATAAAATATTTTTACTCATAATCTAAAAATATTTTATTAAAAATAATTATTTTCCTGAAGATGCTGGTACTATTTTATCGGCGAAAAGCTTTGAATAAATATATTCATTAAAAGTATTCTTGTTTTTGAAATATTTTTAATTTATTATTATAAATATATATTAGCAGAGTTTTTAATCAATTCTTTAGTTTTATTTGTTTCAATTAAGTTTATTTAACATTTTTTTTTAAATATATATATATATATATATATATATATATATATATATATATATATACAGTGATTCGACAATGGTCAAGTGACCGAAAGGTGCCTCATCACATAAGGTAAAATTATTGCACTTAGTGGTAGAAAAAATTATTTGCAAGTAATAATAATAACTTCATATTTATATATACATAATATGTTTTCTTGTTTAATAATTTAAAACAACATAGGTTATTCAAATATAATAAAATGAATAAATAATAAAATTGAATATAAATAATTAATATTCTTGTACTTGAATAACCTATGTTGTTTTAATATATATATATATATATATATATATATATATATATATATATATATATATATATATATATATATATATATATATATATATATATATTTATATTTATTTATATATATTTATTTATATTTATATATATATATATATATATATATATATACACTGCAAAAACAATTTAAATATTATGTTATTGAAAAATAATTTTTGATTTACTAAAGTAACCTGTCTTTATATATATATATATATATATATATATATATATATATATATATATATATATATATTCTTATAGATTTAAGAACTCCATAAATTCATATTGGAGTGTGTGTGTGTCCAAGCCTGTTGTATACTTTGATAGCACCTGGGGTAAATTTTCATTAGCCGCCAGACTCTTTCCTACGTGCAGCTACATAAAATTACACCCATCTATAAGGATTCAAACACACAACAAGCAGCATGATAAGATACTATGAAGTACACGTAAACATAATGGAGTTATACACACAAAGTGTGATGAAAATTGGGACCATGTGAACTGGACAAGTTCTAATCCCAACATAAACCAGTCACTCATTAGCAAAGATGTGACAAGTTTCGTCTGACTGTATTTTTGTACCCAAAAAAAAAAAAAAAATCTTACAAATAGGATTACCACAGTCAGGAATTAAATATTTTAAAAATTCTAATAAGATTGTATTAGAAATCAAATTAATAGAGAAAAAATCTTGACGATTAAAGATACTGTATGTATTATTAATACAAAATAATAGTTTGTATAACCTTAACATATACATTGAATATAGTATAAAAATTGATTAAGATAAGGTAATAAACATTAAATGCAATTCCCCAGGTTTTTTATACAAACAAATCTGAGAATTTCCTTAGTAAATTTTTTATGTGTTATTGTTTTTCAAGGAACCTTCATCCAACAAATAGAATAGATTAGGTTGATCTGCACAGAATTGTGGTTTTTAGATATACAAGTGTTTGGCATTTGTTCCCTTACATAAAGTGATAGTGTCATCTATGTATCTGTACCAATAAATAATGTTGTCTTTGTATTTCATATTCTGAATATATATTTTTTTTAAATTAAATAAGAAGGATTGTTTCTAAAAAGTTCCATTGCATATTATATAATAATTCTAAAAAAAGGTTTACTTGAAATATTTAAATTTAAAGTTTTAAAAACTAATCATTTTTATACCTAGACCATAATAGATTCTGTCCCATGAAGTTGATTGTTCCACAGGACAGGTATCCCAGTCACATGGTACTATCCATAAAAATAAACATATTGTTAGGATGCAGAGTACAATAGAAGCAGAAAAGGCAATGCCCCTCAAAAGTGACATTGGTTTTTTGTAATATATGCTTTTCTTATCTTTTTCTTTTGGATATTTTACTCTATTACGCACTGTAGCATCACAGTCTGTATCCAATCTTAAAGGCTGATAATCGCCCATGGTTACTTTGGAGCATATGTTAGAGTATATGTTATAAATACAACTTCTTATAATGCAATATACGTCACATGCTTATTTCTGTAACAGAAACACAATTACAACTTTTTTGGAAAGCTTCTTTATTATAATGTAGCATAGATTCATAAATTATTTTAATAAATAAGTATAAGTTACATAATAAATAATTAATATTGATTCCTAGACCAGCCATGAATTAAACCTATTTCAGAAATATGTTTAGATTTCAAATATTAAACAAGATATAGATACAAGAAAACAAGTGATTACTATACCAACAGCTAAAGAACCATTGTAACAATATAGTAATTGTGACTACCTATAAAAACGAACACTAATAAAACTCTTTAAAGTGTGAATAAACAACTCAAATTAAATATAACTCTATAAACACAAAGAACTTATATATTTTCAGGAAATATCGAAATCTTGTTGCTGTTAATGACGAGCTGGTTGTTAATTACTTATTACACTTTAGCTATTACTTGCGACCAGACTTTTTGTTAACTAAAGGTTGTTAAATTGTTAATTTACACTTAATTTTTCCTTTCAAAAATGGTACCGAGGAAGCACAACTGCAGCATTCCTAGTGGCAAAAATACGAGGCTAAAGAAGTCGCAAGACGAAAACGCTTCCTCCAAGTGTATGTTAACAATTTAACAACCTTTAGTTAACAAAAAGTCTGGTCGCAAGTAATAGCAAAAGTGTAATTTTTAGGAACATCCAAATTTAAAAACATTTCCTTCTTATATTCTTAGCATTAAATAAGACGCAATGACAACAGATCAGAATATTACTACATTTTTTACTGATATTTTCATCTCTAATGTATTAATGCTGTTAAAGTTGAAGATAACCAATTATACATAAATGCACTGAAAAACCTTAACTTCAAGGAGTTACGGTCTGAGTTGACAAAGGGACACATCTCCCGAAATGGCCGTCCTCAACAAGTAAAGTGCTACTATAGGCAAGTTTAAAACATTTAAAAGTGTTTAGTGATTATTTTTGTTATTGCCAGGGAAGGTTAATTTTATAAATCTATATTGAAATATATCTATGAAGTATCCAGTCAGGAGAAATTTGGTTCTAATTTTAAACTTTTAAACGTTTAGGTAATTAATAAAATTACAACCAAATCTATCCTGACTGGACACTTTTTAGGTATATTTTTATATATGTATATAGTAATCTATACATTTAATACTAAATCTATCCTATTTGGAAACTTTATAAGTATATTTAAATATACGTATGCAAAAACCATAAAAATTGACCCAAATCGTTGTTTCTCAAACATCTATAAGGTATGCCTGACGTCACTGTATCACTCCACGGCTGATACGCAACTTAATGCTCAGCACAGAATTTTTTACCCAACTTTAAATTGCAAAAAATAACTTTCAGAAGACAGTAAAAAAAATACTTGTACATATGATCCTATTTGGTGGTTTTGAAAATTTTTTTGATATACCGTAGGTGGCCACTAAATTCTCACAATTAACAAATATTCTTGTGCATATCGTGCTATTTGGTTGTTTTGAACAATTTTCCAGTATATCGTAGGTGGCCGCTAATTCTCACAAGTATCAAAAAGGTATATCAAAAAAAGATGTTTGATTAATACTTAACAAAAACTGCATCAACTCAAATTTTTTTCTATTTATTTATGCCACTTAACAAAGACTGCATCAACTTAAATTTTTCCTATTTATTTATGCTACTCAAAAGTAGCAACAAAAAATAAGTTCTTATAGGTCTTATAAATCCTATACAGTGGTTAAAATTTGAGAAATTAAAACATTACTACAAAGTATTGCCGTTCAAAATAACTTCAGATTTGTGTTCAGCATGGTCAAATTTACCAGGAATAAAAAAAATATCAGAGAGGTAGTCGCTGATCTAAATAATTACCAAAATTTTTTTAAACAAGGTCAATAAGACTCATTTACGCTATACATGCCATTACAGACTAATATATAAAATGTGAAAAAAGTAACATCGTATTTTCTGTGTAAAAAAGTTGATATTTGTGTTCTACACATTAAAACGAGTAATTAAAAAAAAAAAAAAATTTAACCAATGCCATTAAGACTATATTTTTACCTTGTAATATTGTTTATATATCTGTACATAATGGATCATTACATATAATGACAAAATTATGTTAAAATCAATTTTAAATACTTGATTTATCTAATAATAATGACTTATAGGGTTTTTAAATTTTAATAATATTTAATATTATTTACTAATTACAAAAACAGTTTAGTTCTAGATGAATTATAGAAAACTCAAGTTATTTGTATAGAGAGATCTGAGACTGTATATAATTACTCAACATTTATATTGTGTATCTTACCTCAAGAATAAATTTTTTCAGGTATATTACTTTATACCTTCAAGTAAACGTTTTAATAAAATCAATTTCTTTGGTCGAAAGTGAATATTCACCTCTAAGGTAACTATTCCAATTCTCTACTTTGATATGTATTCATAAGATAATTCTAAAATTTTGTTTTGCCCAGATGTAACATTCAAAATGTAATGAATTCGAAATTCAAATTTATGGCTATAAATGAGCTCGATTAGAATGTAAATTATAGTTAGTATTACAATTACTGATAAAAATATGTTATTAACAACAATAATAATGGGGCCGCCCTAATAAATTTCAACCATAATTTATTACACTGGCCCCTATAATCACAAAATAACCTCAAAATCTAATACTGACCATAACAGAAAAAGTTGCTCACAGAATACAATAAATAATAATTCCAACATAATATTTAGTCTGAAGTAAACTGTTATTTTGTCGTCTTAAAACGAGAAGATAATATGAGTATGCTCCATGAAAACTCTAACAATTAATATTGTTTATCTTCGAATATTTAGAATGTAAAGAAGTTCCAGACACCTAATTAAAATTGAAACTAAAAATATGGTATACTTTCTAAATATGGTATACTATGGAAATTCTGCTACAATAACTCAGAACAATTGTAGATTAAAAACCTCGTAAAATTTAATTCAATTTAAAAAACATTAACATGCATACACATTAATTAGTGTAAATTGTTAACGATTTTATTACTAAACACTTTTAACTGTTTTAAACTTACCTATAGTAGCAATTACTTTGCTTGTTGAGGACGGCCGTTTCGGGAGATGTGTTCCTTTGTCAACTCAACTTTGGAACTTCTTCACATTCTAAATATTCGAAAATAAACAATATTAATTGTTAAGAGTTTTCATGGAATATACTCATATTATCTTCTCGTTTTAAGAGTTTAAGGTAAGATTGATGATATTATTTATTTAATAATTATTAAATATGAATTATTCAATATTCAACAAAAATATATCTCTTCTATGAATGAAGTGTTAGACTTGGGATTTGTAATTAAGAGACAAACGTAAATTTAATTGAGGAAAATATGAATTATATTAATTGGATGCCATCTTTAGTTGAATATCGTTTTCTCTAGTACTGCAATCAAAAAATTCTTTCGTAATCAAAATTATTTATTAATTATTCCATTCATCCGGTTTTGTGTCCAGTTGTTAATCCTAAAGATGTTTAAAATTTTGTAGTCCATTACATTAGGTGAAATTTAATCACTTTCAAATTAGTTTTTGACTATCCAAACTTTAATTTCATACCGTCATAAATCGCCAGTCAATCATTTGTCACCGACAATCGACTACTACCGCTATAGAAGCAGCTTGTTCTTAAGTCTGTTTTAAGTTGTAACTAAGTACGTTCGTGCGTGTTTACGTCCTAGACACGAATCCAACATTATTTTTTGTCGCTGGTGCCGATTTTTAAAATATACTTAAAAGCGATTAACGATATTTCGTGATTTTTTTTGTTTTCTTTTCTTATGTATTTTTACGTCCTAGACTCGAATCCAACTACGGATTTTTTATTTTATTATTAAACGTCTAATTTGGTTGTAATTTTAAACCACATTACTATATTAAAATATAAGTATGAAGTATCCAGTCAGGATAGATTTGGTTATAGCTTTATTCAACATTATTATATAGGCCATATATATTAAAATATAGCTACGAAGTATTCAGTCAGGATAGATTTGATTATAATTTTATACAAAATATAGCTACGTCACAGATATATATTGGGAATGTTGGATTCGTGTCTAGGACGTAAAAATACATAAGAAAAGTAAAAACATATCCGAAAATAGCGGTAGTCGCACGTCCATATAATTACCTTATAATTTATACATTTAATGTAACCTTACTTTCATCTTAGTTGTAAGTTAGAGTTTGTTGTAGTAACACTTACTGAAGATTTTGTCATTGAAATGTCTGAGTTAATAAATGGTGTGTTTTGCGTACGTCTTATTTGTATAGTCTATTTCTTGACCAAGTGGCCTCCCTTGGTGGTTTATCAAATCATGACCAATTCTTTAAAAACATTCCGTGTACCTTATTTTAGAGACTAGCCACACACACCAAATCAACCTTACAATGTCCAAGACTACTTGGCATCTATTTTATCAGGGTTTTTATGTTAACCATGTCAACTGATTATGTATGGCTCTCCAGTAAAAACTTACTACCCCATGGATAATTCAATGGTGGCTGCTACTTAGTCAAACAAGTTAATAATTACAGAATTTGCTAAGGTAAATTAGTTATGTTTCGAGTCATCAGTGTTCCGATGTATTGATTGCTTCTCTGCAGACTTTTGAAAAAAATTACAAATTTTAATGATTTATGGAAAAAGACATTTCCAAAATGAATATCATATGAACACTTAAACAAAGACTAGCAGTATTTCTATAATTCATTTATTTAGGTACTGCAATCAAAATCCTGTAAGTTTAAGTAAAATGACAATCCTATTACCATTTTGAATTTCCTGCTGAATCTAAAATACACCGCCTCAGCACATACTTGCTTCATAGCCCATGCACTTACTCAACAGCACTATTATTTGTTAATCACTTAAACAATAGTTTATGACTATCCAAACTTTGAATTTAGTAAATTTGTTAAAACTTACTGAGACAGAACGTTTTCGATCGCTATGTGCCGATCTTCATCAGTGTCTTCTGCTTGGAGATGTTGGGTCAAGCGGTGACAGTTTTAAAGGTAGGTTTTAAAGTACCATTCATAAACAAAACAACAAACAAAATAGCCCACAAATTTCAAAAAAAAGATACAAAATAGCATACAAAACTAATAACAAGTTACAACACAAAATACAACACAACACCAACAACAAGGATAAACTACAAGCACCAGGCGTATACAAACTGAACTGCGACGAATGTAACAAATTCTACATTGGACAAAAAAATTACAGAAACCTGTAGCAAATGTGTCCTGAGCAGCAAGAAGAGTCATGGACAGGCTATATGACTGATATGCCAATGCTTGAACTAAGCAACACTGTTCGCTCTGGGGGGGGGGGGGGGGGGTCAGGAGTGACCGGCTTTCGACGAGGCTGGTTCCATACATGTAGTGGACTATAGCCAACAGTCAGCCGACTATTCTCAAAAGATTTACTAGTTTGTAACTGACCATGAAAATAAATTAAATATTGCCATTATTGCTCTCACACAACGGAAGAGGAAAGACATGAAGACATTCGGAGAGTATTGGGTGCATCTCATTTTCAGTGATAAATTAATTAGTGGACAATTTTACAAAATGCATTTCAAATGACTTGATTAGCAAAAAAAATTTTAGCTTTCATCAAATGAGCATGACCAGGTTTAATAAACTTGTCAAACTAATCGGAGCAGCAATAGTGAATGGGGATACAAATTTAAGACTTTCTATATCTGTGGACGAGAGATTAAGCATTACGACAAGGTAAGATAAACAACAAATCCTTTTCAACTATTTTTATTAGAATTAAAATTACAAAGTTCGGTATGATGAGAAATCAAGTTGTATATTTGCGAATCATTTGGATAATAAGGCTAGGCCGTATAGTTGGAGTTGGCTGGTGATGAAATGTTTTAAATGGTTGTCGGTGACAAATTAGGGGATGGTGTAGACCTGGTTGTAGTGTGTATTATTTGAATATTTCTACTGCTCTTCAGATTATTCTATTTATCAGTGCAATTAATTTTAATCGTTAAATGACCTTGCAGGTCAAATCTATACACGCATGTCACACTGTTCCAATTGTCTCGGCACATCCTCAAGCAAGGTGTCAATTTAAAACATGCCAACTTAGTGGCAAGCTGCGCATTACCCTAAAGCACAAAAATAGTAATACTGTCCTGTTCATATGTTTATACTGCTCATTGGAGCGTTCCATCTAACAATGCAAATAATTAAAATAATTAAACATTCTGGTGCATCAAAACCAAATCCGCAAGCAAGACTAACACTTGCCTTAAATAACTAAGTTTAGAGTGTGCCAAATCTCTGCAGATATGATGAATATCTGATATAGGATTACTTCTAAGACTGCAACACCATAAAAAATCAACCTCCAACTGTCACCATAAGCTCTCTCGCAACCTGGAGTCTTCCTGTGCTATGTAAGCCACCCCATCTCGTTAGGCTTATGTACTCAACGATTTGATTGGTGTTGTCTCCAAGAATATCCACACTTCTGACAATGCCACTTACTAGTTGGTAGTTCTACACAACTGCAACATCAAACTGAAATTTTCAGGGGTAGTGTTACCACACATCATAGACCTCCTCCTGCCTCTGTGCTACCACAACACATTTCCTGAAAATACTATCTTATAATTGTCTGATCCGCAGTTCGACTGACTAACCTGATCCTCAAGGCTGAATTTCAAGGAACAGACTTGCTGCTCTTAATATCTGGACTATTCTAGGTCTGGAATCTGTTCAACTACATGCCTTCATGAACGCTGTAGATAGTAAGGCTGAGAATCTACATTGCTTCCAAGAGGTCAGTTCAAAGAACATCAGCAGTATGAAAGAATCTTCAAGAAGACCACCACAAAGATAAGGTCTAAACCATGGGCTCATTTGACAAAACCACTATCACCATCAAACAGGTACAGGACTTCGCCTTTGCTGATTTCATATGTCTGTTATATTCTCTTTCTGCTCTTTGATTCATCAGATTGGGCAGCCACTTACAACACACTCCTTTGAACCACTAGCACTTTCTTTTTCCTCACTCTCTGCCTTCTGAAAAATAATTAGTTTTTGGTGAACGGTATGCTTAGTGCTGATTTCAATTCTCATTTGGCGTCATTCCCTTTGATTTAAATATCGCTCAAAATGAACTGGTGTTTGTAAAAGTCACAGCTGTGCATAACAAATGGGCATATGTTTCCTCTATATCATATAAGTTTTTAGAAATACAAACATGGATTCTGTAGAAACAGATATCTGTAAGGAATTGCGCTGTGATTTTACTGCTCTAGTACACTTAACATGAGATGGTTGTATTGTCATCTTCATGTTAAAGTGTGGCGCTCTGTAAAAGTTGTGTTGAAAGTGTCTGTTGTTGACTATTAACCGCAGGAATGTACATTCTTGTTAAATTACATTAGAGAATTCTCTTCAATATACTATAAGGCCTCTCGTCCACTGGGAGCGGAAATCTGCGAAAAGTTGCGAAATCAGTTAGTCAGAATTCGACCAAAAACGCACGAACGATCCAAACACGTGACTAGGTGCGGGACCGCATCATTCGTCAGTTTCCGTGCATATAGGTGCGAAGTGCAAAGCGATCCCGTTCGGTTGGGATTTTTTGAACAAGTGCGAAGAGTTGTCATGATCTAGGCAATGCAGATCTACTCGTACCTACAAGTGAGAATGTTGATAGTCAGCAACAAATATCCACCAGCTCAAGTGCCACGAACATGTTTAAAAGCCCACAAAAAAAAAGGTCAAAAAACAAGCTGTCAAAGTTTGATGAAAAACTACTCGAAATTGAAAAAAAAGTAAAATAATAGGAAGAAAAAACAGTTCGCACTCAAGATGAAGACTATCAGTTCCTCATGAGTTTATTGCCTCATCTCTATGATATTCCAGAAGCAAGAAAACTGTTTCTACGCAAAAAGATTATGGACGTTGTGATGGATGAATTGCATCAATCTCCGAAAACTTCCTCACATTCTACGCCAAATTATTCTTCTGATGATTCTTCCGGGAGCCAGTACAACACATCTTCCTATTTTCACGATTTTGATCCTAGTGGGATTTTCATTTAAATCAATAAACAAGTATTACATTTTTTGTAACACGTTTGTCTATACGCAGTAGTATCATTATTACTTAACTACCCTTGCTTAGTGAGAAATTATAAAAAAAAATACAAGGGTAAAAATTTAAAAAGTTTAGTGTTTTTTGCTTTTCCCCCCACTTACCTTAATGTAACAGCCAGCCGTTCTTGTGGAGAGATCGCCGCAGGAAAATTACTGATTTTTTTGCGTTTTGAGTAGATGTTGTCTACAATGTATTGAAAAGTGTCCTTTGTCATTCGAAAATAGGAGAAGTGGTGATTATCATCGATTTGAAGGTCACACCACAAGTAAGAAAATTCCCCAAACTCTTCTCTTTTTATGAAAATTTGATTCACATTTCCCGCCTTCGTCGATAATAAATCAAAGGTGATAATTCCAAAGTTAATTCGTCGTCAGAATCATCATAAAAAATGTTCTGAAGAGCCATCTCGTCTACGTATTCGGACGAACTGAGCGGATCAATGGACGATGGCATTTGACCGATTTCGGACAAAAGGTTTTTGCAAGATTTCGTCGCTTCGCAGTTCGCAGCTTTCCGGTCCCAATGGACGACTAGCTTAATCGTTTGTGTCAAACCAAATTCACTGAGACAGAAACTGGCCTTGTTTAAATTCAGTGTTCTTTCCAGCGTCTAATTCTCTTTGTATAAGGCTTGCAGTATCTTTACAGTATTTATTCTTCAATTCCAATGATGTAGGAAACCTACTTGTCAATATTTAATACTATTGAGGGTGTATCCAAGAAACTTTACCTTATCAACTGTTAGGCTAACCACACACTGAACTTTTCTAAAACTCTATATGCAATGGCAACCTGCATGTAATTTGTTTAACTTCGGAGAGAGTAAAAGAAAGTTACTGATTGCATATATGCTACTTTACTGTGAAACAGAGCTAAGAAACCTGTGTTATATACAGAACCAAACCTTTTTGTAGGTTCTTAAAATAACTCAACTGATTGCAAAAGACAGCCTTAGAACATCTGTTTAATTTAGCTCATAATGACAATGATCATATGCTCGCCTACTTTATCACACTGCCATTCCCTCTTCACTGTTGTTTTCGATGTAACTTGACCAACTGTCAATTCAATATAACCGCCTACGCTGCTCTTACATCATCCTTCAGAATGCCTTGCAAACACTAGGCTTATTAATGTGACTTTATTAATTCATAAAATATTATAAATACCTTGTTCATAATTTCATATCATCAGGCAGCTCACAGTCTGCCTTTTTATCTATCTGTACAGTTTTCCAGAAATTTCTGATCTCTATTTTCATTCATTGGCTGCATGCTATACAAAAGAAACAAAAAAATACATTTTTAATGTTCAAAACAATAAAAAGATAGTAATAATAGAATAAATAAAACGGATAGAGTATTTACAATATACAACTATCAGCATGGGTATTAAATATGACGTGATTTGTGAGTCTGATCTAATCATGTGCTGTTGCTTGTCATGGGAAAAATGATATTGTTTTGCCACATAGAACTGTGTAACCATCATTATTACATAGTGTTCGGTGCTATAGCCTGATGAATACTGAATCATCAACCAAGTTGTTGAATATAGTTCTCATCAAATTAAGTCCCATTTGTTTCAATTTATAAAGTGTAAGTCACATCATTTATTAATATCAAAGTTTAATGTTGATGCTTTTTTATTTGTGCCAAATTGTGGAAAGTCTTTTGATCTGAATATATGTAGTGATAGTGATCATAAAGAAATTGAAATATGAAAATTTTGTTTTAAATCATCCCCTTTGCACTCGAATGACCATTAAAGTCGACATACCCTACTTCCAAACAGCTTTTGATAATTATCCCTTATATTATCTCACAGTTCAAATGCCCACCATCTTCTAGTTTTTGTCACCTATAAATATATATTTAGGTTAGTTCTAGTAGAGCTTAAAGCTTATTAAGTTTTAGACTAGATAGGAGACTGACAGACTTATATAGTCGCAACAGTCCAAAAGTGAAATCTCTTGGAAATAGAGTTCTAAAGAAATCATCTCACTATTGAAATATTTTGATCAAACAATGATCTTTTTCAATCAAAGAAGAAAAAAACAGAAGTGAACCCTATTGCTATTAGGTAAGTCTGTCAGTCTCCTATCTAGTCCAAAAATTCCTATAAATAAATAAATAAATATATATATATATATATATATATATATATATATATATATATAGATTTTTTGGACTAGGAGACTGACAGACTTACCTTGGTAAGAGTCCACACTGTAATCTTGAAATAGAAACACATAAAAGCACTTAAACAATGATATATTTCAACCACACAGGGGTCTTTGTCAATCGAAGAGAAAACACAAAAAGAAATATGATAGAATGAAATAAAATAAATATAAGTTGTAATCACAGATTGTGTAGAGTAGAAATCAGATGACACAGATTAAAGATATATATATATATATATATATATATATATATATATATATATATATATATATATATATATATATATTGTTTCCATGAGCATATGAGTGATTATAGTTTATATAAGTCTGTCAGGGGAAAAGAGATAAGGCTATTAGGAGGGAAAAAAATGAATGGATTTATCTGATGTTGAGGTTAGGGGATTCTCTGGACTTGGTATACCACTAGTATGATAGTTCCCACCTTCTCAGTTCTGAGGGATTGCAATCAGGGGGGAGTGATTTAATTATTTTTGTGGTATAGCAGTCATCAAAAGTTGTGATGTTGTGACTCGCAGCATGTTGAGCTGTTGGTCTATCCATATTCATAATTTTAACATCATGTCTGTGGCCATTCATTCTGATATTCAGACCATCCGCGGTCAGGCCTATGTACTGTGCTGAGCAAAGTTTACATTGTAGCTGGTATATGACATTTTTCGATGTACAATTATGATGACCCTGTATTTTGAGGACCATTTTTGTTGTTTGGCTGTTGAAACTATTTGCTGAGGGGTGTATTGGACACGTCTTGCATCTAGGTCTATTGCATGGGAAGGAGCCATGAGGAAGTTTGTGTGGTTTCTCTGCATCAGGGTCTGGTAGTTTAGGATGTACTAGGATGTTTTTCAAGTTGGGAGGTTGCTTGTACCAAATTTGCGGTGGATCGGTGAAAAGATTTTTGGTGTGGACGGAAGCTTGAAGAATTTTGAAGCCATCTCTCAATATCTTGTTGAGTTTATGTAGACCAGGATGGTAGTCTGTTATTAAAGACAGTTTATTTTGTTCTGTTTGTGGTTTATGGTGAACCGAGGATTGTGCTGAAATGAATTTGGTTTTCAATGAGTTTTTGGGTATCCTCTTCTCTGGAAGGCTGTTGATATCTTTCTATTAAAATCTTCCAATTCCCTATCATTCGAACAGATTCTCTTACCCCTGATTGCTTGACTATATGGAATGGATCGTTTTATGTTTATTGGGTGGTTGCTGTCGAAATGGAGATATTGTAGGTGGTTTGTCGGTTTGATGTGAATTCCTGTGTTGATATTTCCATTCTGGAGTGTTACCTCTACATCCAAAAAGGTGATGGCTGATGTAGATTTCTCCCAGGTAAATTGAAGTGTGGAGAATTGTGTCAGGCTGTCTAAAAATGTCTCAAGTGTTGAAGCACCCTGTGTCCAAATTAGGAAGATGTCATCTATATATCTATACCAACATAATGGCTGGTGTGTTTGTGTCTTTAGAAAACTTTCTTCCAACAATCCCATGTACAGATTTGCGTACGATGGTGCCCATTGCTGTTCCCTTTATTTGAAGGTAGTTCCTTCCCTCAAACTGAAAGTTGTTCTTCTCGAGGATGAACCTGGTCAGGTTCACAAGAAAAGGTGTAGTGGGAGAAGGCTTGTCTGGGCTCCTTCCCATGCAATAGACCTAGATGCAAGACGTGTCCAATACACCCCTCAGCAAATAGTTTCAACAGCCAAACAACAAAAATGGTCTTCAAAATACAGGGTCATCATAATTGTACATCGAAAAATGTCATATACCAGCTACAATGTAAACTTTGCTCAGCACAGTACACAGGCCTGACCACGGATGGTCTGAATATCAGAATGAATGGCCACAGACATGATGTTAAAATTATGAATATGGATAGACCAACAGCTCAACATGCTGCGAGTCACAACATCACAACTTTTGATGACTGCTATACCACAAAAATAATTAAATCACTCCCCCCTGATTGCAATCCCTCAGAACTGAGAAGGTGGGAACTATCATACCAGTGGTATACCAAGTCCAGAGAATCCCCTAGCCTCAACATCAGATAAATCCATTCATTTTTTTTTTTTTCTCCTAATAGCCTTATGTCTTTTCCCCCGACAGACTTATATAAATTATAATCACTCATATGCTCATGGAAACAATATATATATATATATATATATCTTTAATCTGTGCATCTGATTTCTACTCTACACAATCTGTGATTACAACTTATATTTATTTTATTTCATTCTATCATATTTCTTTTTGTGTTTTCTCTTCGATTGACAAAGACCCCTGTGTGGTTGAAATATATCATTGTTTAAGTGCTTTTATGTGTTTCTATTTCAAGACTTACAGTGTGGACTCTTACCAAGGTAAGTCTGTCAGTCTCCTAGTCCAAAAAATCTAAATAATCTTTACCAACCAAAACATATATATATATATATATATATATATATATATTTGTTAAAATTTAAATACATATAAAAGGGTACGCAAAACAATACTTCTATAGCTAAATCAAACTGAACACTCATGTTAAATAGAAACTGTATAGTCATTGCACACTGTCATCAATTCAAAGTATGTATGTGCTGGTACATGTTCTGATGTCCTGTACTGTCTGCTCCAGATGTTCACTTTTGTGTGTTGGTATTCCTTTGCAGAAAATTCTTCGGTTTTAAAACAATTTTGTCAATTTGTATTTTGACTTACAGAGATAGAATTGAGGTCTTTACTATCCAAATCAAAATTTTGACAGCTGTTACAACCTACCTTAATGTTTACATTAAAATCTCTATACCACAAATAATTTTTTCATTTAACATCTTATGTACATTTTGATTACGCAGCAATCATCATATGTAAGTTAAACATTATGCCACATTGATGTATGGGGTTATAGCTATGATTTCTCAGTCAAAAGAGCTAACAAATTCCTCAAGATGATTTCCGTGCAATCAAAATGTACACGAGGTGTAAAAAAAATGAAAAAGTTATGGTACTGAGGTTTTATTTATTTAAAATAAACATTATACCACAGTTGATTTATGTAGTTTTATTGTTTACTGTTCGAAATTTAGAGGTTTACAAGCTGCCTCCTCTGTACTTGTGTGTGGTGTTTTCCATATTCGGATATTGTATCAGTATTTGCACTAGAATAGTGCAGGTTGCATCTACTCTGTATTAAATAGAACAAGAATGATTTTTTTTTCAAGAGGTCTTTTACTATTGTTAAACCTTTTTGCCATGTAAACTGTACTATAATGCCATTACAGTTAACAATTCATAGATAGTTTTACAAAGTTACCAAGCAAAACCTTTCTCCCAACAGTGTAAAAAATTTATTGATTAAGTTTGGCATTTTAGTACAGGTAAACAGAATATCTTTTAAATTTGTTTATGGAAAAATCCACTATCTTTATTAGTTTTTTAAACTACTTATTGTTATTTGTGCTACTAGTTTTTACTAAAACACTTGTAAATATTTACAAACTTGCCTTAGTAGCACCTACTTATATTTGTTGAGGATAGCCGTTTCGGGAGATGTGTCCCATTGAGTTACGGTCTGAGTTGACACTGGGATACATCTCTCGAATTGGCCGTCCTCAACAAATATAAGTAAAAGGTACTATGGGCAAGTTTGTAAATATTTACAAGTATTTATTGTTATTTTCATTATTTTTTAAATTCTCTATATTCTGTTATTTAATCAGAACATTAATTTAATTTTTGCTTAAAGCACAGGATATAAATATATTCTGGTAAGAATAAAAGAGAATGGAAATCATATTATTTCTTAATGAAATAACAATTCTTATATAATAGGTTATTTTTTTAATAAAAATTGTGTACTTTGATTAGATAGTTTGAATGTCCATAGATTGTTGATAAATTGTTAACTGGGATAAGACTGCGGTAAAATCTGTGATTAAAAGGCAGGCATTAAAATAAAACTTTTCTAAAGCTGCTTTCATATTTAGGTTCAACAAAGCTAAAATTAAGGAATGGAGTTTAATATTACAATAAAAGAAATTTATTGATATTAAGGTTCAAGAACCTGTAAAAATTGCAAATGATTAAAAACACCATATTACAGTGTTCTTAAACAAAAATGTAACCAAATTGGAAATTGACTCTGGATATAGTTTCCACTTGTAAAATGTATTTTGTGTTATCAAATATTTGTTCGATTGACAATCAACATGTTCTACAAGCTCAAGTCCTTACTTTTTGTATTGTGATTTATTTTTTAAATGGAGATTAAGACTTGCATATTAAACTCATTACTATGTATTTTAATTAATATTGATCATATACAGTATATTTTAACATACATTACAAACATAAATAAATGACACCTCTATACCACAAATGGCTTTTTTCTTTTACTTAAAACATTATGTACATTTCGATTGCATAGCAATCATCCTCGGAGGTAAATGGTATTTTTATTGTAAATTACCTCTGAGGATGATTGCTATGCAATCGAAATGTAAGGATTTAAATAGAAGAAAAAAGTCATTTGTGGTATAGAGGTTTCATTTATTTATGTTAAACATTATGCCACAGTTGTTTTATACAGTTATACATTACTAAACCAATTAACAGCCTGCTGAATCAATTATTGTTATATCATAATTTCGGCAAAAGATTACATAGCTTAATACTAATGCTAAAGTTTTGCCAATCATCATTAACAATAAAATCTATAAATACTAAATTATCTATAAACGGTTTATTAAACATAGAACAAATCTCTTACAGCATTACCTATAAATTCACTGCATCATTTATATAGGTTCACATTGAAAGGATCAGCAATCTTCACCCGGCCATGACCTTTAAAAACTCTGTGACAGATGAATTTTCTATGACCTTTTACTAATTATAGACAGAGCAATAGGCATGCATCTGTTTTTGTATACCAGCTACACAATTTTTAACTTCTGTGCTTACCCATGAATCTTTGCAACAGTTACATTCTGCATTACTGTCTAGGATAAGACTTCATCTCAACAAAAACCTCTTGTTGTTAACCACAAGCAAAAACTTATTTAAAGTGTTCTATTCATTACTTACACTTTTGGTATTAAATCGACAAAAAAACCACTACTTACTGATATTTTTCAGTAGAGATGTTTTGCACTAGAACAGCATATTCTTTAATGCTGTGAGTCACAGTCAAGACTGTTGCTCAGGTGTATGTCTGTGGTGTGTTATTGTTCATAGAGTAATTGTTAATTATGTGTTCAAATATAGTATTTGTATATATATTGTAGATTTCTGTTGTGTTTAATTTGTTGCTTTTTTTTATGTAATGTAGGATTTTTAGATTGGTGTGTGAGTGTAGTGTGTTTTGTATGTGTATGGCGAAATTTGATTTTGGTTGTCTTTTTTATGCCTTTTATGTATCTTGTGGTAAATGTTCTCCCTGTTTGTCCTATATAAAAGGTGAGACATTTCTTGCTTGACATTTTGTATACTCTTGCCCTGTCATGTTTTTGTATTGTGTAGGTGTTTTTTAACTGTGTTGCATTTTTTAAATGCTACTTTGTTTTTAAGTTTGCGGAACAAGGAAGGTATTTTTGTGATGTGTTATCATGATATATAAGTCTTATGTATTTTTGTGATATTGCTGTGTTATGTGTGTGTTGTTTTTGCTCATTTTATTGTCTATCAAGGTGTTTTTGTATCTGTTTTTAGGCTATGTATTTTATTGTGTTGAGTTTGTTTTCATTGTTCATGGGTATGTTGATTAGTCAGTGTATCATGGAGTGGAAAGCAAACTGAAATAGAAAGTAGCATTTAAAACATGCATTACAATAACACTCCAGAGCAGGAGTAAACAAAATTACATGCAACAACTGCCCCAGCTTTTACATAGGACAAACAGGGCGAACATTTTCCACAAGATATAACAAACAAATAAAAAAGAGACAACCCAAATGAAATTTCTCCCACAGCAATATAGACACAAATCTAAAAATCCCACACATCATAAAAAGCAACAAACTTACTCAACAGAAAACTACGAGATATACAAACACTAGAAATATTATCCACAGTACATTCTAAACAAAACAAACTCACAATCAAATACTATATTTGAACACGTAATTAACAATTACACTGTGAACAATAGCACATCACAGACTCTCTAACATAACAGACTTGAGCAACAGTCTTGTGCGCGACTTACAGCATTGAACAATGCGCTGACAGTGTGAACAACATCTGCTGAAAAATATCAGTAAGTAGTGAGTTCAACTGCATTACTTATATAAATTTAATCAAGCAAGTAGTGAAACCCGTTTAAATGAATGTTTTATTATATAATGTAGCTCCCAATAAGTAAACTGTTGTAAGCTTGGTCTCGTAACGTCTTTTTTAAAGTCCGCCTTGTGACAAAGTTTCAGTTAAATAAAATATCTCAATAGATATTAAGTGTTTCAATTATTTTATTGAGTTTAATCACACACCATTTATACTTTACCGTTCTTATGATCAAATAAGTTTATTAATTATTGAGAATTGTGTTCATATAATTAACAGCATACTTAATTAGATATTTCAGAACTAAAGACACAGCATAATTCTTCAAGAGTTGACAAATAGTGGCCTGTATCTCTGCTATAAGCAACACATCACCAGTTCTAAACCCATTTTGAATATTCTATGGTGTGTACCGTAGTGTGAAATTTTAAGAACTTTACAATTTGTTGTGTTAAATTTTTTTTCAAATTGTCTTGATTTTAAACAGGCAGCTTGTTTAAATTTCGAAGGTAATTCTCCAGATTTTAATATTTTCAAATTGTGTAATTCAATTTGTTATTTTAAAAATTAAAGTATGAAAAACAATTTCTTATTACAGTTTTCGCTACCGAAAGTATACAGTTTGTACTCTAGTCTTATATAATAACAATTGTTTTGAATCTGTTTTAGGTAATTCTTTTGTCAAATAAAACTTTTCAGTCCTATTGTATAATATGTTTGCATATATTCAGAATTTTAAAGTAAACTTTTTTTATTTTTCCTGTTTTCACAAAAAATGTAATTGTTTTTTTTTAGTCATAGTACTACTAGAACTTACTAGTATACCTACTAGGCTATACCTTTTTTGTATGTTACAGCCCTGAAAAAACCCACTTAGAAACTATGCAACATGCATGGCATATACAAAAAAGCAAGAGAAACTCTTGAGTCTAATTTCAACACCAAGTGAAGGAAATATACAACCAACTTTCTTCCACTTAATTAGTTTGGATACTTTTTAGATTCACATCATCAGTTATTATTTTTTGAAGTAATGAGATCTTACTAACCAAAAAGACAGAAAAAACTTCTTGAAGAAAATTAAAGGGATTTCTATTAAAATCTTTGCTGAATGACTTCTAAAGAGGTTGATGTAAGGAAGCTCTCCACCATACCTTCACACTTTCTGTAGAGTAAGCGAAAGTAGACACCAAATGAATTCACACAAAATGGATCTCGATGATATGAAGCACTGTAAAAGGTCAGCAAAAAGTTCACAAAAATACACAAACCTCTTCTTCTTCTAATGGCTCTCACTTGGCTTACACCATTTGAGATCCTGCCTCCCAATAAAATCCAGGAGATGCTCCTTGTCCATAATAAATGTTTAGCATGCACCAGTTGGATTCTAATATTTTCATTCTGTGAGACAGTCATGCCCTGTGGCCAGTCTGAAGTTAGCAACAGATGTATTTCTCAGGAGTGTTGTATTCGCCTCAAACACATTATAGAACTTGGTCCTTCAATCTTTCTTTCATCATATTCCTATTCCTAAGACCTTGTTGGGAAGATGTTTTAATAATTTTTATTCTCGCTTGCAGTGATAAGACTTTTGATGGTTTATGAACAATTTTAGCTCCTCTCTTTGCAAGTTCATCTGCGGCCTCATTCCTCTGTATTCCCATATGAGACAAGATCCACTGTATTACAATATTGATTACATTGTTTTTTACAATTTTATAATTCTCTTTTATATTCGGTACCATTGCACTACCTGTATTATCATTATTAGCCATTGTTTGTAATGAGGATTTATAGTCCATCAATAAAACAATATTGGTATTAAGCAATGGTCTTAGAATCAGCTGATAAAGAGCCTCGTTGATGGCAAACAGTTCTGCCTCAAAAACAGTCGAGTTATTGCTCAGTGCAAAATAGTGTGAGAAGTAATCACGGTACATACCCGGTCCCGTCTCACCCAGGAGTCCTATGGGTACCATGAGTTTAAAGTTTACAAGGCAAATTGGGATATCTTTTCCGGCATGTCAATAGTCTTGTTCACTGGGTTTATAAGATCTAAGGACACATTAAATTGAATGAAATCAAATGGGTTTACTAATTGTGGAGGTTACTCAATTTCAGATGTATGTATTTTCCTGTCAACAACTACATGCTTAAATCTTTTCTGAGTTTTTAATCTTTGATTGGGAAGTAATTCCATAATCCATGAATTCTTGTGTTTCCTTTACATCAACTTTTCATAAAGGAAATATGCTTTCATGCTGAATTCTTCATCTAATGGTTTGTGTAGGCTTGAAGTGACGCTATAGGAGTCTTCTTCACTGCTTCTGAGATGAAACGTAAACAGTTAATCTGGCTTACTTCAAGTTTATTCTTTGCAATTTTGGTGGCTATTGTTAAGACTTCTCCACCATACGTCAAACAAGGCTTTATGTATGCCTTATAAGTTTTGTTAAGAAGGTCAATAGATCCCCCCCCTTTAGCTCCTGCCAGTCTCTTCAAAATATTTGCTTCATGTGCAAATGCTCTGGATGACAATGTTGATCACAGCATATTTTAAGTTGTACACGTCATCCGGGTAGTGCTAAATGATCAACATTGCTAAAGAAAGCCTCCCAAAATCAGAATAACCAAAATACACAAACTGGAAACCTTATTCTTACTATGAATAACTGTATATACTTTCTTCAATGATAGGCATGACCAATGTATGCTCATAACTTCTCTGACTCTCACCTATTTGTACCTTACATTAAGTATAGTTTATTCCACACTACACAAATAAAGGAATCTGCAAGAAGTTGCAGATTGATTTTCCAGGTGTTGCAAATGTAATACTACCCATATTACAACAGCCTCCTGGAGAAACAAACACCTTCAGTGCATTAATGCAATGTCAAAATAGTTTCAATGTTCTTAAGTTTCAACTGTAGCACTGAGGCAAACACAGAACATCCCTACTCTTTCTCTTAGAAAAACTCAACATAAGCCAAGATATCAATTTCAGAGAATATGAGTTGGTCTATTTCCCTTTTCTCCACCACTTATAAGGTTTTTCTCCTCTGTCACAATTAAGTTCACTATGCCAGTAATGAGTCACACTCACCCTTGGGAACTTATTGTGTTATGGTAATTTATTATTTTTTAATTGCTTATTTGTAATAAAAATAATTATGAATTGAAATATCTAAAATAATAATTAGGTAAACAATATATAATTAGATAATTAACTGCTACTTAAGGTACAAGCTTAGCAGTTGTTTCTCCTAACATTTACTCAACTACTTCTTTACTCCACATTTGTAAAAAAAACTTGACTAAAATAATTTTAAAAAAATATATATATTAACATTATTTTTTTAATTAATAACACGTAAAGGTAATGATACAGATGCAGTGTTACTGCGTCTACCCACTCACTGCAGTCTTTAACCCACAACTGAAAGATAATGCTATAAAAGACTACAGTGAGGTTGACCTAAATGGTCAGCAGACAAGTTAGTTATAAGAAATAGGAAGATAATAAAAATCCTATATCGTGAGTTCTATCATTCTGAGAATGCATTAGGGATGGATATAATTGTCTTTTATGGTGACAGTTCCCAGAAGTAAAAACATTCCTTTGAGTCATCAGAAAGGTGTTGCAAGTGCATCTGAAGCATGGAGGCAATAACAAGGGACAAGTTAAGACTAAATATTCAACAAAAACAAAGTGACATCTATAATATTATATAAAAATCTATAATAGTGTCATCTGTGTGTGTTACTCAATCACGCAAAAACTACAAGACCCATTGAGCTGAAATTTTACATGGACTTTCTTAGGGTACCTGGTTAACACATAGGCGTATTTTTATTTTGAAATTTCATCAGGACACCGTCCCACTGGCCTTGAAAACTCCCATAACACTCAATTATATACTTGGCTTAATCAGCAGAAAGTAAATGTTTGTTGTTATTCATCTTTCAATGTTAGTTATACTTTACAAATGTCATGTTACAAGCAGCTTTTCCTTCTCTTGGTTTTTCAAAACAATAATTGGTAAGTATATAGTTTGATTTATTTATTGGGATTTAATGTCAGTAAATTAAATCATATATGCTGCATTGCAGCTGTTGTATATTTTTTGATGTACAGGTGATGGATCCTGAATCTTGAAGTCCATTTTGGTTGTTTTGCTTGCTCATGTGTTTCAAGAAGAAGGAATCTACATATTTTCACAAAAGAAAACAAAGCTGTAAATATTGTTTGTAAGTCTGTTTAACACAAATTTCTATTGTGTAAACATGTTCATATTAAAAATCGTTTCAACAACGTACAGTAACTTAGTTAATCACTGTTCTGTATTTCGGAATGCAATAAGCACAATACAGATATACGTCCACTCTGTACAAAGGATGGATACTCTGCTAATAGTTCAAAACTATCTTGAAGCAATGCCGAAAATGTGTGATGAAATGAGGCTGTCTTTATGCCTGCTAGTAATATTTTGTTAGGGCGAACAGTACTCATCGATGGAGGTAGAGTTAAGAACAACGTTTTATGCTAGTTCTGAGTGGGTGGACAATTGAAAAATAATGTATGGTATGCACCTGCTTGAAATCTGTATAGAGAAGTTATCTGCAGACAGTCAACTTGTTAAAAAGATCTAAACTAAATAAAACAGAAAAATATGTGAAAGGTTCAAGTTTATAAATGTGAAGATTTTCATCAACACTATAACTCTAAAGACAGATTAATGATAAAGATTAATTGCCGCTAAAGAAATTGTCAAATGGAAATCTCTCAAACCTAGAGTCTAAAAAAAGCACACGGATGTCTTACTAGAGTTGAACTAAAAAAAGCAAATATGAAACGTTTTAGAGATTGGTTTTTTGACACTTTGTGACAGAAGTTAATATATACAGTTGCCTCTAAGCAGCTGTAATTTTTTGAACTTCACCAAATGTCCATTACTTGAAAATTCCTGCTATTAAGAGAAGTAAATAAATAATATTAAAAAATACAGCTTCAAATTCTGTATGAAAATGGTATCAGATAATGAATCCAATACTTTATTGGAATTCAGAGTTATTTATTGTAAAATAAAATGGTACGATTCAAAATTTGAAAGTTTATCTAATCACCTAAATTCTGAGTGTTAATACCTTGACTGCTGATCATATAAACATAGTAATGTTTAAAGTGTTGAGGTAATGACTTCTTTTTATCTCACACATAAATCACATCAGTAACTTCACGACAAAACAGGTAATGAGTACTGCTCTAACATACACTTGGGAACACATTAACAAAACATTATAATATGGCTCCCATGAGTGTGGGCATGGTTAACAATAAACACGTGTTAATTAGTTGATAATTTTGGACTATGCTTATGTTTTTGTTGCAAGGTTCTTTTTGCAAATGTAAAAGTAAATTACTTGTAATTGTGAAACGTATCATGCCTATAGATGAAGACACATTTTTTACTAAACGGATTTATTTAACTGCATTATTATAAAATCTGTATAACTGTAGGATCATAGATGATAAATATCTCAGAATAGCTTAACTAATCATCATAATCAGTTGTCATGACTGGTAATATCATAACAAGACAGTTTCTAAATACACACTGTATATTGTACACAAGTGGAAATCATGATTCATATGTGCATTTACAGACATTGCATACATTTCTTAATTCTCCACATACAATTTTGTGTATACATTCGGGCAAATTAATTTCAATCTCATAATTGAGAATAGGAAACGTAATGTATGTATTCAAGAATGTCTTTTATTAACTCATTGCCATTCGCAGACATTTACAAACCTCTCAAAATTTGCCAGCAGGTAGGATGACACGCCGTCATAGATTTTTATTGCAGATTCAAAAGAGCATTAGTTTGCTGAAAAGAGTTTACTTACAGTGTAAGTCACATACAATTATAGATACCTGTGTTGTCTAAGGGATATTTGTTGCTTATCAAAACTTTCAGCATAAATAAATAATGTTACAGCCCATAATTAAACCATCTGTCAGATAATCTAAATATAATAAAACCTTTCATAAGTTTTCATGTCAATTGAGTTTCTCGATCAGTATAGTTTTTTCGGTGTTGGTCAGGGGTTTAAGCTTGTTGTGTATCGTATTACTGTGTATAAATGGAAAATCCATGGTTGTCTGAGATGGAACGGAAGTGAAAGTGAGTGTAGTTAAATTGTAAAGCTGAAATACATCTACACAAAGGGTGAATTAAATTCTATTACAGTTCAATAAAATTAAATTTGTGACCATTTTAAGTCAATAACTTTACCTAATTCTAACCTCAAACTGTAAGTACAATTGTATTGCTTTTAATAATAATTAAAAATAATAATAAAAAATTACACCCTCATAAATTATACAATATTTAGTCTTTATAAGAATGGAATATTTTATGTCAAAATACATCCTATTGATGGGGGAAATTAAATTTATATTGCAATTTGCCACAGTGCACATTTAATTAGAACCTTAATGGATTTATTAAAAATTCTACGTCACAGAATTAAGAATTGAAAAATAGAATTGTGTACAAAGTAATACTGGTTTTCCTGTATCTAATAAGTTAAACGTATGACTCAAAGCAATCCTTAAATAATGTTGGATATTTATCTTATCACTGAAAAACTCTGTACTAGAGATATCTGCTCCCTTTTTTCCTTCCCAATATGATTTGTTTGTTTAACATATGAACACATCAGTGGAATGTTTTACGTGTTAACTTTTTTACGTGTAGGACCACAACCACTCCTTCAAAAAGGTTATTATCGCTTGTAACAATTGATGAAATTAAAAACTGCAAATAAAACTTAAAACACAAAAGTAAAATAAAACTGAAGATTTAAATGGAATATAAAAACAAACAATAATTGAATTATAGATAAAACAACAAAAACTAACACCTATTATAATAGCAGGGCATATTTTGTACATGTACAAAATAAACCCAATCAATTGAATCTGAAATATGAAACAAAGATGAAGCAATTCTACTGGGTACAAGTTTTCGACATTTTAAAATAACATTAGAGCGGAAAATCTTTATTGTAAATTAAAGATAAATCACAATTTTGCTTATATTTATCAATTTATATGTAACAGCTTATAACTTGCTTCTACAATCTAATAATTTATATTTAATATAGATAGTAAAAGGAAACACACAACTAACAATCGATTAATGCATTTACTTAATATAAAATAAAAAAAACTAACCTTGCATTTAAAGAAAATCATTCAAATATTCCAGAATATATATATTGTAAGTAGGTTTTATTAATATAATAAGAATATTTTAACACTAGCCTATAATTAAACAGCCTTGATCTTTATATACAACTGATCGTGTGAGGTTTACTATGAATTACTTACATATAAGGCGTGTTAAGAATAAATTGCACACAGATCCTACCCTGGTACACAAGGCCTCATTCCAATGTAGTTATACCCCACTACCATAATGTACTAAAACGATATTAAATATTAGAAGGAAAAAAAATTAAAAAACAAGGAAAAAAATAATATAAAATCAATCAATCACTATAAAAATAATATTTCTGAAAGGATAACTTAGTTTTTGTCTGAAAAATTATTGAATCATATTATTTTTTAGTATATTTAAACTGACATGAATAATGTAAATATAACTGGAGATGGTAGTGGAGTTTAGATGGTTTACATGCTGAGATAGCCACGACTTTGTGACCTCCTTCGACTCACGAGGAAACCAATTAAAACTACGACCACAAGGATTCCAAGAGTAGTGCCAACAACAATAGGAACAATATCAGGAGTCTCACTAGTTACACAGTCAATTCCTGTTGAACAGAAAAAATCAATGACAATCTCATGAAAAAACAAACATTTATAAAGTTAGCAAAATAGAATAAACATTACAACTCAGTCAGTTGAGCTAGAGTGGGCCAACCCGCATGTTTTAAGAAATTGATTCAAGATCAGAAATAGGTTTGGGAACATGCTACAAGTGGTTTCATTTCAGTTATGCTACTTTTTTTTATAGTTAGCAGCACTTGAATGTGTTTAGCCAATCCTTAGTAATTATTTTAAAATTAGATCATTACAGGAATGGTGATAACTGCCTCAATTTAAGTGAAATAAAAACTAATTACATAAAAGTGTATTAACTTCGATCCTTGATTTGGAAAAGTACACAATCTTAAAAATAATTTGTCATAAAAAATTTAGAAAATTTATTAAAAATTTTGTTTACTAACACAAAATTTCTACCTAAATACTGAATGATTGGGCACTTTATATTTAATCATGCACAATTATTCCTTAGCACGATTACTTTTACTTTGATAGTGATGTGCAACCAGTGTTATACCTAAAAAAAAAAACACAAATAGAGTACAGGAAGGCTTACAATTGTAATTCAGGTTTGTGATAGATCCATAGTATGCTATATAAACAATAAAGTAATAAATAGCTAGTATTACAGATCGAAGTTACAAGAAAGATTTTTGAGACAATCATTTGTAAGACATTAGAAGTCTAACTGTGTTTAAAATGATATGAAATTATTGGAAGAAAAATTTCAAGTTGTAGATAAACATAGCAAATAAAGGCTGGAGGTGGAGCACAGTGAAGTGGAGATGCTGAGTTTGAAAGAAGAGACTTTTTTTGTGTGAGATTGATCCAAACACCATGCAATAATTCTCTGGATTTTCTTATGTTTAAGCCACGATGGGAAATGGAAATATTTCTATTACAGTATTGTAGCAGTAGCTAAACAAAAAACACAGTGAACCGATGCTATACAATTTTCAAAATAATAACATTTTAACAATAGGACTTTCAACTGTGGATTTATACATTTTACATGGAAGACCTGATCGATCATGTACCCGATAGCTAAAAACAGGAACAAAAAATTACCCCGAAGTCAGTTCGACCAGTTGGACAAATCGATTTTTAATATATTGCCACTTTTCTTGTCAACTTTGGTAGAAAATTAAAGTAACTGGAATTTACTTTTATGAAAATCTGTGCAAACTATAAATTATATTTAAATAATGGTTCTTACATTCAGTTCTAATAAATTAATATAAAATCAATTTTTGGAAAAATGACTAAAAAGTAAATTTAACAAACATGCAAATCATGCATATAATTGAAATTTAATCAGTCAAAAGTAAAATTGGTCTATATTAGTCAGAGTACTTTTGATATAATCTGATGGTTATCTTTAGAACTGTTAAGTGACCAAATAAACAAACAGAACTTGAATTTAAAAAAATATTGAAATATCTATATAACTATTCTTTGAGCTTAGCTTGTGAGGTTATGTTAAAACAAATAAAAACTTACAAATTAATCCTTTTTTGAGTCATACGCGTTTCAACGACAAAGTCATCATCATCAATGAGTGTTACTACTACAAACTCTAACTTTATTTTCTTGTGTCACACTAATTACATTATTACTAGAATTTTGAATAGAGCGTGACTTATTATTCCTATTAATATACAAAGTTTCCCACGCATCCAAGTTAGAGTTTGTAGTAGTAACATTCACTGATGATAACTTTGTCATTGAATTGAGTATGAGTTAATAAATGATAAATTTGTGAGTTTTGTATATGTTTTTATTTGTTTTATTGAAATATCTGTTTGATTTACAGAAGAAGATTCTTGTTTGAATAATTTCAAAATTTTTTAAATGTTCTAAATGTTTCTGTTATATGTCAATGTATGATATGAATACTAAAGCAACAATTATGATACAAAATAAATTAAAGTGTTTTTGAAATAAAAAGCAAGACTGTAGCAATTAATATTGCATATTATTTTAAACCAGACTCATAAAAATCGTTTCATGAAATATCTTCAGTTTAAATAGTATACACAATTAATTTTGACATAAAATACAAAGTGTAAGGCGTAGAAATAATAACATTAAATAATTTTAAAAACCCTGAAGGAAATAGGGATAGCCTTACAATATAGATAATTAAACCTTTAATGTACTTTTAGTACTCACATTTATATATTGTATGCATATAACTATTTTTTGTTATTTGTTATATTATTTATTTTTTTACTTTTTTTCAAATAGGTCATTATAAAAGCCTATTAATACTGTAATACAGTTCTGAACAAAAAGTGTCAAACAAACTCTGACTACTCAATATCAAATTTAATTATAGCGATCATAAAAATTGTACTTTGACTTTTGGTTGGGAAATTTAAAATTTTAGCATCTATTTTGAGTTTTTGTTAAAAAAGTCATTTTCAGTTTTAGTTTGCATTAAGAAACTTTTAATTAATTTTGTTACTAAAAATCAAATAGTAATAACAATGTTGTAATTCAAAGATTACCACCGGTGATATTGATAGGAATTTTCCAAACTAGAAATTTTTTTAAATAAACTTTTCACAGAATACAATAATTTTTAATATTTAAAACATAAATATTGTATATAGAATTATGGTTGACAGAAACTGATACTAAAAAAAACCCATACCATAGATGCAATTGTTTAAAATATATTGTATAGAAGGCAATGCCATACAACATTTCCACAGTGTATCAAGGAGAGGTTGGTTAGGTGCGGCAATATTCATCCTTATTAATTATATATAGACAATGTTAATATTAGCAACTAACACATATTACATGAAATAAATGCCTTTAGATGTTATTAAATCTAAAATTAATTCACTAACCTGCACTAAAATTTTTGTCTTTGTGTGAACCAAAAGCTTCTAGTTGAATTTTTGAGAGCTTAAGTGAGTTTGTAACATTCAACGTAGTGTTCATTTTTATAGAATCAGGAGAGGCACAAGTGTAGGATCTATTTACACTGTTTGTGAAAAGTTGTCCATTTACTTTAAAAAGTAATTTCGTTGTATTAACCCCTGAAAAATGCATTACAATTAATTCAGGTTACTTAAATCAAAAGGATATAGATTTATTTTAAAATATGGTATAACACTTGGGACAGACACACACACACGAGAATACATGAATTTTGTATCTTTTTTTGTAATTTACTATGTATAGTTTCAGGCAGTATATTACAATAAAAAAATTGAAAACTCTAAAACATACAAAATAATTTGTAGTCTTTGTATCGTAAAATTTAATTATAACATAATATTTATAAGGAATAAAATAGTTAACTTGTTTAACTACTATTCGGATAACTTGTTAGCAAGAGACTTGGTTGGGCTGATTACCAGTTGCTTACTTGTTATGTAGAGTGGTGGGGGGCCTACTGACTCGGTGTTTATCAAACATAGCTGCTAAACACGTCAGTCTGTCAAAATCACAGTGCCTAGATGCAAAGCGGAGTATACAGCGGCCTATCTTTCTATCTCCACTAGTCGGCAAATTCCTCTCCTAAATACCTCGTCTTTTGTTATATTTTACGAATTATACTACATGTATGTGTACTACTTCACCGTAAAGTTTTAAATAATCAAGACATCCCTATTTTTTAATTCAACTTTTGACATTATTTTGTTTATGTACAGTACAACCTCTCTAATTAATCAATACCAACATCATCTGCACTGTCATCTTGTATAGGTTCGTCAGATATGGTCGAACCCAGACACGAGTTATTCGATTATCAAGAAAATCTCTCAACACATTCTTTGTTCTCAAACTTCTCATACGCTCAATAAAATGTAGTAAAAGTCTTCAGTAGTCGACTGACCACCACATAGTAGACAGCGTTGTGTTGTATTAGAGGTTCCACTGTAGTTAATGCAAATAAATGTTTTACAGTCCATTTTTTGTTTCCTCTCTTCATTTTATATTTTTTCCTAGCAATATTTACATAAATGCTGTAATTATAGAACTTTAACATTGATTGATAAGAATAACATTTTACAACGCTTAAGAAAATGCGAAAGTGCGGTTGAGCTATCAGTTAGAATTTGGAATTCCTAGAGTGACTGTAAATGACATCAAGAAAAATTCCAATAAAATTGAAGAGTTCATGGAAAAGAATGGAAGCTTCCGATGGAGATGTTAACAACAACAAAAAAAAAAACACACACACACAAAAGCCATTCACATTAAATTTGATGAAGAGATGTTTATCTGGTTCTCACAACAAAGTCAAGGTATTCCACTAAGCGGGCCCAATTTTAATTCAGAAAGCTCTTGAAATGAATTTAGAATTTGGTGTTAACAATTTTAAAGCCAGTCAAGGAGGGTTAGACAAATTCAAATCAAGACACGGAAATTGCCAACTTGAGGTCAAGGGTGAAAAATCAAGTGGAGACAGTGAAATGTTGGTATATTATTCAAAGAAATTTCATCTGAAAAATGTGCTCCGGGATTTATAGTATGGAAAGAACGAATTACTGTTTTACTATGTGCGAATGGCAGTGGATATCATAAATTACCATTGACAAGTCTAAGAAGCCATGTCCATTTAAAAATGTAAGTGTAGATCAGCTACAAAAAATATTCTTCACAAAAGAGTGTATGGATGATCTTTTCAATGTATGGTTTCATGAATGTTTTGTCCTTCAAGTAAAAAGTTATCTTAAAAGGAGAAATTTTACCAGAGGTGCTATTGATAATAGATAATGCTCCAGCTCATTCAACTGACGTTGTAATAGCTATGTTTATTCCAGCAAACACCTCTTGTTTGATTCAGCCAATAAAATGTCCAAACAAAAATGTGTTATTGAAAGTGTAGAGATTATAGCGACACTATAGAAAAACATTTTTACAAAATTTAATATTTTGCGATAGCGAGATGCAAGTTCAAGAATTTTGGAAGTAATATACGATTAAAGATGGTATAATTAAGGTTTTAAATGAATGGAATAACATTGCACATAAAACGCTTTCGTCCTGTTGGAACAAACTATGGCCCTATGGACTGGAAATTGATAAAAGTGAGACTGTCAATGATTTAAATACACTGTCAAAATACACCTCGTACAAAGTCAATAGCTGACGAAGACCTAATAAAATGGACAAGAGAAGATACTAATGTGTTGTGTACAAAATTTTAACAAAAATATCTCAGCTAATGTTATTCATAAAAACTAAGAAAATAAAGAAGATTGTGAACTTTGCCCAGAAAATAAGGTGACTTATTTGCTAACAAAATGCATTGGGTGGTACGAGAGACAAAAAGAAGTAGAGCTGACAAAATTGATAGTATTAAGATAAAATCGGCAGCTTTCAACAAAAAAAGAAAAGAATCCTTTGGTACAAAAAAAATGAGAAGACTATTTTAATTAAAAACTATTTAACTAGAATGTGAATAGAAATAATATACCATATTTTTTCTTGCTAGTGTTATTGTTCTTACAAAATACTGTAATATGTCTTTTTATGTATTTTATGAAAATAGAGTAAGATACTGTATTTGTGATTAAGAACTATGCTGCAGGCTTCTAGTATTTTTACAGTTATTGAGTTTTTCGGCCGACATAAATCATTAAGTACAACATAAATTACATTATATACTTATGTGCTATTTTTATCCACAATTGCATGTTAATTTCCCAACGTCTGTAATTCGTCTTGTTCTCGAATTCGTGACCCCTTGGTCCTGAAAGTGACTAATTAGAGATGTTCTACCATATTTAAATTCTGTTTATAAAAATATTTTGTATTTCAACACAGTTCTTAATATTTAATTTTAAAATAAGTAAACAATATAAGTTAATAGATAAATATATAATGGCAATACTTCTTTTTATAAATGGTACATAGCTTGAGTACATAGCTGTTTATAATTGGTGTCTAAAAAATAATGCTGGGATTTTGACGAGAATTATTGAAAGACTGTTCAAGATAATTAAACAATATAAACATCAAATTGAAGAGAAATTAACAAAGTTTTTTTTTTAATACCTTAATATTTTTCAATATCAACTCAATTTGTCGAGATACAGTTATCAAAGCGGTATTTGATTCTTGTCATGAGTTTTGTAGCATCTCAGGTGTTATATGTGATTACCGTCAAAATTCTCTCACGTAGATGTCTCAAATCACAAATAATTTCGACAAACACAATGGTCTTTACGTAACCACATGAAAAAAATCCAAAGGGATCAAATCAGAACTCCTAAGAGGCTAGAGAATAGACAAAACCCTGGATTTTTTTAAGGTGAAAAACAAAAAACTGTTATCATTGGCTAACATAAATGATGTATTCGTTATGAATTACTTTAGCTTTGTCATCAATTGTTTTTGGTCTGCCTGATGAATGCCCTTTCCACACACTTCTGTATTCAACACTCAAACTGGTTAAAAGAGTAACAAGTCATTGAGTGAATTTTGTCCTGGTTCGTTTCTCGTAACTGACAGCGTACATTAACAATCGATTTTAATTCTGCGTACCACAGAACATTGTGCCTTCTGTTGCACTGTCATCATTACAGTGGTGTGTGAGTCACAATTGCGGCCTACCATGTTATCTAACTGATCTGCGCATGCCAAGGTTAAAGTTTTATCCCATGCTACGTGATAAACAAAACTTACTTAATCAACTTCAGATTGATGTTTAAATTGTTCAATTATCTTGAACAGTAGATCAGTATCGTTTCTTGAAAATCCCAGCACTGATTTAAGTCAATTTCTAAAAAATGTGTTGTGAAAATAAGATGATTTATTTCGGGTAATTATTTTTTTATGGTTCAGTATGTCCATTGACTATCAAATGATTTTATTTTTATTTAATCTAGGTCCCTGCATATTCAACTCAACTGAATATTTCTTCCTTTAAAATGGGATTCGTCATGCATACTTTCTTTTTTAAATTAAGAATTATTACTGCAACTAATAACTATCTAGGGCGATTTTCTGGATTTATCATTACTATCTTTTGCTGTTAATTTCAAATAATTTTCTCAGTTCATAAGATTTTGCGATTATTCTCAATTCTATAAGTTCTAATACCGAAACCATATGTGTATTATGTAGTAAAATAGGAGTTAAGTTGCTACAAGATAGATATTCATATTGATTTACAAAAAAAAAACAGTAGTGGAATGTTGTACAAGATCCAGACATAGACTAGAAAACAATTACTATGACATTGAAAAAAGTTTTGTTCGAGATATAAATCAAATATAACTGTATAAAATAACTGTGGCGTAATGTTTAACATAAATAAATAAAACCTCTACACCACAAATGACTTTTTTCTTTTATTTAAAACCTTATGTACATCTTGATTGCATAGCAATCATCCTATTTTTGTAAATTACCTCTGAGGATGATTGCTATGCAATCGAAATGTACCTAAGCATAAGGTTTTAAATAACAAAAGTCATTTGCAGTATAGAGGTTTTATTTATTTATGTTATATAGATCAAAGTTTAATATATTGAGAATAGTCAAAATTACTTTGTATTAAAATTTGTCAAGTATAGAATCCTTCCGGACAAAAAAGGAAACATGTAATGCTGAGATATATTACAATTAAAACAGCAAGAGAACACTTTTTGAAAGTGTGATAACTATCATTGATGAAGATAAATGCCAATTGATGAAGTATTTGCAAATATTATCGGGATATTTGAAAATTAATGTATGAATACAAAGTAAGCAACATAAATTGTATACAAATTAAGTCTTTATGAAAAGTTATTTCAGACATTATGTAAAACCAAATATTTGTATAATTATATTCTGAAGCATACACCACAATAAAAACGGTTAAACGGTTTGCTTTAAATTTTGTACTTAGAGAAGACGTATTATTTTGTAATTATTAAATTTTTAATGAATGATCTTGGATAGAAACATCTTGGATCCTCTTCTTGGTATAATTTCAGCATCATTGGATTACAGACTCTACTTTTAAAATTGGAGCATTTATAGAGTAAACTAAATACTTACAATATAAAGGATATAGAATATTCAATCACTTTGCATAAAAAAATTTGGTTATAAAAAGTTTGTTTGTTACAAAGTAAAAATTATTGAGACTTAAAATTGTATTAAAAGTTATTGTAGTGATTATAAGTTTTGCAAACATTTTCAACATAGGACTCTTCCTATGTATTAGTGTTACATCTGGACAAATACAAAAAAATCACTATTAAAATTGAATCAGTTCTATTGTTCATAAAATCAACAGGAAGGCGTTTATGCAAACATGATTAATGCTCTTATCAGGCTATTATCTTTAGGCTTGCTTCTGTATTCATTTTTCCTACTAGACAGCTTATACAGCAAGAGTGGCTTTGATAATGATTTAAACTACAATCAAACATATAAAACCTTTGAATTTTGAAACTTATGAAATATTAAACATATTTCTAAAATACACAGATTATTAATTTATGTAAAAAAATGATTTATATAAAATTAATTTAACCACAAAATTAGTTTTTATATATCAACTTTTAAATTTTATTCAACTACATCAATAATAACACCAATAGGTTAGACATTTCATAAAATTTCATTTACTGGTAATAAAGCTTGGTTTTAACACAGATTGTTTAAATTTCTGCAAAAACAGACTGCAAATTTATATTAGACACAAAGATGATGACTCATTCAATATAAAGGCAATTCTACAATTTGTTGGGTTATATAATTTCAAGTGTCATATTTTATGTGCAAGTTATCTTGAAATATATTTTCCAATTAGAATCTAAACTTCTGTTAGTAATTTACTAATCCATACTTCAAAATTACTTTACTCAGACATTCGAAGAGCTATTCAATATCTAAGAATAAAAACAAAATCGGTGTTTTTGTGTGTAAAAGAGCGATAATCACAAGTGTACATTTTTAAATTGTAAATGCATACGATTATTTTAATAAACAATTTTGAAATTGTAGTTTCACCCACTAATAAGTAGTGTACATATTATCTATGTCAGAAAAAAAAATATTCAAAACTTTTTATTATTAGTGGTATTTGTTCATCTGAATACTTTAGTAACATTAAACTTTTATCAAACAACGATTAAAATTATTAGTTTTAAAATGAAATAATTCATATTAATCAATTTGATAGGTAAATATTTGAATTTTGATAAGTTTCCTAATAACTATATAAAATTTGACTAAATAATGTACCATATAGACTCAACTTGACCTTAAAAAATCTCTATTAGTTTAATTTCCATGAACTTTTATTGTAGGGTCTAATACCCTTTTAAAATATCACTCCCATTTAAAATATCACTAACTTACCTAGTACATGCTATAATGTTAATTCTAATTTCAACTTCAGTTTTTTTAAGATTAATCATATTTTTTAATAAAAACTCAGTTATGGTGTGATTTGACAATGGGACACATCTTCCGAAACGGCCGTCCTCAATAATAAAAAAAGCAAGTTCTACTGGTGGCAAGTACAACATAATAACATATGCATGAGTGTTTTTAGTTAAAAACTAGTAGCTTACATGAAGATGGAATCAGATAATACATACTTAAAAATTTTACTTTTAAATTTGACTAGGTAAGCTAACATTTCTAGCACTTGCAGTAGAAAGAAGCGCGAGAAGTGTGTTTTTAGTTTACTTTGTAACACGCTAAGGAGCATTTCCTTGAACAGTGGTATACCATTAAGTTTTGGGTACAGTTTAGAAAGAATGCAAACAAAATGTTTCATATGTTTCAAGGATGGCAGGCAGGAGAACGCCAATGAACCCCGCATAAATGCTCAGAAGAAACAAGGAATTGTCCCTTTTGAGTAAACTGTAAACTCAGCCTTTTACCTTGAGGTGCATGAGAGATTGAAACGCTAAGACATGGTCAAGCTCCATCATGAGAATGCCGCCAACTGTACAGACTTCATCGTTAATAACCTCCTGACCAAGAGCAACACCCAACCCCCGGTGGTTCCCCAGCCCCATTACAAACATGAATCGGCTCTATGCGAGTTTTTTGTTTCCCCGACTGAAGTAGAGCTGAAAGGAAAGCATCAGAAGTATGTGGAAAACTACCAGGATGATATCTGTATAACTGTATCCTGTTTCTGTTGTGTCAATGCCCTATTTAATAGACTGTACACGTTTCTTAAAACTTTCTTGAAAGCTTTTCACATCTAAACACGGCTTCACAGCATATTTCCACAACTATGTGCTTAGTTTATATACATATATTAATTCTGCACCACTCTAATCATAAATACAAATTTAACCATACATGCTAAACATTAATTATGACCAGATAGGAATTTTACAGTTTTTATGCAACTAATAAAACAACTAATTTAAAAAATGTAAAATACTGCTTTTGGATAAATGAGTAACCAATACATACTTTACTGAATAAATTATAATTATATGATACTTAACTAAGTAAAAATGAAAGAGCTTACTTGCTGACTTTAACGAAGCAAAGCCTCTACAGTAGAGGCTTTGTAAAATGAACAATTGTTTCGAAACGTGCCAGCAAGTACGCCCTTTCGTATTCACTTACTTAAGTATCATTAAATTATAGTTTAATCAGTGAATTCAAGATGATTACAACAAGCAATTTTAACATACTTTATATTGAAACATTTGGCCATGCCTTTTTTAACAATATTTGTTATTTATTAATTAATAATATTGTAAGGTTGATGTTTTATCTGCTGAATTATTTATTATTGGCAAGAGGAGGTTTTCTAACAGTATTGGACAAATTTTTAAGCTCAAGTACTTAGTGATTAAAATACATTTAGGTAACATACTATAGTGTAATACACATAAAATATATTATAAAGTAAACACTCAAATATACAAAATAATAAAATATTTTAAAGAGATGAAAATATTGTAACTTACATGTATTGTTAGGGAAGGTCTTATTGTTCACTTCTACTTCAACATTAATGAGACTAGTATAGTATTCCTTTACAGAATCGTTGTAGCTAAAGGTGAAGGTTATATTACCAGTGGTGTAATTAAAAGGAAGTTTCAATGTCTCATTTAATTTTCCACAATGGCCTTCTGCCTTTGCAGTGGATGGCACCATAAAATGAACAGTTTTTGTCTAAAAATATCATGAAAAATTTTTTAACAGAGGCAAATATTTAATTTCTGAATAAAATAACATTTCATAATACAGTAAACTACCGATTATTTGCAGGAGGATTAACCGGTTTGCAGATTATCCGGGGACTGCCATTATTTTACAAATATCCAATTTTTATTCCAATCAGATTCATGTGTTTAAATTTCCAAATGGTGAATTACAAAGTAAATACATATAAGGCTTAATAGAAGTTAAGATGAAGGGAATAGATATGTAAATATGTACGTACTAATTTTTACATTGAAAGGGAAGCATCCTGACACGGGCCAGCGAAATAAAAGGGGCGAGCAGACTACTGTATATAAGAGACAATGACAAAATGCTTGGATGCCTGAAAACCTAATGTGTATCATAAGATTGAAAACAAATGTCAGCTAATCTTGACTATAAATAGTCTAGGACGTGAGATATGCATTATCCATGTCTGTCACATACATTATCGATCTTTATGGCTTTGTGACACAAGTAGCACTGTGCGATAAAATGGTTCTCAAGAAATTTAGATCGCACATTAAAGCTAAATCAATGCTCACAAAAAATCAGACGAAAGTGACAGATTTTTTTGTTAAAAAGTGAAAGTATTATGTGTAAAGAAAATTACATATGTACAGACGTACTTACTTTTGACATATACAATACTTATGTACATATTGTAAATAGTTAGACATATAAATGTAGTCAAATACATCGACATTTTAAATTATTTTCTGTATTTATTTTGTCCTCTGAAGATTATTTGTGAATTGCATTAACCGGGGTCATTTAATAATCGATTATCAATCGTTTTGCGTATTCTTTGTTCATAGCGGATTATCCGGGGAATTCGTTATCCGGCGTTGCCGGGCCACCCTATTCCACGGATAATCGGGAGTTTACTGTATTCAATTATTACAAACTTTTCAATATATTTCTTAAATGTTTCATGACAGTAACTAACTTCTAACAGTAAAGAGTGCATTTACATCCACAATGTAATTTTGCATAAAGGATACAAAACTACTGTATATGCCTGTATAAAAGATTACTCTGAATATGAAACGATCATGCAATTCTGCAAAACTGGTTACAAAAACAGTTGATGTAAAATACAGCATATTTGAAAAAAAAACTCCCTAGTTCTATATATGAATTTAATGGTGAAAATGATTAACTATATCACTGACTACATAAAATGAAAGATTACTTTCAAGTTGATAATGTTAGTAAACTTCAACACGAGATCCATTTGTTGCTCTACAAACATCAAGACTATATTCCAATCCTCGCCAGATATTCACGAATATAACAGGTCTACTGGCTTGACAATTTTTTGTGTATTTTCCCCTGAAACGATTTGTAGTCTTGATTTTTTTTAGAACATATATTTCTGTCTAGCCTCAAATCAAAACGTGAAGAAAGGGTTTTAAACTGTGTATAATATTTTAACAATTGTTGACCAAATCTCTATCAAAAAATGTTTAGGTTCCGATAGAAAAAACAAATTTGTTAGAAATGGCCGATTTATTTGTATCAGAATCACGCAATCTGTAAACACGAGAGACAAACCATAGATTTTGCACACAAATGAATGGCGACTATGTAGTCTGTTATGCATTTATTGTCCCAATAATAACAAATATTGAACCTATAGTGCAGTACAATACACAGAAGACAAAATCATCAACATACAGCAATGCTAATCTAAGAGAATGATAAAACAATCATATACAGGATTGCTCCCACTGGTCGTAGTGTAATCTCATGTACTGGTGTGTAAATGCTAATTAAAGGGTAAAAAATATTTTAAATTACATATATATTTGCAAGGTAGCACTGAGAAAATGAATTTAAAAATATAAATTTACAGGTTTGACCTTCATATGTAGCAGTATATAGACAGGTTCAGTAGTTTAAGCTAGTATCATTATTAATTTTTTTATCTAGCCTTTCATGTTTTGTTTAACACACAATTAGGCAAATTTCAACAATAAATTATTAATAATTTTAAAACAATAACATTTTAGGAAGTGTGTATAATTAGTTTTTTTTAAATTTTTGCAATAAGGTGCCCAGCCAGTATGATAATTATTTCCTCTGAAGAATAGGTAGGGACATAAACCCAACTGCAATAAGATATAGATTAAATTTGTAAAGAAAACATAAAAATTAATTTTTAATTTTGTAAAGTTATTCTTTAGTCTGTATGTGTGTGCATGTGTTGGTAGACAAGTTTTTTTTATACACGTTAATTAGGTTTTTGAAAAATTTACTATACTTAAATTTGGCATGAAAACAGAAAAGTTTTTTTAAAATAATGTTTAGAATAACCAGTGTTGAATTATTTAAACTAGTGAATTCAAAACTTAGTCCAGGGTTTCTCCAACATCAGTATTCCTTCGTGGAAGTGAGCCTCGAAGGCTGTTAAAATATTCATTGACGTCCTCTCAACTTCTTCATTAGACGCCAAGCACTTTCCAGACAGATATTTATTCAAGTTTTAGGAGAGATGGAAGTTCGAGAGTGCCAAATTAGGAGAGTAGGAGGGATGGCTGAGTAAATCGTACCCCAAATCTCGGCAATTTTCCCATTGCCAACACACTTTTTTGAGCAGGTGTGTTGTCTTGATAAAAAGATGACTTATTTCTTCTTCTAGCCAGGCCTCTCCTCTCGAATTTTGACATCCAGCTGGTCAAGAAGATTAAAGTAATATTCGCCCATAATGGTTATGTCTTTTTTAAAGTAATCACTTAACAAGATCCATTTGGCATCCCAAAACACAATGGTGCAAAAACACCATGACCCTTCCAGCAGATCGACTTTGTTTTTGTTGACGCTGAACCACCAGTTTCCAGCCTCTGTTTCGATTGTTGTTTAGTTTCGTGCGTGTAGTGGTTGACTCATATATTTCATCCGCGGTGACAAATTGACGCACAAAATCAGTTATATTCTTCTTGAATCGGTCCAAACATTGCTGTGAATTGGCTTTTGATTCGGATTCAGCAAATGCGGTACCCACCATGTACCAAGCTTTCGCAACGCTAATTCTTCGTACAAGATATTTCACACCCCTTCTTCTGATATCGTCTCAGCCTCAGCCTCAGCTATCTTACTCACTTTTACTCTCCTATCGTCCAACACGATATCGTGCACCTTTTTATATAGTTTTGATGTGGTTGCATTTTTTGGGATTTCTTCAAGTAGGTCATCTTACAGCGACGTGCAACCATATTTAAATTCAGCTGCCCACTTTTTAACTATTGACATTGAAGGAGCAGAGTTCCCGTACTCTATTTTCAACTTTGGATGGATTTCCTTAGAGGTTAACCCATCCAAAACAAAAAATTTTATCACTGCACGATACTCAAGTTTATCCATTTAAACGAAATATAAGCAAGCATATCATAAAAAATTCCTCAAACTACTTGAGCGAACTAGTTAAAGCTTATCACACGAACTAATAACATGCGTGAGCAGGCCGGAAACAAATTTTTACACTGATAGAACTGCCATCTGTGGGTCAGACCGAGAACTTTTCACCCAACCTAGGTAGCTCTATTTCTGGTATGTAGCCCTGCATACATGATGCCGCAATATTTCTACTAAATCATGTATCAGGTTATTTATCCTTTTTAGCAGTTAAATTACACTGACAGATTTACTTAAACTGCAAACAAATTACACACACAAAATAAACCTATTTTATGCATATGTTAAAATGTATATAGATGAGAAAAATCAGGATTACCTCATTATTTGATGTATTATATGACACGCTAAAATCAATTGCCATTTTAGCAAGGATGCAGTTAGTGCCATTTTCTGAAATATTCCATGCATCTGGTTTTACATCTGGTGGAATGGTTGGGGCAGGAGTTGTAATTGGAGCAATTGTAGTAGTTGGACTTGTAACAGTAGTATTTGGAGCTGGAGGAATAGTAGTAGTTGAAATTGGAGTTGTAATAGGTTTATCTGTTGTAGAATTTTGGTCTTTTTGTAAAATCACAGATGAATGACTTCCATCTTTCCCTGAATCCTTTTCAAAATATACCTTTTCTGCAACTGAAAGAGAAATCAATTTTAAATGAATTTTTTAACATTTGAATTTTGCAGCTACTTCTCTTATATTAATGATTACTATTACAATATAACCTACTAAAAAAAATTATTTCTGTTAATATTGTGAAATTGTACCATAACTGAAAAAGTTAAAACCTTAATATTTGTTGTGATTATCCTTTAATGTAACCACTTAATTTTAATAGGAAAACATACCCAGAGTTTGAAAATAAAAGCAAAACAAAATACTTTATTAACTAAACCATTTCTAAAACAAATAACTGCTATTGATATCTTTATTTTTCTGCTAGGCTTTATTTTATTATTTTGAATATCATAATTATCTGCCATTCCTAACATTGTCACATTATTTGTTGACGTAATTCGTAGAACCTCCATCCAACACATGCCAAGGGAAATTTAAAAAGTGATGAAGCCAATAAAATACAAAATTAAAGGTAAATGCCTTAATATTATTGATAACCTGGAAACATACAAAGCCCAATTGAAAAATATGAAAATAATAAACAAACTATTACAAAATCAATCGAATATAATGTTAAAAAATTTTAAATCGTTCCAAAATAATAGATCAAACAACAGGCTGAATATTAATTAGGTGGGATCGGTATGAGGTAAAGGTTACTAAGTTATGAGGATCAAAGAGGGGCTTGGTTGGATAAGATATAAAAGAAGATTTCCATGCAGGGAAGAACACATCATAGAAAGTCCTGACTCATGGATGTTCACCAAAACATGCCAAAGAATAATGTGACAATGCTAGGAATGACAGATAATTATGATACTCAAAATAATAAAATAACTGCTAACTACAGATTATGTAGGCAAATCATGCAACAGTAAAAAAAATGATTAAAAACATTTTGTAGGAAAGATAATTAAGAAAACACCATCAGAAAATAAACAATGCTAAATGGGTCAGTATTAGGGTGGTCTAACTGGATTATAATATAAAGATAAGGTGAATTCAGATGGCACAGAGAATATATGACATATTATAAGCTGTAACTTTTATAAGCAATACACTTTTGAAATGTGAATAGTACCTTACACATTGATACTGAAGTAGGACTGTAACTGTTAGTTACTCTGCCACCCTCTCACTAGATACTGACAGCTCAAACATAAAAATTCTATATACTTTCATTAATGTTATACAGCCTAAAGTTGAAACTGTCAGACTTTATCTATATTTTGTTTATAAATACCTGTAGTTATATTCACAAGTGCTTAAAGGCCAATACAACGAACGCTGTCTTTTAGAGAAATCATATTTACCATAACTTGCTTATCTTTTAAGAGCGCATTTCAGCAATCTTTATTGTAATTTTACTTCTTGAAATTACCATAGTTGTGCTCATAACATACCTTTGACCAATGTATAAGAAAACTACGAATATCAATGTAACATAACATTTAGTATGTTACCCTTTATTTTCAAAACTTCCATTTAATAGAATTAGAGCCGTTTAATTGGACCATATGTTAAAGGAATCCGAATATCCAGAATCTGCTATGCATATAAATGTTATACACTTATTGAATACAAATATTCTATTTAAAATTTATTTTTTTAAATGAAAGATTTGTATTAAACACACATAACACAACTCTTTCTCTCTCTCTCTCTCTCACACACACACACACACACACTATAATGTTTGCTATGGTAAAGTTCACAACCTTCTTCCGATGGCTTAAGCCATTCAAGATCTTGCCTCCCAATACAATCCAGGTAAGTCCCTTCGTTGTTGTCTTTCCTTATCTAGTCCACTGCAGACCAAGAGGTGGTCCTTGTCCATAATAGATGTTTGGCATGCACATATTGTGGGCCTGTTGGATTCTTATATTTTAATTCCACTGAGATGTCTGACGGGACAGTCAATGCCATGTGACCAATCTGAAGTTAGAAAGATGTTTTTCTCGAGACTGTTCTATTCGCCTCAAACTCATTATAGGGCTTGTCTTTTAATCTTTCCTCCATCATATTACTAAAATCTTGTTGGTAGGATGTTTTAATACTTTTTATTCTTGCTTGCAGTGATAACACTTATGATGGTTTTTGAACGATTTTAGTCCCTCTCTTTGCAAGTTCATCTGCAGCCTCATTTCCATAATAGATGTTTGGCATGCACATATTGTGGGCCTGTTGGATTCTTATATTTTAATTCCACTGAGATGTCTGACGGGACAGTCAATGCCATGTGGCCAATCTGAAGTTAGAAAGATGTTTTTCTCGAGACTGTTCTATTCGCCTCAAACTCATTATAGGGCTTGTCTTTTAATCTTTCCTCCATCATATTACTAAAATCTTGTTGGTAGGATGTTTTAATACTTTTTATTCTTGCTTGCAGTGATAACACTTATGATGGTTTTTGAACGATTTTAGTCCCTCTCTTTGCAAGTTCATCTGCAGCCTCATTTCCATATGAGATGAGATCCACTGCATTACAATATTGATTACATTTTGTTTACAAGTTTATAATTCTTTTTTATATTTTGTACAATTGCAATACCTGTATTATCATTATTAGCCATTGCTTGTAATGAGGATTTAGAATCAACCAATAAAACAATATTGGTACTAAGCCATGGTCTTAGAATCAGCTGTTGAAGAGCCTCGTTAATGGCAAAAGAGTTGTGTCAAAAACAGTTGAGTTATTTCTCAGTGCAAAATAGTGTTAGAAGTAATCACTGTATATTCCCGCTCCCGTCTCACCATGCAATTGTGGTGTAATAGATAGAATCTCCCATCTGCGTAGATTCTCACCCAGGAGTCCTGCTGCTACCATGGGTTTTAAGTTTCCAAGGCAATTTGGGATATCTTTTCCGGCATGTCATTAGTCTTGTTCACTGCCTCTATTAAATCCAATGACACATTAAATTGCATGAAATTCAATGGGCTTACTGATTGCGTCTGCATCATACTTTAAGCTGTACGTGTCACCTGGGTAGTGCTAAATGATTAACAATGTTGGGGAAAGCCTCCTAAAGTCAAAATAATCAAATGAAAGTTTAGAAGCCATTTAAAATATTTTGTACTAGATGTAGATTGAGAGAGTTGCATTGGTAATGATACAACAATGATATTTTATTCTATTTTTCCTGCTGAAAGCCTAAATTCGTTCATCACTGCCAAAGTTATCTCTAAAAAAATACTTTATAAAAAATGAGATCACTAAAATCAATAAATATATAACAATATACAGTAAAGTCTCACTAATGCAGATCCAACTAGTTTGGACTGAACTTTAAAAAATGTAAAAAATTATGTAAATAAATAAAAGAAGATTAAGGAGAAAAAAATAAGAGGTAAAGGAAATTAGGATGGGTCGCCTTGATCTCAGTTTCTTGGAAATCTTAACCCCAGTTACCTTGATGTTTTCCTCAAAGTGACTCATTGCTTGTGTAACAATAAGTAAATCACTCTATACCTGAAAATCATTCAATAAGTTTAAAAAAAAATTTCTTTGGTTGAGGTTTAGTCATGCTGGTGAAACATGCTATACCAATAATTTTAATAATATTCAGAATGAATTTATTATTGTGTGCATACTAACAGCTAACAAACGCAAAAAAGTCACTAACAATGGAGAGAACACCAAGCCTTATTTTGTATTGATGTTGCTGAATCTTGAACAAGAATCGTGTAAGATTTAGAAAGTGGCAAATCAAAATGTTTGGTTGGGAAAAAATTGAAGATTTTTGTGCAAAAATGGTGAGTAAGGACATTTTTGGTAACAAAAGGGCTTTAAAAAAGGAACACAAAACTTTAGACATTTGACAAAGCTTTATAATGTTAACAAGGAGTTCTGCTGTTTGGAGAACATTTCAAGTGATCACCCTCTTACACAATTAAAAATTAAAAAGTGGCCTTGTTTTTACTGCCAGTGTGGGATGGTTGTCTCGATGGAAATATCATCATGGTGTTTATGAACTAACGAATAAAGAAGTTCGGAAAATGACAATGAAGGTAGGAGGTACCAGATGGCCAAGGCATGGCCATAACTTTAACGTTGGAGGGGTTGGTGAGTTACTTTGAGAAGCAAAATAATACATCATCTGCTAAGATACTGACTTTAAGGCATAAAGAGAGGCATGCTTATGCGGCAACCCTAAGTAATCTAAAACTAATACAATAAATAAATTTGTAAAATAAATGTTTAAATACATGTTTTAACAGTAATAGCAGCAACAAGTATCTTTTGAATAACACAGAAAAGTTGAAATATTAAATATAGGATAGACATTACTCTAGAATACTATAGATCAATTTATAGTAGAATATTCTATTGTTTATAAGCCAATAGAATAAACCATGACACAAGAAGTTGCAAATCATACACATTTTCTCATAGCTCATTTCCATGTGTGAGACCTAGATATGTCTAATACAACTCCCATCAAATAGTTTCAATAGCCCAACATTCAAAATGGACTTCAAGATTCAAGGTTATCATGGTTTTATATTTAAAAAATGACATTTATCAGTTGCAATGTGAATACTGCTAAGCACAGTAATTTCTGTTCTGTGGTATAGTAAGCTTAACCACAGAAGGTCTCAATAACAGAATGAATCACCACAGACATGATGTTAGAATCATGAAAATAGACAAGCCAACATACTACTAGTCACATCACATCTTTTGATGACAGTTATACCACAAAAATAAAGTGCAGAGTGCAACCATTCAGAACCCCTTAACCTCAACATCAGATAACTCCATTCATATTACCTGTGAGACCTTTTTTTCTTTTTAACAAATATTCAAGTTATAATCATCAATATCAATAAATTTATAGAAACCATATACAATTTAAACTATACATTTGTGGATCCATGATATTTGACTATACAGTAATACCTCGACTTACGCTACCCCGTCTTACGCAATTCCCAATGATTTACGCAGTTTTAAATCATGCTGTCTCAGTTAAGCAGAAACTGCTAGGTTCTGGAAGAAAATGAATAAAATAACTCTTAAGTGCATGAACAGAAAATATTTCCAGGTTTTAAGACCGCCAAAGACCGATTGACAATTATGGTTGGCGCAAATACAGCTGGTAACTGTAAATTGCAACCTCTCATAGTTTATCGCTCAGAAAATTCAAAAGCATTAAAAATATTTCTAAAGCTATCTTGTTTGTAATTTTAAAATTCGAAGGCTTGGATAACAGCTTCACTTTTTGAGCACTGCTTTGGTCAACATTTCATACCTCAAGTCAATCGTTATTGTCGGTCTAAACAAATTTCTTTTTAAAGTAATTCCTATTAATTGACAATGCACCTGGTCATCCTCATACTACTTTAACTATTTTGACACACATGAAAGTGTTATTTTTGCCATTAAGCACAACTAGTTTGCTTCAACCGATAGATCAGGGAGTCATCAAAAATATTTAGAGCTTATTACACAAGAAGATCATTTGTGCATATGTATGAAGCTATGAGACAGAACAACGAGCTCTCGGTTGAAGATTTTAGGAAACAATTCAATGTTTTAGATGCTTTGAGAATCATTGGACAATCTTGGAATAAAATTTCACAAAAAACTTTGAATAGAGTTTGGAAGGTGTGTCCATTTTTTCGCCACTGAAATTCAAGCGGAAGCAGTGCCACAGCCTGATAAAATTGGTGATGTGATTGAAGTTGTCGGTTTTGCCAGACAACTCAATTCAGAAGTGGATAATAATGACATTCAAGAACTGTTGAATTTACACAACCAGGTGCTGAAAAATAATTGATGAGCTCATAGAAATGCGTGAGAAATATCTTAAAACTGCAGATTCTTTAGACCAGTTAAAGTAAAAGATGAAATGACAGTTAGAAACTTGCCTTAGGCGAATTAGGGGCAAAATACCTTAGGTTAATTGAGTAAAGCTTACGAATTTTGGAAAACATAGACTCCAACAATGAGCGTATTTCTGCCACAAAAAAAAATTGCAAGTTACGAGGAAATTCTGCGTGAGAAGAAAAAATCTTCAATTCGTCAAATTTATTAGGTTTTATGAAGCCTTCTATGTCAAAATAACTTTTTTTTACTTACTTCTCTGCAATAAATATGTATTTATTGTAATTTTTTGTTGTATTATGTATTTAAGATTCTAATATACACATTTTTCTTCTAAATTATCAATTTATTTAGTCTTTGGTCCCAATTAAACATGATTCCTATCTAATTGTGTGTAAAATTATGGCCCGACTTACACAACTATCGCTCGGTCCTTCCTATCGCGTAAGTACTGGATATTATAGACATTGGATATTTCTTTTATAGACATTGTAATTTGCTTCAGTTTTATCTCTGTTGACAAAAGTGTACAGTGTGTCTGTAATATATCATTATCTTAGTGTTCTTGTGTTTCTATTATAAGATTAGAGATCATACTATTATCAAAATAAGCTCATCATTCACCTACCTAGTAAAAAAAAATCTGTCTAAAAATAAGAAAATGACAGTGAAAGATAATAACCATCTGCATGAATAACCACGTGTCAGTAATAAGTGTGACCACATTAATGTTAAAGTGGAAGAGCAGGGTAAAAATTCTGACATTTTAATCTTTAATAGCTTAAAAAATAGATACTAAATATCTAAAAGTTAAAATAATCAATATTCTTAGTATGTACTATTAGTAAACAAAAAAGTATAAAAAACCCAGAGGTCATGGTTCAGGCCACTGGTTCATTTATCATAGAATGACCCTTGACTTTTAGTTGTATTATTCATGCTGATATTTAAGTATGTTTTGTTAATTTCGAAACATACACACAATATAACACTCAAAACTAATTGAACACATGTGCTAAACAGCAGCAGCACCAGTAGACAACTTAAATACATAATCCTAACCACATGCAGACAAAAGAGAAATAATACTCCTGAAAACCCCCAAGTACTAAGGAACATAACTAAAAACCTGTAATAGAAATAGAAAACACATACCAAACAAAACAGAATTTCAACATTCTACACCCTAGTTTTAATTACTTCTATCCTATCTATATCAAAAATCATTTCCAGGTTTTTATAGGGAAAAGTTATACAGACTGACTGCCATGAATTAATGAATCAAATAATGTATATACTCATTTTAGTTCAAAATCGCATGAACTTATAGAAATATCAAACTGTCATCAAAGCTAGTATAAACATTTTTTTTCTTTTTTCAAAATATCAGTTAAGTCTAAATAATGCATAAGTGGTATAGGTGATAGAGCACCAAGTATTCGAAGTTTAAAATACTTGGGTTTTATCTAATTTTTATGACCAAATCATGCATAATTTAACGGCTAGAAGACTAAATTAGAACAGTGGACTCTATGCACCTGTGTAGTGAGAACATGTATGCATGCTACAGTAGTAAAAAAGTAATATAAAAAGAAATAATTTAAGAAAAATTATTTGTTATGAAATGTGAAAACAGAAATAAACGTACTAAAGCACTATAAACTGTAACATTAAAAAAAGTTTTTCAATAAAACTGAGTATTAGATTTTATTACATTATTTTATAGCTGATACGTAAAAAGTTAAATTAAACATAAAAGTGGAAAACCAATTTTGTTAGGAAAGGCCTTGCAAAAATGTATTGCACCAGGCATTAAATTTGGCTAAGGACAGCTCTGGCTAAGCATGTTCTAAAAGTATTGATAATTAATATTTTTTTGTGTTGGAAAGTAAATTTTCATTACATTTTGGTTGTTACTGCATTTTTGGGTGAATAGTAACAACCGCGTGCCATACTATGCTTGCTTTTCACACGATCTAGTTCTTCGGAGTAATTCCTTTTTCCTATAACTATAAAAATCCAGTTGGGATAGATTTTATTGTAATTTTATACAATATACCAATGAAGTATCCAGCCATGATAGATTTGGTTTCATTTTATGCTTACTATCCAAGAAATCTACACAAGTAAGGTAAGAATAGGGACGTCATTAAGCATAATGTGACATCACATAGCACAGAGCATTACTCTGCAGAAGCAGACGTAGTACTCGGTACTCCATACTCAAAAAAGCCGTCCCAACTAAAATACGTTTCCGACAAAAAAAATTAATGACCAATATAGTCTCAAGACATGTTTAGCGCTGTTTTTGTATACATATCATAATGGTGGCCTAATGAAAAACAATTACCAAGAACTTATCTCTAGAAATACTGCAATGTTGTTTATACTGCTGTTGATGATGTATGAATCTCTTGATAATATTAATTGTTAATTTGATGACGGAAAGCTTTAAGCGGAGATTGTTCTGTTTAGCCACATAAGCGATTTTGACTGAAAACATTACTGGCTGATGCAGAAACTAATAACGAATACAAACAAAAATTGCTCACATCCCATACAATTGCAATTTTGGAAGAAAACTATCCCACCCCCACTACTTCACACTCACCTAAAACCTTACAAAATCAATGTTTCACCTGGATTTTATTATTGTGAAAGTAGCAAAATGCCATGATAAGTATTGTTTTTTGTATTTTAATATAGGTATAAAGTAATGTATAAAATTACAACAAAATCTATTCTGACTGGATAGTTCAGAGTATGTTTAGATATAGTACAGTGCGCTGTTGCTACTGCACACCCAAAATCGTAGTCTCAACTAAAATGTGATAATAAATACATACAGAAATACGGAAAGTTACTTTTTCACATTTTAAATGTTAGGTTGTAATGGCATGTATAGCGTAAACAAATCTTATTGATAGTTTAAACATTTTTTTTTAATCGTTCATTTCAATATGTAGAACACGAATGTTAACTTTTCCTGTGGAAAATACGATAAGTTAGTTATAGAAAATACGATTTTTTTGTACAGTTTTAATGTTCTAATGTCTGTAATAGCATGTATAGCATGAACCGGCCGCGCAGCAGCTACAGCGCACTGCACTACGTCAAAGTCAATTTTAATACTAGACTTAAAATCTAAATTTTTAACTTTTGGTTATAATCTTATACAACATTACTATATATACCTACATTAAAATATACTTGAAGTATCAAGTCATGATAGATTTGGTTATAATTTTATACAACATTACAATCTACCTATATTAAAATTTACCTATGAAGTATCCAGTCAGGATAGATTTGGTTGTAATTTTCTGCATCGGCAATAAGTCTAAATATTTACCAAAATTACAACCAAATCTATCCTGACTGGATACTTCATATATACTCATTTTAATATAGGTAGATAGTAAGGTTGAATAAAATCATTACCAAATCTATCCTGACTGGATACTTTGTAGGTATATTTTAATATAGATAGATAGCAATATTGAATAAAATTATAAACAAATCTATACTGACTGGATATTTTGTAGGTATATTTTAATATAGGTAAATAGTCATGTATAAAATTACAAATCTAGACGTAGTGCAGTGCGCTGTAGCTACTGGGTGCCCAGTTCACACTATAAGCCTACATCCTTTTACAATATAACATTTAAAATGTGTAAAAAAGCAACTTTCCGTATTTTCCACGGAAAAAATGATATTCATTTTCTACACATTAAAATGAGTAATTTAAAAACAAAAAAAAATTTTAAAGCAAAGTCATTTAGTCTTCATAGACTATATATACATACATATATATATATATATATATATGTGTGTGTGTGTGTGTGAGAGAGAGAGAGAGAGAGATAAAATGATATTGTTGGGTGATTCAATTGAGTTTAAATAATTATTTCCAGTCATTTGGTTTAGTAGATTCTTACTGCATCGTTTTAAACAAAGAACTTATGTGTGTGTGGGTATAATATATTTGTATATACGAATTATAATCTGTTCATTTATATGCAAATAAGTATATACTGTAATTATTTAAATGCTTGATACTCTAATAAAGAATTTATTTCAGAACACAATAATAATGGTAATTTTAAAATTTTTGCAATCAAATTGGTTGTCATGTTTGACACAAAGGGTCGAATGTAATAATTAACGGAAAGGAGAAACTTGTTACCTAATCACACGAATTTTAGGTATTTAAATCATTTTTAACTACTATACAGCAAAATAACAACTTTGTCATAGAAATTAATCTGTAATGTTTTATAGAAAGATCATGTTAAATAACACGTATAATACATAAATAATCAAAACCTTTTGAGTTGCAAAAAGGCTCCATTTTAAAAACAAGTTAATGTCAGCTGACCTTAGATTTGCTCAAGGCTATTTCTAGAATTATACATAAAATTAAATTGGATGACGTTTACTGATTCTATTACATACCTTCTGCTGCAATAGTTAACCCTAACAAGCACAGTATTAAAAAATGACAATATTTAACGAACATTTTTCAGACTTGAAAACACCTACAAAATTGTACCCCAATGACTAACGGTTTATGACTTGCTGTTGTTGCATTTAGAATTATTATTTCACAATAAAACGGAAACGGAAAGTCATACTAATGTTTATATTAACTGTGTGATATGTTGGCTGCACTGTATAATATAATATTTTTAATGGTCAAACTAGGTATTTTTTTAAACACACGAACATATTTTAGTTGTTTTATAATTAGTTAAAAGAAATATACAATTTATTAAATATATTATTATATTTTTTCAAATTTATAGAAGGCTAGAGCAATTACAAAAACTTGTCTCTAAATTAGTCTTACTATTGTTAAATAATAGTGTTTTATATTCAACCAATGCGGAAATAGTAAACGTTGTATAAATCTACTTATCCATATACAGTATATAGAAACATCATTAATTTACAGGATTTTTAAATTTAAATAGCAATTTTGTCATTACACTTGTCCCTGTATAATTCTCTTTACAATTTCTCTGATTTTATTTATAGAAGGTGTAAGTTACACACATTTTAGTGCTAGGAAATTTATTTATTACATTTATGAATTTTAGTATCCTTGCGAATGCAAAAAATAGGGATGAGCATCGATACTTTTAGTCTAATCTTCCAAATATCTAGGATATGCATCGATAGATAGTAGTCGATGTTTTAAATTGGACGATTATGGTTCTACCCATAAGTCATTGATGTTTTAGTACATCGATAGTTTTAGTTATTGTTGAATACTTTGCGTGTGACCAAGATTAATTTAAGTGAAAATAAAGTATAGGCCTAAGTTTTAATTTATACCTGAGACTATTTATTTAATAGGCAATAATAAATAACAGAATCACAATAATTATTAATTAAATAATTGACAATGTTAAACGTTAATAAAAAGACATTCGATCTTTCAGTTCTAGACAATAAGACTTTTTGTAGACAATTAAACATTTTTTTTTTCATAGCAAACAAAACAGCTGACCCGCTGCCACCACAATATTAAACAAATAGTTAACTTCAACACTCCTCCTTAACTATCTTGTTTCGTAAAGGTTCGTTAACTTGAAGGTTTAGTAAATATGTCAGCCAGTTGATTAGCACTGTTGTTATGACAAGGTGATATAGTCTCGCCAACATGTTGTTTGATATATTTTCGAGGGATCATGTGAACTGTAGACAGATTGTCTAGATACAGAGTAATAAGTTCCTTCAACTTCCGAATCCCCAGTTCAAAAGTAAGTCTCTTCAGCCAACAAATGTCAACGATGGCTGATACTGCTGCTTGGTAATTGGCTTCAGCTGTAGAAGTTTGCTACTAGATGTTGTTTTTGTGAATACCAAACTAGTGGACCTCCTCTCATGATGAGAATTCCACTTGTAGACTTCATGGTCTTGGAATCTCCTCCGTAGTCTGAATTTGTGTATGTGACAACTTCTTTATCTCCTCCAAAATGAATTCCAAAATTTATCGTTCTCAACAAATACTGGAATATTCGCTTTACCATCTTCCATGGCTGGTCATTGGCTTGGAACAGTGACGACTTAAATAATTCACAGCATAGCTAATGTCTGGTCTGGTTATTCATTTTTATCAAAGAGTTGTACTCCTCCGTCATTTTGTGTTGCCAGTTCGAGTCTTTTAGTGCGACTGTTACAGAGATATCTTGTATCTCACCAATCATGACTGTGTTGTTGCTTCGCTGATATTCCATGATAAAGTCTTTGTAATTTTCCGGTTTTGAGAGGGTTGCACGATCTCATAATACTCTTCCTGATGTTCCTGTCTCTCTCAGACTTTCATAGAATTGCTCTTCAGCTTCGTCTTCTTTATCTTCTGTTTTATCAAATTCTGCATTTTCATTTCTGTCCGGTTTTCCACTTTATCCTTGTTTTCATTGAAGATTACATTGTCCGTGCTGACAATATAATGTTTATGTGGTATGTAGATTCTATAACTTGACGAGTCCTGGTCGTATCCGACAAATATTCCTTTTTCTGACTTTGGCCCAAACTTGCCACGGAGCAATCAAAAATGTTCTGTCTCAGTAGGTTTTTACAAAATAAATTAAGGTTTGGATAGTCATAAACTAATGTAAAAGTGATTAATTAAGTTTCACTAAACATAATGGACTACAAAATTCAAGAGTTTACAAAGAAAAAAAAGTTGAGTTGTAAGTTAGAGTTTGTAGTAGCAACACTCACTGATGAGGATGATTTTATCATTGAAACAGGTATGATTCAATAAATGATTCGTTTGTGAGTTTTGTGTATGTCTTTTATTTATTTTAACATAACCTCACAAGCTAGGCTTAAAGAAAAGTTGTAGTTTTCAAAGATATAAAATATTTTTTATCTTTTCATTCTTTAAACTTATGTAATGGTTTTACACGATGTTTGATAAAACTTTTATAGAATTGAAATGATAGTTTTTGAATTTTAGTATCAAATATTATAAGGGAAAAAGTGTAATTTTTAAAATGTTTGTGTTATGTCTGATTTTTTTGCATAGAAGAATATACAGTTCTTTCATCTAAAGAAGAAAAATATTTTACAATATTGTTAGTATTTGAATTTATATATATATGTTAGTATATATTTATATACTGTCTCAATTACACACACATTTTCATCAACAATGTTTTATATTATTTTCAAGAAATACATTTTTTCATTTCAGATGATGCTTTTTTAGACATTCTTGCAAATTAGATTTCAGAGGACTGTTGATATTTCACTTACAACTTTTTTTTTAAAAAAATGTTTTAACTTGCCTATAGTAGCACTTACTTTTTTGTGTTGAGGACGGCCGTTTCGGGAGATGTGTCACTTTGTCAACTCAGACCGTAAGTGACAAAGGGACACATCTCCCGAAACGGCCGTCCTCAACACAAAAAAGTAAGTGCTACTATAGGCAAGTTAAAACATTTTTTTAAAAAAAAGTTGTAAGTGATTACTAGTAGCTCACGCGAAGATGGAATCAACAAATGTTGATATTTCAAGTTTTAAGGTCACAATTTGACAATCCTTAAATTATTTATGAATTTTACTTATAAGAACTTTTTCCATGTATCTTCATACATTGTTTTTTTCAGCATCTCAAAGAGTTGGTTTCAGTAAAATATTTCTTTTCTGAACAAAATTGTTAGTTTTTCATTAGGCAGTATTTAATTTGATCAGTTTTTGATTAATGATATCATTTTTAGAATAAACCGTGTAATTTTAAAGGTAGTTAACCATATGGCGGTTTAAAGACACACATGGTGGTTGAATATACTGTGTGAGTATTCATTTCTGATGGAAATCGTATATATGGAAAATTTCCGGATTCTTTCGATAGAGTCAACAATAAGTCAAGGTTATTTAATTTATAGTGGATAAGTTACTCTCTTGATCTTGTCAATTAAAAATTAACTTAGAGTATTAATAGATTAATTCATCCTGAGACTTATTGAATGGCAACCCTATGGAGCTATATTAATATGAATAATCAGATTCTATAAGTAAAAAAATAATTATTAGTTGATTTAAAGAACGTTATTTATAATGAGGTCTACATTCATAAGATTTTGTTGAATAAACATGCATCAACCGTGTTTTTATTTAACGTTATTTATGACTATGACATAATTTAATTAGATGTGGTAACTAAATATTTTGCAATAGGCCTATATAATTCACATTGTTGTTTAGATATACAACTATTGGTTTAATTTTTATACTTGCTTAATGGCTTATTTTTCTTTACTTCTTAAGTAGATCTCCAAGTAACCTTAATTGTTTACTGCTGTCTATCTCTCTTGTAAAAATAATTGTTCAGTTTACTGTCAACATTGTGAGCTTGTATGATGATAAAGAAAAACACTATATATATATATATATATATATATATATATATATATATATACTATATACTATATATACTATACATATACTATATATACTATATATATATATATATATATATATATATATATATATGTATAGTAATACCCCGTACTTACGGGATAGGTGGGGCAGAGCGATAGCCGTGTAAGTCGAATTCGCATAAGTCAGGGTATAATATTACATACAATTACATAGGAATTATGTTTAATTGGGACCAAAGACTAAATAAACTAATAATTTAAAAGAAAAATGCGTATGTATTAAAATCTTAAATACATAATACAACAAAAAATTATATTATATACATACATATTGCAAAGAAGTAAGTAAATAGAAGTTATTTTGACATAGAAGCTTCATAAAATTTAATAAATTTCTTTTTACGAATAGAAGATTTTTTCTTCTCACGCAGAATTTCCTCGTAACCCGCTAATTTTTTTTGTTTTGTGGCAGAAATATGCTCGTTGTTGTAGTCTAAGTTTTCCAAAATTTGTAAGCCTTGCTCAATTAAACTAAAGCATTTTGTCAAGTTTCTAATTGTCATTTCATCTTCTACGTCAACTGGGTCTAAATAATCTACGTTTCTAAGGTCTTGCTCTTGCTCACCCATTTCTATGAGCTCACGAATTAATTGTTAGCTCCTGGTTGTGTAAATCCAGCAGTTCTTGAACATCATCACTATCCACTTCTAAATTGAGTTGTTTGGCAAAACCTATACCTTCTTCAACCAGTTCAGCAATTTCAATTGACTCTGACACTGATTCCACTTGAATTTCATTGGCAAAAAAACCTTTTTCTAATCGACATTCAAAGTTTTTTGTGAAATTTCATTCCAAGATTACCCAATGATTCTCAAAGCATCTAAAACATTGAACTGTTTCCAAAAATTTTCAACAGAGAGTTCGTTCTTCTGTCTCATAGCTTCATGCAGACAATGATCTTGTGTAATAAGCTCAAAATATTTTGATGACTCCCTGATCCATCGGTTGAAGCAAACTAGTTATGTTTGGTGGCAAAAATAACACTTTAACGTGTGTGTTGAAATTAGTTAAAGTAGTAGGAGGATAGCTAGGTACATTGTCAATTAATAGGAATTACTTTAAAAGGAATTTGTTTAGACTGACAATAACGTTCAACTTCAGGTATGGAATGATGACCAAACCAGTCCTCAAAAAAAGAAGCTGTCACCCAAGCCTTCCGATTAGACTTCCAAAATCACAGGTAAGATAGTTTTAGAAATATTGTTTAATGCCTTCGGATTTTCTGAACGATAAACTATGAGAGGTTGCAACGTACAATCACCATCTGTATTTGGGCCAACCATCACTGTCAATCGGTCTTTGGTGGCCTTAAAACCTGGAAATATTTTCTCTTTATGTGCTATAAAAGTTCTTTTAGGCACTTTCTTCCAGAACAACGTAACTCAGACTGCGTAAGTCGATTTATTACTGTATATATATATATATATATATATATATATATATATATATATATATATATATATATATATATATATATGTTTTCTTCTTTAATAATCTAAAACAACATAGGTTATTCAAATACCAGAATATTTATTAATTTATATTCAAAGCTTTTTGTTGATAAACAGTGCAATGTATTATTTATTCCTGATGATGTTAGTACTGTTTAGCTTTGAATATAAATTAATAAATATTCTTGTATTTGAATAACCTATGTTGTTATATATATATATATATATATATATATATATATATATATATATATATATATATATATTTATAGGTTAGTTTTGGTTGGTAAAGATTATTTAGATTTTTTGGACTAGGAGACTGACAGACTTACCTTGGTAAGAGTCCACACTGTAGTCTTGAAATAGAAACACATAAAAGCACTTAAACAATGATATATTTCAACCACACAGTGGTCTTTGTCAATCGAAGAGAAAACACAAAAAGAAATATGAGAGAATGAAATAAAATAATTGTAATCACAGATTGTGTAGAGTAGAAATCAAATGTCACAGATGCACAGATTAAAGATATATATATTGTTTCCATGAACATATGAGTGATTATAGTTTATATAAGTCTGTCAGGGGAAAAGAGATAAGGCTATTTGGGGAAAAGAAAAATGGATTTATCTGATCTTGAGGTTAGGGGATTCTCTGGACTTGGTATACCACTGGTATGATAGTTCCCACCTTCTCAGTTCTGAGGGATTGCAATCAGGGGGGAGTGATTTAATTATTTTTGTGGTATAGCAGTCATCAAAAGTTGTGATGTTGTGACTCGCAGCATGTTGAGCTGTTGGTCTATCCATATTCATAATTTTAACATCATGTCTGTGGCCATTCATTCTGATATTCAGACCATCCGTGGTCAGGCCTATGTACTGTGCTGAGCAAAGTTTACATTGTAGCTGGTATATGACATTTTTCGATGTACAATTATGATGACCCTGTATTTTGAAGACCATTTTTGTTGTTTGGCTGTTGAAACTATTTGCTGAGGGGTGTATTGGACACGTCTTGCATCTAGGTCTATTGCAAGGGAAGGAGCCATGAGGAAGTTTGTGTGGTTTCTCTGCATCAGGGTCTGGTAGTTTCGGATGTACTAGGATGTTTTTCAAGTTGGGAGGTTGCTTGTACCAAATTTGCGGTGGATCGGTGAAAAGATTTTTGGTGTGGACGGAAGCTTGAAGAATTTTGAAGCCATCTTTCAATATCTTGTTGAGTTTATGTAGACCAGGATGGTAGTCTGTTATTAAAGACAGTTTATTTTGTTCTGTTTGTGGTTTATGGTGAACCGAGGATTGTGCTGAATGAATTTGGTTTTCAATGAGTTTTTTTGGGTATCCTCTTCTCTGGAAGGCTGTTGATATCTTTCTATTAAAATCTTCCAATTCCCTATCATTCGAACAGATTCTCTTACCCCTGTTTGTTTGACTGTATGGAATGGATCGTTTTATGTTTATTGGGTGGTTGCTGTCGAAATGGAGATATTGTAGGTGGTTTGTCGGTTTGATGTGAATTCCTGTGTTGATATTTCCATTCTGGAGTGTTACCTCTACATCCAAAAAGGTGATGGCTGATGTAGATTTCTCCCAGATAAATTGAAGTGTGGAGAATTGTGTCAGGCTGTCTAAAAATGCCTCAAGTGTTGAAGCACCCTGTGTCCAAATTAGGAAGATGTCATCTATATATGGTGCCATTCTGGTGCCCATTGCTGTTCCCTTTATTTGAAGGTAGTTCCTTCCCTCAAACTGAAAGTTGTTCTTCTCGAGGATGAACCTGGTCAGGTTCACAAGAAAAGGTGTAGTGGGAGAAGGCTTGGGTGTTTGTTTAGAAAATTCTCTATTGCAGATAGGCCGTGTGCATGAGGGATTTTGGTATAGAGAGAAGTGACATCTATGGTGACCAAAATACTTACCGGGGGTTGAGGTACAGATATTTGTGAGAGTCGATCTATGAAATGATTGGTCTCCTGGGTATGTGATGGAAGGTTCTTTACTAAGGGTTGAAGGTGTGAGTCGAGGAAAGCTGAAATTCTTTCCGTTACTGAATTGCAGCCAGCAATTATTGGTCTACCAGGTGGAGGGATTACGTTTTTATGGATCTTTGGTAATATATAGAATTGAGGAGTAGAGGGGTTTTCATTATATAATAATTTTAGAGATGTTTCCGAAATGTTTTGTTCAGGAGCTGTATATTTGAGTAGGTCCGAGAGTAAATTGTTGAATTCTGTAGTGGAGTTATCTGTAAGTATTTTGTATGTTGTGATGTCTGACAGTCGCTTATTTGCTTCTTTGATGTAGTCTTCTTTGTTCATAATGACAGTGGTTGAACCTTTATCTGCTGGAAGAATCATAATATCTTTATTGTTTTTCAACAATGTCACCTCTCTATACCAACATCCCTCATGCACACGGCCTATCTGCAATAGAGAATTTTCTAAACAGATGCCCAGGCAAGCCTTCTCCCACTACACCTTTTCTTGTAAACCTGACCAGGTTCATCCTCGAGAAGAACAACTTTCAGTTTGAGGGAAGGAACTACCTTCAAATAAAGGGAACAGCAATGGGCACCAGAATGGAACCATCGTACGCAAATCTGTACATGGGATTGTTGGAAGAAAGTTTTCTAAAGACACAAACACACCAGCCATTATGTTGGTATAGATATATAGATGACATCTTCCTAATTTGGACACAGGGTGCTTCAACACTTGAGGCATTTTTAGACAGCCTGACACAATTCTCCACACTTCAATTTATCTGGGAGAAATCTACATCAGCCATCACCTTTTTGGATGTAGAGGTAACACTCCAGAATGGAAATATCAACACAGGAATTCACATCAAACCGACAAACCACCTACAATATCTCCATTTCGACAGCAACCACCCAATAAACATAAAACGATCCATTCCATACAGTCAAGCAATCAGGGGTAAGAGAATCTGTTCGAATGATAGGGAATTGGAAGATTTTAATAGAAAGATATCAACAGCCTTCCAGAGAAGAGGATACCCAAAAAAACTCATTGAAAACCAAATTCATTCAGCACAATCCTCGGTTCGCCATAAACCACAAACAGAACAAAATAAACTGTCTTTAATAACAGACTACCATCCTGGTCTACATAAACTCAACAAGATATTGAAAGATGGCTTCAAAATTCTTCAAGCTTCCGTCCACACCAAAAATCTTTTCACCGATCCACCGCAAATTTGGTACAAGCAACCTCCCAACTTGAAAAACATCCTAGTACATCCTAAACTACCAGACCCTGATGCAGAGAAACCACACAAACTTCCTCATGGCTCCTTCCCTTGCAATAGACCTAGATGCAAGACGTGTCCAATACACCCCTCAGCAAATAGTTTCAACAGCCAAACAACAAAAATGGTCTTCAAAATACAGGGTCATCATAATTGTACATCGAAAAATGTCATATACCAGCTACAATGTAAACTTTGCTCAGCACAGTACATAGGCCTGACCACGGATGGTCTGAATATCAGAATGAATGGCCACAGACATGATGTTAAAATTATGAATATGGATAGACCAACAGCTCAACATGCTGCGAGTCACAACATCACAACTTTTGATGACTGCTATACCACAAAAATAATTAAATCACTCCCCCCTGATTGCAATCCCTCAGAACTGAGAAGGTGGGAACTATCATACCAGTGGTATACCAAGTCCAGAGAATCCCCTAACCTCAACATCAGATAAATCCATTTTTTTTCCCCCCAAATAGCCTTATCTCTTTTCCCCTGACAGACTTATATAAACTATAATCACTCATATGTTCATGGAAACAATATATATATCATTAATCTGTGCATCTGTGACATCTGATTTCTACTCTACACAATCTGTGATTACAATTATTTTATTTCATTCTCTCATATTTCTTTTTGTGTTTTCTCTTCGATTGACAAAGACCACTGTGTGGTTGAAATATATAATTGTTTAAGTGCTTTTATGTGTTTCTATTTCAAGACTACAGTGTGGACTCTTACCAAGGTAAGTCTGTCAGTCTCCTAGTCCAAAAAATCTCTCTCTCTCTCTCTCTCTCTCTCTCTCTCTCTATATATATATATATATATATATATATATACTACAAGTAAACAAATATATTTAGTTGTTAAACTTGTTTAGTATTCAACTTAAGCCAACCTTATGATGGAACCATTTTGTAACTGCTTATTCACTTTTTTATTATTGTTAAAAAGGTTATGGAGTAAGGTTGTGTATATGATCACTTGTGGCTTAGAATTTGACTAACTCGTATTAATTTCATTATTCAAGATCAACCTGAAGAGATTTTAAAAAAATCATAAATGTTCACAATTATAATTAATCAGTGAATTCAAGATGATTACAACAAGCAACTTGTTCACAATTGCTGGTATATGTTGTCACTATTTATTTATTTTGTACAAAGGCATTTAGGTTTATTAAACTTAACTAAACTAGAGATATTCGTGTAATGCTAGTTCAGTAAGTCCTGAATTGGGTATGTTCTCGTATTCTGACTGACTGTGTGATACAATGTACTTTTTACTACCAGCAATTTTATCTAAATATGAGTTTATAGTTATGAAGCTTCTTGGTAGGAATGTTTCCAGCTTTAGGTTTTTTAATTCCTTCAAGTCAATTTCCAAGTGTGGTAATTAGGTCTCGATAAGTTGTGTTGACGTCCTTAAGATAGTCGACGGTCTTGTTTCTTTTTTTCAGAACATTTTTTAGTTGATAGTCCATCAACTTTTGACTTAGCATCAAACTGGTCAATTTGTGATTGAAATCTGAGTAGCTATGATAGTAGAGAACTAGTTTCTGCAAATACCTGAAAGAAAAATCCTCTTCTGCTGTGAGTGTGGGTTCTCATTCTTTCCCTTATTTTATTGAAACTGAGTTTCAAAGCAAATGAAACTCTTACAATTATACTTTTTATGTTCTAGATTTGAAACATTTTGCGTGTATCCCAAATACCTATGACAAAGATCATGGTTTTTTGTTGATTTCAACATTGTATTCTAGACTAACAGTCATTATTTTAGTGGGCCCTGATATAACATTCTACACTTTAAAAACATGTACGACGCACAGAGTAACAATGCCCCTTAACAGGATTTGAATTTAAAACAAAATCCGTGTATTTAACAAAAGAATAAGATCATTCAATATGTCAAAGAAAATTGAGATTTACAAGAATAATGTATTTTTTGTTATGGTTTAATATGTAAAAAAATATTTATAGTTGTAAATAAAACAAGAGAAAAGAAACCATATTAATAAAACAGCAACAAAATCAATTCATACATCAAAGAATTAAACAAAACTATATAGAGCTTTTTTTTTAATCATGGGGTTTGGAATGACTAATATTTTACAAGGGAAACCAATTTTTATTTAAACATCTAAATGTTGCTACATTTAAACATAGTAATATTACAACTACCATGAACTTATAATTTAAAAACTTGCTGAGATTAAACAAAACTTTTTTGATTTGATTTGGCAATTATTATCAATGTCTCAATATGATGATTGCATATTGCAATTAAAAGCGTTTTTTCAGTAAGTTTTTAAAAATTAAGTTTAATTACGAGTTGTGATATTACTAAATCTAAACCATAAGAAATTCACCAAAAACCGTAGACAACATAATGCATGAATTTAAATTCTGCATCGAAATGTAAATCAAATGGGTTCTTAAAAGGAAATATTTAATATTCAGCAGCAGAAGATATGATTTAGAAATCCAAAATTGAAAGCCATTAGAGGTAAATTATAAACTTATTTTATACTATAACTTCTCTTTGATAACCCTGAATTTGTTTAAGGAATAATGTGATCAACTATTGAATTGATGATTTATTTTTGAAGAAGCTGTGCTGGAGAAAGGGTTAAATAATAAGCACAAATTATACTTGTTTATTATAAACAATCTTCAGCATGAAGGTTAGTGATGGTTTTCTAATAATGAAATATAATATACCAAACAACAGGAGTTAGGCTAGTTACATCTAGTAGTTTGCCAACAAAATCAAAGAAAATATAGGCAGAGAGGTTCATATGAATTGGGTGCTGATATAATAAATGATCTGAAATATTTATACTGAAGTTTTAGAGTAAGCAGCTTTGTCTCAACTAGGACTTTATGATTAGAAAAGCTCTTAAGAAATGGTCCAACATTGATTTAATGATACAGCTCAAAATTAAAATGCTGTATATCTGATTACATTCCTTACACCACTAAAAATTAGAAAAAAGTAATAACATTATTTTGTAAATTATGAAGAAGTATAATATATTAATTAAGGTTTTAAAAATTTCAGCAACACTTAAATACTATACTTTATTTTAAACATAATGTTTTAAACACTATAACGTGCAAACAACAATTATTAAATACTGTTGTGGCAGCCTAAGTTATTTAACAGCCATAATTATTTTGCTTACTAGTCCATCTTCTAAAGGTAAAACACAACCAATATAAATGCTTTTCTGGCATGAACCTTATGACAAAAATAACATACATAGCCTACAATAATAAAAAAAGCATTTTACACACTTATAAAACCTAAATCTTTAGAAAAGAAACCATATAAATACTATGAATAATACATTCCACAAATTAGTATATATTTTTATTATGTATTTTTGAAAGGCTAAATAACCTATCAGTAATGCTTTTTTATTTAAAAATAAGAAATACTAGTTTTAATATTGTAAGAAAACACATATTTATTAAAAAATGTTAACTACCTGATCTCAAAAAAAAATACAGTTGTTAAAATATTTACTATAAGTGACATATTTTCAAATAAGTTATATTTGAAACACTTTTACCTTTTTGAGCAATAGATTATAATAAAATTTTTAACAAATCAATAAGTTAGATCACCAGAAATTTTGATTTAGTTAAATGTGCAGTTTATGAATTCATTTTCCAGACTCACATATTTAATTTTCCAGAAAATTAAAGATATAATGAGAATTGTGGAAAATGAAACTCTTGATTCTCATCCAAGATCAAGTCCATTTATACAGGTATCAAACTTCAATCAAAAGTAACTAGAACTCCGTCGCTGATAAAATTTGTCTAGTGCTACACGTCAACCATGAGCATACACATGTCATGATCACAGAGAATCTTGGCTTTTTTTTGATAAATCTGTTTGTGGTGAATTCAGCAGTTACTGACCAAAATGGATTAGTAAAAGACTTCTGAATTGATTCGAGCAACATGAGTTTTTTTAGATTTGATAACATAAGGGTTTATATATCATAGCAATATAAATATCCAGCTAAATACTAGGTAAAGGACAGGTGAATCCTACCCATTTATGGCCAAATGCAATCTCTCTGTCAAAAAAAGTTTTGCCATTCTTTTGGACTGGGAAGGAGTTTTTAACTTGATTAACATTTAGAAAATGCCTGGTATTACAGTACTGCTAGTCCTAGAATTAGCAAGAGCTAACTAATGAAAGAAATGTCAAGGTGTCAGAATAATGGATGCCATTTTCTTCTTCACAATACCAGATCTCATACAGTTGTTTTGACAACATAATTTAGAGGGAACACATTGGGAAATCCTCAAACAACCTCTTTTTAGCTAATTTTTGTACCTTGTAAGAAAAAACTGTTTTTTTGTTTGCATTCTTGAATGGAGAACTGGAAAGGGAATGTTTTGAAAACTATCAAAAAGTTGGAAATTAACTTCTTAACTAGGTGATTAACTCAACCTCAAAGTTTCTTTAAAGGGACTTTAAAAAAAAGTGGTTAGGAAAAACGTTTTTGTTTGTAGTTTTTATGATTAGTGTATTTAAAAAAATAATAATAAAGAAGAAAACAACTAGTTCAATATTTGACTAACAGAAATAAAATCATAGATACATATGTACATACAAACACACATATTGTGTATTTGTATTTTAATATTACTTTTCCTCTTATAAAATATCAATTATTCATTTCACTAATTCTGTATATTTTTTTAAAAATAACAATACATATTTAATGTATTTTTAAAATACAATGATTGGAATAACTAGAAAAATATACAAAATCAGATAATATCAAGTGTTCTAATTTCTTGTAATATGATTTTTTGTGTTATTGTTAAACAGTTGCCATTATTTATCTCCCAAAACCCATGTTTAAGATTGATCTTGTCTTTTTATATTATAAGGTAATATAATGTGTTTTCTAACAAACACAAAGTTAATATTAATAATAAACAATATTTATTGCAAAATATAAAAACAGCACTCAAACATAACATACAATTTAATTTGTCAACAATTAGCGAACAATATCATTTAGACTACACGTAATACTTAATTAATAATTTATTATTTTTTTTTTTACATTACTTACACTAAATATAACCTTGTAGTATATAAGATTTTATCATCATTGAATGAGAGCACAAACTTTTAAAAAACTTAACAAGACAAAACTAAATAGCTTAAACCATTATCTAAACTTTGACAAAAGACTTAATCACAGAATTTGCTAAGTAAATCATGTAGTAAACCATCTAATGTGACAATTATAATATTAGAACATACTTATAGTGGCTTCGAAGCTTTTACTCAGCTCCAAGCTGTTTTATATACTACCTCCACTAAAATTTACTGAATGACTAGATCTATAATAAGGGCATTGTTTGATGAGATCACTAAAATTTGTGAAACTACAAATGTTAATAATTAATCAAGGCGTCATCAAAAAAACTTAATGCACACAATTAATAAATCATAAAATACTGTATCATGTAAAAAGACAATAATATATATATATATATATATATATATATATATATATATATATATATTATTCCTGGCAATAATTATACTTAAAGGTGGAGTTTAATTTTATAGTACATAAAATTAAAATTTTCTTCTTAATTTCTTAATAAAACTTTAATAACAAATTTATAAAATAGCACTTGAATATAAACTGATAGTTTTACAATTTTTTAGAAGTGTATTCTTTACAAGTTGTAAACTAAAACTGGACAAATCGATTTGTTTGCTTAGAATTTGTAATAAGTAATTAGTTCATGTATGTATGTAGTGTAATATATATATATATATATATATATATATATATATATATATATATATATATATATATATATATATACACATAATAAACAGTAACAAATGTTAAAGAGATGAATTATAAATCAGTGCTTACAGTCTTTGTGCTAAAAAATGTTTGTGTATGCATTGTGTAATAGATACTGATTCTATTAACTGTTTCACAATTATCTTTTACTAAACGATTGAATTCCTGGTTTACTTATCTAATTTTTTTAACATTTTGACGTATTCATTAAAAAGAAACCATATCTTAGACTTCTGTCAAGAAATTACTTATTTTTATATTGAAACTTAGTAATATTATTACTCGCATGAACTAAAAGTTTCGCTCCACCTCATTGTTAACAAAAGCAATGTTAATAATTCACTGGGCAAAAAACCACTTCATACTAAACTCTCTCATTAGATGCATTTGGCACTTGGTCAGTGCATTGTTCAATCCTGTGAATCATCGACAAAACTGTTCAGGTGTGTTATAATAGGGTGTTTTGGTGTTCTGTGATGTTTGGTTGTTCAGAGCATAATTGATAATTAAGGGTTCGAATATGGTATTTGATTGTGAGAGTGTTTTATTGTTTAGTATGTGTTGTGATTAGTTTTCTGGTGTTTGAACATTTTTAAATTTTCTGTTGTAATTAGTTTATTGTTGTTTTAAAAATTTTTGATGAAGTGTAAATACAATTTTTGTGTTGATGTTGGTGTATTTGTATAGTCCTGTATATGTATGACAAACTTTCATTTAAGTTGTGTATTTTTAATGTCTTGTATGTGTTTCTTCTTGTTTGTCCTATTTAGAAGGTTGGCCAATTGTTGCATTTGATCTTATATACCCCTGCACTTTCTTGTCTATTCTGTGGTGTTTTTGTGCTATGCAGGTATTTTTTTACTATGATGGATGTTTTAAAGTGATTTTATTAAATTTTCTGAATGATGAAGTTGTTTTTTTTGATATGTGTTACTGTTAAGGTTATGTATTTTTTACACTTTGGCATGTATGTGCTGACTAAATCAGTAAGTAGTGGTTTTTTTTTGTTAAGTTAACACAAACAGTGTAATTTATACAAAAAACTTCAAGATGTACAAAACAAAAACTGCAAGTTTATGTATTTCTGTTTTTTGTGTGTTGGTTATTGTGATATGTGTTGTTTTTTGTGAATTATATTATCTATCAGGGTGTGATCTATGAGCAATGTATTTTATTGTGTTGAGTTTGTTTGCAATATCTTTATTGTTCATGAGTATGTTAATTAGTCTGTGAATCATGGAGTGGAAACACCAAAATAAAAATATATGACGTTAACATAATGCAACAACATATTACAAAAAATAGTCTCATTCTTCAGAAAACTAAATTAAAAAGTCGCTTCCAAAACATAAAACACCAAAAAAAAAACACATACACAATAACAAAACAGTCTAGGATAAACACAACAGACCAGGGGTGTACAAGATCAAATGCAACAACTGTTCAAGCTTTTACATAGAACAGATAGGAAAAAACTTCCCACATGATATAAGAAACTCAGAAAAGACAAAAACAAACAACTCAAATTAAATTTTGTACATAGGTAATGCTACATTCTTATACCAAGATCAACACTAATCTAGAAACTCTACACTTTATCAAGAGAAAACAATAAATTAAATGCAACAGAAAATATATAAACACCACAAAAACTATCCGCAACACATACTTAAGGATAAAATACACTCACAATAAAATACCATATTCGAAAACATAATTAACGACTATGATTTGAACAACAACACATCATAGAACACCAATATACCACAATATCACAACACATGCGAGCAAACCATCTTGTCCATGACCCACAGCATTGAACAATGAACTGACCAAGAGTGAAATGGTTCTCCTGAGAAACATCAGATGGTAGTGCTTTTTGTCAAATAAGTTAATAATTATTATTCAGAAAGTTCAAAATGTACACCCTAAAAACTGCAACATCCGTGTGTTTTTTACATTTAGTTTAAATCAGCCTATTTATAAATTTTCATGTTTACTTGTTACAAATTGTTTCCACAATAATTTTTTTACCCTAGTAAAAAAAATGTTTGTATGTCCAAATCCTTTTTGTGTAGTGAAATATAGTTTATTACTATTGAATTCTAATATAAATTTAATAGTGGATATTAAATTTGTTCAAGTATAAAAAGTGGAAATTTTAACTTCTTTAAACTTATATTTATTATTTCAGGAATACCAAATGTAATGTAATCAGAATGTAAATACAATAAATTTTAACCTTGTACTTTCATTTTGTGTTAAATAACAAATATATTTTAAGTACATTCTAATATTTTTGAACAGTTTTGTACTGAATATGACTTATAATGTAATGCACATACATAACAATTCACAATAACAAATAAATTCTATGAAAAAAACGTATTTGTCATAAAAACACCTAAAAAAACATAAGAGTTGCTATTTGAAAATTTTATAAAGTTTTATTTTATTTTTGGTTATTAATGGATTCTCTTTTGTACAGTATTATAAATAACAATAAATAAATATATGTTTACATATACAGACAAAAAATTATATAAAAAAAGTAATTAATTAGCAGTTTGTATTAAAAAAAGAGATGCAATTGTTTATTTTTTCTAGAACACATAACAACTAAATAAAAATTAAGTAATGGCAGCTTAATCTACCATTAACTCGAAATGCACGGAGCCACGTCTCTCAGCTCGATCATGGATGATATTGTGCGCCCAAGCTTTGCATTCAATATTGATAAGTACTCCAGCTACAAAAACACAAGAAGGTAATAAAAACAATTTTAAAAAACATTAAACAAATATTTACACAATGCTACTTCCACCTCCCGGGTGAACCAAGGGCAATGCAACAGTGAAGTATGGGCGGGAAACTACCCTAACGACACAGTTGTAAAAAAGAGAGTAAAGCAGGCTGTTCGCTCCATGAGCAACAGTTAATAATGTCCTGAACTTGGGGTGTGCTTCAAGGTCAGTGACTGAATACCCAATCCAAGGTGGAAGGCATCGTGCCGAAGGATTAATGGCTGCAGGGTATAAAATGCAGTCGCACACAATCCCCTTGAGGAACCAGACAAAACCTCATTGTATGTTGTCTTGCCAGGGCAGTGGGGGCTCTGCTCTGGTCGACCTTTATTTCCCCCATACTTGTGGGACGTTTATGGACCAGAATAATACAAAAAATAATTTTGAGACTGCACAGACGGCGGGAGCCAATGAGTTGGCAAACCGTGGGTCTGTAGCAGAGATGTCAACGGCAACCATCACTGGGGGTGCGGGGGCGGCTGTCAAGCTGCCGACTGCAGAAACCGGTGAAGTGGCTGCAGAGTTGAGCACGCTCTCTTTACGGAGAAAGCGAATGAGTGGAGCGGCCAAAAGGCGGCTCCAAAAAGAACAGGCGAGAGCAGCGGGAGGGCCAACAACCCTGAAAAAACGAAAGGGAGGTCAAAACCGAGCTGAGTCTGTCAAATTCCAGGGATTGGATGTTGTGAGGAGGGAGGTGCAACAGGGAAGAAATCAACCAAGAGCAACAAACCCCAGCACGTCAAAAAAAGGCCTAGGAGTGAGACGTCCAATCCCTCTCCAGTGGAGGGAGGAATGAAGAAAGTGAAGCTGGGACAAGGGGGGGGATGCTGGAGTGTCTTCGGGCACATACGGCGATACCCTCAGGCAAAAGCTAGCAATTGTCCCAGTTAGTTACCCTGAGAGACAACTCTCGGAAGAGATGGCATTGGAGCTGGAGGAGCTGTTCTTCTTGGAACTGCTGTCCGCTGAGGCGGAGAGAGGGGATAGAGGATTCAGGACAGCATACTTAGAGAGGGGAGCTCTAAATGTCATATGCTCCTCACGGGAGAGCCTGGAGTGGGTCCTTCGGATCCTGCCAAGCTTCACCCTGAGTGAGGGGGTAAAGTTGAGGCAGGGCCACCCAAGGAGATCTTTTGTATTGCAAAGGTGTCAATGTGGGTGCCCAAACCCTACAATGACAAGGAGCCGGAAGAGATCCTGAAGGTGGTCAAAACCCAGAACCCTGGGGTAGTTCAGGATACTTGGAAGGTGATTGCTAGGAAAAGGGAGGATGCAGGTCTTACCCTGATCTTGTATATAGGAGAGGGCTCCCTCAGGGCACTGTGGAACAACAACCTGAGGGTGAACGTGGGGCTGAGACAGGCCACGTTCAAGGTGCTCTCTAGTCCTGGGGCTGCTCTGCGAACCCAGGCAACTGCGGAGTAAGCAGGAAAATGATCAAGATCCTCCAAGTGAACCTACAGTATAGCAGGGCGGCCAGTGCTGTCGTGTGTAGGATGCTGGACAGGGGAGAGGTGGACTTGGTGCTCATCCAGGAACCATGGATTTCTGGAGGAAGAATATGCGGGCTGGCGGCATCTGGAGGTAAGTTGTTGTATGATAAGGACTCCGGTGTTCCCAGAACGTGTATCCTGGTTAGGAGGGGGTTGAGTGCTTTTGTACTAACGAACTTCTGCTGCAGGGACTTGTTAGCAGTGACGGTGGAGCTGCGGGCGGAGGGGAGGATGAAGAGGCTGAACCTGGCCACGGCATATCTTCCCTTTGACTACGAGGGGGCTCTACCAACACAAGAGCTGAGGAGCCTGGTCGAGCACTGCGGGGCTGTGGATGAGGAGCTGCTGGTGGGGATGGATGCTAACTCCCATCACACTTCGTGGGGAAGTACAGGTACCAACACTAGAGGTGAGGAACTTTTAGCTTATCTTAGCTCTAAGAATTTACTAGTCTTAAATCAGGGGGAAGAGCCGACTTTTGTCACTAGGGCCAGACAGGAGGTCCTGGACATTACGGTGGCATCAAACCAGATGGCTAGGTATGTACTAAATTGGTATGTGTCGGATGAACCATCTTCTTCTGATCACAGACATATTAGGTATGATATCTCTCTAAATCCAGCCATGCTTCGCCCAACCAGGGATCCAAGAAGAACAGACTGGGACTCCTACAGGAACCTGGGTGTTCGGATTGAGGAGGCTGGATTGGAGTATGGTGGGAGGAGAGAGCCAGAAGACTCTGCCACATTGGTTGGCGAGGCTATAATAGAATCCTTTACTGATAACTGCCCTCTCAGTGAGGGGAGGAAAGTAGGGGATCCGTCATGGTGGAACAAGAAGCTAGCCAAACTTCGGAAGACCACCAGGAGACTCTTTAATAGAGCAAAAAAGAACGGGGTGTGGGACCTGTATAGGAAAACACTAACCGAATACAACAGGGCAATTAGAGAAGCGCGCAGGAAGTCCTGGAAGGAGTTTTGTCATGAGATTGACAAAACCCGGGAAGGGGCACGACTGTATAAAGTGCTTTCTAAGGACCCAGTCAACCCGGTGGGGATGCTAAGAACCCCACTGGGAAATATAACAAAAACGGCAGGGGAAACTGTGGAAGAATTAATCAGAACACATTTCCCTTCCAGTACCCTGAGGAAACTTGGGGGAGCAGACACTGAACCAGTTACCAAACTCTCCACAAGACGTGGTAAGAGGGAGGACTGGGAAGTGGCAAGGAGGATAGTAACTCCACAAAGGGTAAGATGGGCTATTGGCACATTTAAACCCTACAAATCTCCAGGTCCAGATGGGATCTATCCTGTGCTGCTGCAGCAGGGAATGGATATGCTGGTGCTGGTACTTACTAAATTATACAGGCTAAGCATTGCTCTAGGGCATGTGCCGGCAGCCTGGAAATCTAGTAAGGTGGTCTTTATACCTAAGCCCACCGGTAACCAATCGGAAGGGAAAGGATACAGACCTATTACACTCATGTCCTTTGTTCTCAAGGGACTTGAAAAACTGGTTGGTAGGCATATTAGGGGGGGTGCTTTGGCTATCAAACCACTGCATTGGAACCAGTATGCTTATCAACCGGGGGAATCCTGCGAGGGAGCTCTCCATCAAGTGGTTGGTAGGATTGAGCAAATGATCGCTAAGAAAGGTTGTGCCATAGGTGCCTTCCTCGACATTGAAGGGGCTTTCAATAACCCCTCAGTGGAGACGATGGTAAGTGGTGCAAGACGTCATGGAGTGGATGCGACCACTTGTGGTTGGATAAGTTTCATGTTAACAAACATAAACATTTCTGTAGAGGTGGCAGGGGAGGTCAGAAGGGCGGAGACAAGTCTGGGCTGTGCCAAGGGGGGGGGGGGTTCTCTCTCCTCTGTTGTGGTGCCTAGTGGTTGACAACCTTATTGAACTCCTGAATGAACAGGGGTACTTCTGTCTAGGATATGCGGACGACATAGTTGTCCTGATCCTGAGCAGATTCCCTGATACAGTCCTTGAGATAATCAGAAATCCTCTACGACTGATTGAAGAGTGGTGTAAAAAGGAGAACCTTAGGGTAAATCCAAAAAAGACTGCTCTCATTAACTTCACCAGAAAGCGAAAAGATCTGACGACCAGGATGCCCCGCTTGTTTGGTGAATACCTTGAGTTTGTGGGGGAGGTGAAGTACCTGGGAGTTACTCTGGACAGGAAACTCACCTGGAACTCACATCTTGAGAGGACAGTTAAAAGGGCCAAAAGGGCACTGATGACTGTGAGAAGAATGGTGGGTAAGAAATGGGGACTGAAGCCATCAATGATGCACTGGATGTATCTGAGGGTGATAAGACCTATGATTACCTATGGAGCTCTGGTGTGGTGGACAAAGGCCAACCAGGCACAGACAAGAGCTAAACTGAGCTCTATCCAGAGATTGGCCTGTCTGTACACACTGGGAGCAATGTCAACTACACCAGGTGCAGCAATGGAAGTAATGCTTAACCTCCCTCCCCTTGAGCTTGTCCTTAGGGGAGAGGCAAGGCTGGTGGCATGGAGATTGCGCAACTCGAGCAACTGGGCTAACCTCCCAGATGTCTCGGGACATTTGAGTATCGAGTGCGTGGTCAAAGAACCCGTCTTGGAAATGGGCAGCGACCACATTACTCGAACGTTTGCACCTGACCAGGTCCACCAAACTATGATGGAATGGTCAGGGACATTAACATCGGAAGCTCAGATCTGGTACACAGATGGCTCCAAGATGGATTTCGGCACTGGAGCGGGGGTGTATTTTAAAAACCCAAGGGTAGAACTAGTTTTTTCCTTGGGGAGGCATACCTCTGTCTTTCAGGCCGAAGTATATGATATAAATGCCTGTCTGGGAGAGATAGCGAGAAGGGAAACACACGGAACCTGGATTGCTATTTTCTCCGACAGTCAGGCAGCAATTAAGGCACTAAACGGACATGTGGTCACCTCGGCCATAGTCAGGGAGTGCCTAAATAACCTACAAGCCCTGGCAAGGCACAATCAAATCAGGATAGGTTGGGTGCCAGGGCATAGGGGAATACTTGGAAATGAAGCCGCAGATGCGCTGGCCAGGGAGGGGTCTTCGACTCCCCAGATTGGACCGGAGCCTGCGGTAGGTATTTCCAAATCCATGGTCAAGATGACAGTGCGAAGGTGGATGGCTGAAAGACACTGTGAGCACTGGATCAGGGCTGAAGGGATGAGACACAGTAAGCTAACCCTTAGGAAACCTTCCTTGGGGCTGCAGAAGAGTCTCATCTATCTGTCTAGGCAGGAATTGAGGATAGCCACAGGTCTACTTACGGGACACTGTGGACTAAGGAAACATTTGCATAAAATGGGTGTCTACAATGATGAACCAGTGTGCAGATTATGCGGGCAGGAACTGGAGACTGCCAAACACATTATTTACAGATGTGAAGTACTTGCTGAGAGGCGCTTCAACCTCTTTGGTGATGGAACGGCTTTGGTGGAGGCTGAAGGTAAAACTCTAGTCAGGAAACTCCTAAACCGGGTAAGAGGGAAAGGGTTATTTGACTAGATCAGGGAGGTAATTGCAATATACCTTAAGGTAGCAGTGCTTCAGGCAGTTCAAACCCGCTCCCAAGTTAAAAAAAAAAAAAAACAAAAAACAAATATTTTGTTTATATTAACCATGATTAAAGTTATTTAAATGAAATATAATTATTTGTATTAGCATTGTAAACATAAAAAAGTGGACACCATTTGCATCTAGGATATATGGGGTAACTTAATATAATAATTTGTGTACTGTGACTGTGTGTTTGTTAATCACTTAAACAATATTTTATGACTATCCGAACTTTTTTTTTTAGTCAATTGGTTAAAACTTACTGAGACAGAACGATTTCGATCGCTATGTGCCGATCTTCATCAGTGTCTTCTGCTTGGAGATGTTGGGTCAAGCGGTGGCGGTTTTAAAGGTAGGTTTTCGATAGTATCAAAGAGTATGTGTGATTTATATTGTATTTGTTCGTTTAATATGTTTGTACTTTGTGTTTTTGTGTGTCTGTAAATTTCATATTGTTCTAGTGTGTTGAGATGTGGTCCTTTTTTGTTGATGTGTAGGATTTCTAAATTATGATAGATGTCTGTGTATTTGTGTCCTGTTTCTTTTAAGTGATTGTAAAATGTTGAGTTGGTGTTATGTTTGTGTTCTTCGACTCTTTGTTTAAAGCTGAAACCTGTTTGTCCAATGTAGAATTTGTTACATTCGTCGCAGTTTAGTTTGTATACGCCTGGTGCTTGTAGTTTATCTTTGTTGTTGGTGTTGTGTTGTATTTTGTATTGTAATTTGTTATTCGTTTTGTATGCTATTTTGTAACCTATTTTTTGAAATTTGCGGGCTATTTTGTTTGTTGTAAGATTCTATAACTTAAACAATTTCAAACATTTACTATGAATAATAGCTAAAATATCTAAAGATTAGGTTTGATTTTACCAAAAAAAAAAACAGTTTTAAAATAGAATTAGCACATTGTTTCTGTCTTTAACAGGAATTGCTGCTCAGCCAACTTTTATAAAGTAATAATTTTATTTTGAATGATTTAACTTAAAAAGAAAATTGAAAGTATATTATTGTATTACACACCTATTTTATTGCCTATATGAAAGAAATTATTAGCAATTCACAAGCTGGTTTTATTAGCAAAACCATATCTTAAAGGGTTACTCTCATCTTCACAGTGATCAAACTTGTAGTATAATAATTAATAATATAATATTTCATATTTGTTGATTCCATCTTCACGTGAGCTACTACTTTTCACTAAAAACTTCTAAATGTTTATAAACTTCCCTATAGTAGCACTTACTTATATTTGTTGAGGACAGCCGTTTCTGGAGATGTGTTCCATTGTCAATTCAGACCGTAACTGATCTCAAGGTTTATGTAGGTTAGGGTGGAGGTGAGATATTATGGTGGTGTGGGTGTATTTTGTGTGTATTAGGAGTTTAGATGTAAAAAAGTGTGTATGAGAAGTAATGTAATTGTGTATTGAATATGTGTGTAGGGTGTAGTTTGAACTGTCTGTATATTTTGTATTGTTCGGTTGTATAGCGTTGGTTATTTCTGTGTTGTATGAAGAATTTGTAGGTTAGATGTTATGTCGATGTAGTCATGTTTTGTGGAGTTGAGATAATCGGCGAAGTTTGATTGGTAGTTATTGTTTGTTAGTGCTTTTATATGTTCTTGGTAATGTGTGTAGAAGGACCTCCCCGTCTGGCCTATGTAAAAACTGGGGCACGAACTGCAAGTTAGTTTGTAAACTCCAGTGGCGTTGTAAATGCCGTCGATTTTGTTGTTGGGTATAAATTGTTTATTGAGAGTGTTGTGTGTGGAGTAAGCTATTTTGTAGTTGTATTTTCGTAGTGTGTTGGTTAGATTGTGGGTTTTGGATGATCTGTATGGTATTGATAAGTATTTTATGGGATTGTCCTGTTGTATGTTTGTATTTGGATTATTAGGTTTATTTTTAGGGGGTTGTATAATTTGTCAATCATTGTTGGGTTGTATCCGTTTAACAATGATTGACAAATTATACAACCCCCTAAAAAATAAACCTAATAACCCAAATACAAACACACAACAGGACAATCCCATAAAATACTTATCAATACCATACAGATCATCCAAAACCCACAATCTAACCAACAGACTACGAAAATACAACTACAAAATAGCTTACTCCACACACAACACTCTCAATAAACAATTTATACCCAACAACAAAATCGACGGCATTTATAACGCCATTGGAGTTTACAAACTAACTTGCAGTTCGTGCCCCAGTTTTTACATAGGCCAGACAGGGAGGTCCTTCTACACAGATTACCAAGAACATATAAAAGCACTAACAAACAATAACTACCAATCAAACTTCGCCGACCATCTCAACTCCACAAAACATGACTACATCGACATAACATCTAACCTACAAATTCTTCATACAACACAGAAATAACCAACGCTATAGAACCGAACAATACGAAATATACAGACAGTTCAAACTACACCCTACACACATATTCAATACACAATTACATTACAACTCATACACTCCTTTTTACATCTAAACTCCTAATACACACAAAATACACCCACACCACCATAATATCCCACCCCCACCCTAACCTACATAAACCTTGAGATCAGTTAAGGTCTGAGTTGACAAAGGGACACATTCTCCCGAAACGGCCGTCCTCAACAAATATAAGCGAGTGCTACTATAGGCAAGTTTAGAAACATTTATAAGTGTTTAATAATATTTCAATAATATAATATAATTATATATAGTAAAAATTCAAAATAAAAAATTAGAATGTTTGACAATACAGTGAGGTAAAAATAATATATCCAAGAAAAAAATAAAACATAAGACAATTTTGAAAGGAGGAAAGTCAATACATCTGGTTTTGAACAAACTTGTTACTTACAAGCAGGTTTTTCAAACCAAATGGCAATGATAGGCTGCATGTAACCATTTTCATTTTTGTAGGGGAAGTAGTACCCTGGAAAGCCTCTTCTAGGTATGTATTGAATAGACCCAATGTTTTCAATATCTGCTGGATTCTCACCCTCACAACTTACCCAGACCGTATTTAACTGTAACAAAAACCAATTGTTTTAAATTTTGGAAAGGATAAGGTAACTACCTATTACATCTTTCTCTCTAGTAGTATTTATGTTTACAGTGTATATTATTACACAATATAAACACACAAGGGTACCTTTCACTTTGCTGTATAGCTATAATCACTTTGCTGTGGCATATTGTGGTTGCATGGAAGAGAAATGAGGAACAAAATGAAGGATACTTTTCATAGAAGTTTAATTTTGCAATACTTCAGAGGCTAAGGCGATTCAGATCTAAGGCCATGTCATTTTTTGATTCAACCGTTGCTAGAATCAATCTGATAAGAAATGTTTTCTCAGTTCCTACTGACACATCCAAGAAGAAGTATCCCTTCATTTATCATTTGCATTATGTGATCAAAAAACAATTCCCTGAATGTTATAGAAGTAGTCAGGGAAAATACCCAACAAAGTGTCAATTTAATAATGGTAAAAACAAAAGATTTAGAAAAAACAAGAATGAGAAACATTAGGAAGTAAATTAGAAAATAGGAAGAGAAAATTGTATAGCTACTATCAAAGATATGAAGACAGAATTAAATATAGGTCCACTGAAAAAGGAAGAGGAAAGCCAACTTAATTTGTGAAATTATTTTCGTGAGTATCCAGAAGTTATGAATGATAAGATTGGACTTACTTCTACACTCAAACTTGAGATCATATTTAGATACCACAATCCTGTTATCAAATGAATCCAGATAAAAGGAAGTTTGTAGAGAAAAATTCAAAAAATGGAAGGGGAAGGATTAAACCAACCTTCTACATTGGAATAGTCTTCACTCATTGCCCTTCCTAAGAAAAAAAAAAAAAAAAAAAATTGGAGGATATCAACTCCGTGTTGACTTTAGAAAATTATATGAGGAAACTGTAAGTGATGCATTCCCCGTGCCTGGTTTAAAAGGTCCATTAAGGAGAGTGTGTGGTGCAAAATTTTCAGTACTGTAGATCTCAATTCAGGCTATTGGGCAGTTGAAGTTAAGGAAAAATACAGATCAATGACAGCATTCACTACATAAAGAGGGCTATAACAGTTTAAAATAATGCCATTCGGGATAAAAAATGCACCCACCATGTTTATGTGGGTCATGGATGAAGGTTGTGTATGTGGTTATAATGGTGACTTTTGTCAAGTAAATCTGAATCTTGTGTTAATTATAGCAAGGATTTTGAATCAAATTTAGTACACTTAGAAAAATTATTACAGAGATTAAAAATGCATGGGTTAACTTGTCAGTTGAAGAAATATCAATTTTATTCCATAAAGCATGCTTAGGTCATGACTTAACATCTGACGACCTAGAAAACCCGTCAGAAAAAAACAGGTCAGTACAGTAGCTCTGTTCCTAACTTTGAAAAGAAGGCAGTACCATTAACTGACTTACTTAATAAGAATAAACCATTTAAGTGGATAACCAACAAAGAGGAGGCGTTTAATAATATTAAAAAAGATATATGCTATGCACTATGACTAGCCCACCATCCTGGCCCACTATGAAAACTGTGCTTACAGACTGATCCAAGTGATTTAGGATTAGGTGTTGTATTATTTCAGGAGAAAGAGGGAAGTAAGCGAGACATTATAGATTATGCCAGTCGCAAGTTGTCTCCGACTGAGAAATATTATTGTATGGAAGAGAAAGAAGCCTTGGCTCTATTGTGGGCAGTGGGTAAATTACATAGTTGCTTAATAGGAAGGAAATTCCAGTTGTACACTGATAATTCCTCACTCCAATGGCTAAATTAGGTCTCCAGCACAAAATAGAAATTAATTAAATGGTCATTATTGTTAGCTGACTTTTATTTTGGCATTTGTCATGTTCAGGAGTTTGTAACCAAGCAGCCGATAATTTAAACAGATCCCTGCCAGGGAATTTCTGAATGATGATTTACTGCCTGACCGACACGTACTTGAGCTTAAAGATAGGCAGCCTGTAGTTATATAAATAGGGCCTGAAATCAATATAGACAAATGCAGGCTGAAGATTTTGGCTGTAGTAAAATGATAGAATGGATCAGCCAGTGTAGTGAAAATCAGGTGTTCCTAGTGAGTTCAAGATGTGTTATAAACGTTTCCAACTAGAACATGTTATTTTTATGTATGTGTCTCATCTATTTGACTTGTCTACAGTTGTAATCATACCTAGGAGCAACATAGATGTCATCATCTGTAGATTCCACAACATTGAAGTAGGTCATCCAGGACAGGAGGAAACCTATAGGTCGATTTTTCTGGATATGTATGTGTAAAGACTGCATCAACTACATCCAGGTATGTCCAGTATGTGCTTGTACCAAACCCAGTAACCAGAAAGCAAGTACTGTGATGAGAGGAAGGAGATCCTGGGTCCTTGTTATGGCAGTCGACATCATGGGGTGAGACTAATCTTGATCGTGATATATTTTTCCACTCAATGGGTGGAAGCCTTTGCTATTCCGAAAGCCTCTCGAATATTAGGAGTAATTCACACCAAAGTGTTGAGCAGATTTCAATACCCTCAATGTGTGCTCCCTGATAATGGTAGTCCATTTACATCAAGACAGTGGAAACAGTATGGTATACTGAGGAATTGGTATGGTATCTAACTGAGTATGGTATACTGAGTATGGTATCCAACTGAACGATGAAGCTAGGAGCTGAAAAGAATGCTGCATAAAGAGCTTGGTGCGTGTAGATAAACAACACAAGAAATTGCAACAACACTTATTCTTGCCTGAATCAGTCCTTGCCATAGGACAATGTATGACAATGTATCACTGGTTACTTTTCCACAGAATTATTCCTTGGGTGTCAGATCTTTCAAACTGGTGACTGGGATCTTCCATTAGTGTTTTTACAGTATTTTATATCATGTGAACAGTGACAATAAATTGTACATTGTTTGATATAAATTTTTTCATAATGATGTGCAGAATTAATTTATGCTAAACGTTCAGAGGGGTGTAATCAAATTTAAAAAAATAGAGTTTGATCAAGGAAGCACTGCTAGGTGACTAATAAACAAGGTACCGGAATGAATGCGGTCCATTCTAATCCTCTGCCTTTGTGTGAGTGAGCCTACCTGGCATTCAGGGGCACTCACATTTTGCTATTACTATAGATTAGTTGTTTTTGGTTACATTAATTTCTGTGGATTTTCAGCCATTTCTGTTAATAATTTCTGTGGATTGTTTACCACTCTTTATTGTGAAAAAATAAAATAAAAAGATATATTGAAATACGGAGTTGTGTGATGGACTGAGTTTTGAATTGTAAGTGTAATTAATAAAAAGTATAATGGTACATATTTTAATTATGCTCATTCAATCAAGATTAATTAATTCGGTAACCATATTAAGCTGTACTGAGAATGAATTGGAGGTTTAGTGAATAAAATGTATTATGGTTAATGATTCATGTTGTTATTTATGATTATTATTAATCACTTAAACAACAGCTTATGACTATCCGAACTTTAATTTCACTATGATTATTAATTCTATGTCATTATTAAATACAAGGTAAAATGTCAAAAGAGGGTTGCTGTGACAACATTGAAAATGCTAATATCATAGTATTAATTAACTAATATTATTGTAGCATTCTTCCATCAAAATAGTCGTGGACTGGATACTACTGTTATCAAATTGATTGCAGATGCCTTACAGGGCTCTAGGGGTTGCACTTATATCTTACAATGTTTGTGGGTAGCCAACCCCTGGATTGGAGTGAAATTAATCTACTGAGAAATTTCAGAAAGCATGTGGTTTTTAGTCAAATGGTTAAATCATTAAAAGAGTAATTTAGAAACATCAAATTAAATCACAAAATTCCAAACTTTATTTATTGTTTTATTAAGTCATAGATTCAATATACAATCATGTCTGTGCCCAAAAAAAAAATTTTTTTAACATATTTATTATGTATAGAAATCGAATATGAATGTCTAGAAATAGACTACAGACAATAAGACAATAAAATTAAATTGAATAAATGTGTATAATTTTCATATTAAGATTCAGATAATCTTACTAATTGAAACAAGTCAACTAGATGCAAAATATTTTGAACGTTGCTGAGATAGGAAAATCAAAAAGTTAAATCCAGTTTTATATTTGTTTATTGCTCTAAATTAATTCTTTAATCATGAATGCAGGATTAAAAGCAATAATTTGCATCATAATGGCAAGATTTATATTTAATGTTTAATTCAAGTTTTTATACCATAACTAAATACAAAACGATAAAATTCTAATGTAATATTCAGAATTATTACAAGGGAATTATTTTTATGTTAAGGGTCAAATTGCCACATTCCTCTATTCAACAGTTATACATTAATAGTGCAAGTGCACAAACAAGTATATATATATATATATATATATTAAATATGGTGATATGTTTTCTTGTATATATAGTTAATAAATTTAAAATATTTCAAACACAAGAATACTTTTAATGAATATATTTATTCAAAGCTTTTCGCCAATAAAAAAGTATCAGCATCTTCAGGAAAAATAATTATCTAATAAAATACTTTTACAAAATTAAATCATATGTACTACCTTTAGGTTGAGCTACCAATAAGTTGAGCTAATTAAAATGAAAATCGAAGTAATTTTTATCTATATAATATTACTTACAGCTTTCTCATTTGTTTCACCTTCTATATGAAGTTTCAGATCCTTTGGCATTTTTTCAGGAAGATTTGCTGAATTATTATAGTACTCAGGTTCCCAATTATAAATCTGTAAATAAATTTCTTAAAATGAAATTAATTATTAGCCATTAGTATTTTTTTATTTCAATTTTAATAATTCATGTTGAAAATTTTTAATTTATAATATTATAGCCTATAAAATAAACCAACTACAATGAATTTTTAACAAAACTAAAACTTGCTAATATATGTACTAATTTAGCTGTAGAATGGTGTAATAGAATAGTAACTTTCCAGCTATTGGTTCTACATGGTGACTAAGGGTCAAGTATAGATATTTTTTTATAGAATATGAGCTATTCAATTGAAAAATCCATTTTTAATTCCACAATATAATGTTCAAAACTCACATAAAGATCATTTAGTGTGTGGGAAAAGGTTTTGTCTCTGTAATTTTTTTTTATAAATTTACATTAAATAATAAGTTTGACAAGTAGTAATATTACTAATTTTATACATAAAATGTATTAAAACAAAAATATATTTTATGTAAAATTTGATTATAAGTTTGAATTATGTATCATTAGTGGTATAATTGATCTAACTTAAACAATCACTCAACTTAATACTAAATTAGAAGTACACACATATTGAAGGTTTATTTTTATGAATTCTCTTAATAAAACGAATCTGACAGAAATTGTTGATAAAAAATAAATAATAGTTAATACATTTGTATGACATTATTAACAATTTTAACATTTATTAAAGTTAGAACTACAATTGTTCTAGCGATGTCTGTTTATTTCTATCTTCATACAAAAGACACATTTTATATATGGAAATAAATGTTATAGATTGAATTTGGTGTTTTATAGAATTTTAATACAGCTTGTAATCTATTACCCAAATTATCCATATGATGCAATATGGGTAATACATTACACTTAACAACATATGTAATCTATTACATTTATTGGCATTATGAGTTTCTTTTACATTTGGAGATAGAAATACATAGACATCCTAGAACTATAATTTGTAACATTTGTTAATTCCATCTTTGCGTGAGTTATTAGTAATCATTTACACTTTTAAATGTTTTAAACTTGCCTATAGTAGCACTTACTTTGCTTGTTGAGGACGGCCGTTTTGGGAGATGTGTCCCTTTGTCAACTCATACCATAACTTAAGTTTAAACCCAAGTTTAAAACATTTAAAAGTGTAAGTATAATTTGTAGTTGTAAGTTGAATAAATAAAAATTGAAAGTATTTTTAAAAATAGTAATTAAAACAATGAAAACTTAAGTGTATGCAATAATTGAATCACACCTTGTTTAGCTTCAGGAATATACAAGGCGTTCCTTTATCATAGGAATAGTTCTTGTCCTTAATGCAAGGACTCCAGGTAGACATATTCACTCTGCAAACTTTTCCTGCTTCTTTCTCCGTGTCAAAAGAGCAGTCAAGCATATTACTTTCAAACTCCTTTGGCGGCTCTCTATATGCTGAACATACATGCGTTTATATGATTACATTTTTTTAATCAAATAATTAATTTAAATCTTAATGTCATTGAATAATGTTGTCTTAAATGTAACATACTGTTTTGTAACGTTAACAATTGAAGAGAATATCTAAATATAAATATCCAGTGTTTTTTCACTTTTGTTTTTTTTAACTTCATTTAAAATTATTACAAATGCTATCTATCAGTAACATTTATGTCACAGTTAAAAAAAGAGAGTTATTAATCAGAAGTCGTAAATATGTCATTAAAGGTTTGTATAGAAGATAATTAAGGATAATTATTTTCAAATAAAAATATACCTTTTGTTACCACACCCATAATCTAGATAAAAATTGTAGTTTAAAACCCATAGTATATGTACAACATTAGGTAAATTATTGGGTATTTGGCTATATAGAATTCAATGCAGTTTACTACATGTCATGAATAAAGAGCTTAGGTTATCCATTGTATTTAATCAACCAAATTTAATTAAATCAATTTATTTAATCACCCAGGTGTAGAATAGCAAAATGTATTAATTGTAGAAAGAGTTATTAATCTTAAAATTGCAGTATTTTATTGAATTTTAAAACAAATTCAAGTTAAATAATTAGTTATTAAACAATTGACTATCAACAAAAAAGATTGGATGAACTGCAACCTTTTTCTTGTTTTCATATGCTACTGTAAAATACATTTTAAACAAGAAAACATTATTTTAAGTTTAGAAAACCATAAATAGTGGTTAAAACTAAACAAAGTTTGTTTAAGCAATTGAGAGTGTACGGAGTTCTTAATAATTAATATCAATGAAATTGATGAAAAGCTTCAAGTGCTTTATTTTATAAATATTGAATAGTTTATATTAGGAAAAAACAGTTAATTTTTTAGGGCATAAAAATGCAGTTCCAACGTTTTGTTAGAATTTTATCTAGCATTGATGAGGTGAATCCAACAATTGTTAGTCACCCTAACACCCGGATGAAGAATACAGAGAGCTTCTCTCTTTATACAGAGGAAAGTAGCCAATTCTGTCATAGATTTTATTGAAGAATGGTGAACAAAAAGGAAGGAATGCGAGCAATTGTTTAGCTCAGGTGTACTGATTGATGTCAGTGCGTTAGGTTGTCTTCTATAGCCTGTGCTATAAGAAAGCAGTGTTTTCCTTTATATAAAGAGCGGATCTGCCTGGATCCTTCATTACCAAAAGGGTATCTTAGCCCCCAGTGTTGCTACATGATCTATCTCAGAGGTTTTTGCTGGTAAGGTTTCTTTCTTGCCAGATTTTTCACTTGTCCACTCTTGTGTGACACTTACTATACTGTTTAATTTCACTATCTCTTAATTTTCCATGGAAGAGATCATTAGTTTGGACAATTTATCCTAAATCCGTCATGCACATTAGTGCTACTAATAGCATGCACATGTAATATTGAGAATGGATGGGCTGGACATTTTCTGAGGGTTCAGATCCCTGGGCCCTATGGGTAAAAATAGCACCCTTCATTCCCGCTTTAACTGTCAATGGGTTGGGTTCACTTTGTCAATGCTAGTAGATTATGGTGAAATGTCGGAATTACAGCCCAATTTTATCAAGAAACATGTAGTTTATATAACTTCAAGTGTCTGTATATTGAGTGGCATTCTTTCTCCATTCTTTCTCTGACATGACAGTTAATCTGCAGGCTTTTCATAGATACAAAATATTTCAATACAAGAAAACCAGGAAAAATCTCTTTCTTCAGTGGAAAGATTTATTTTAATTTAATGTTATTAGAAGACAAAGAACATATAACGAATTTGAATGTGAAGTCTTAAATAATACCGTTTTCTAGTTCTGACAAGGTGAACCCTATAAGACCATAAGTTCTATCAAACCAACATTAAGAAAATTATTGTAATAGAGCATTCCCTAGTTATTCGCGGGGTTTACAATCCCCAAACTTACCGCAAATACTGAACTGAAGACCAACTGTATATGGAAAGGGGAGGATTACATTCTACATAAAAAATGTTAACATTAATTACAGCTATACTGTACATAATAATACAGTATGGTATATTTACATACTATACAATTACATACATAATTTCTATTGTTTACTTATGTTTTACCTACTTCAATCCGAAAACATGAAAATTTTATTAAATAAGCGCACTTACACACACAGACAGTAGAATTCTTCATTGCTAAACACTATCCACTATATTTTTAAACCCCTAATTTTACACAAATATTTTTTTAAACACTCTTAATTTGAATTTAAAAAACTGGTTATTTTACTTTGTGCATGATTTTGTTTTTATACACTTCTTTATATGGCTTTAATAGTTCTTCTCCTAGCTTTCGATTAAATTTTAATGCCCTGTTCTAGAGGGAGATCAGTTTTAGTAACAGCTGTAGCGAACTGTTTCCCTAAACATAGAATTTCACCGAGATATTTTAATTTCAACTTCGGCGATACATTTTTATGGTTTCTTCGTCTTTTTTATCCGAGATACTTCAATAATTATTTCTTCCAGATCTTCTTCCGTCAAATCCTCTTTCGCACTTTTCTAAAGGTTATCAACATCTTCCCTGTTAATGGCTTCACTTCACAGTTGATTCCAGGTGCTATTGAGACAATATCAGTAACAACGTTGTGAGCATAATAATCGTTCTAAAGATTAATACAACAATCATATACTATAACAAATTTTCTGTATTATTTTCTTATCTGTGAATAGAACAACAATTAGTTATGTTTTAAAAGTACGTACTTAGTCACACTGTCCTTTTCCTACCACTATACCACTATAAACTAATTCCAATTGAAGAAATATGGGTCGAGGTTAAAGGGAGAGTTGCATCCGGCAACAGAAATTTGTAGTTTTAGAGATAGTGACTCTTACGAACCACGCATTCCAGGAAGTTGGAAAAGGAATTTGGGAGAATGTATGTGACCACATGAGGGACAACATAATGAGAATCTTCTTATCAGAGTTGATGATGAAACAAAAGAAACTGACATCGACCATCAAGATTCTGAGAACGAGACTTACCTCGAAGTAGACTAGCTGGCGTCAGGGTTGGGGTAGGCCGACACCTATCATGTTATATTTTTGATGTTAATATTGTTGTTAAAATTGTAATAATTGTATATCACACTTGAATTAAATACATTATTTTAGACAAGCAAGTCCTCAGACGTAAAGATTTGATATTATACTGTTTATTGTTGTGAAATCAGTTAAGAAAAAATTAACGTTAAAAAGTTAGGATAAAGAGATAATTTGATTTAAAGAATCTAAACCAAAGTTGCTTGATGTAATCATCTTGAACCGTTTAAAAGTGCGAATTTTTAAAGAAAATTAGAGGCAAGTCATCAACGTTAATAATGCTTTTTAGGTCGATCATGTACCAAAATTAATCTTGCAAATAATTAATTTTATTTTATAAAGTACAGAAATAATGCTAGGTAGTCCACAGAGTGAGGGATGTTTTTACAAAAGCCGAGCTACAAGTAAATGTCCACAGAAGGGTAGTAACAGGCTGCTTGTTCTTTTAGTCAATTGGGAGGGTTTTCATGGTATTGGCCCTAATACCGTTGTAGAAATTCCTGGTAGTGTTCATTTTGTTCATGTTGATATCAGCGGCGAAGTCCGTTTCTAGGAACTATTAGCGAAAGCAGAAATGTAGCCATTTAAAAATCTTTCAGCTCTTTGTTGGAATGTATTTTAAAGAATAATTCTCTAGTTAAGCTTCTTAACAATTATTAGTTATTTTATACTAAAATTCTTAAAGGTAGGTTTTTTGTGATGGTTTAGGACATGAATATTGTTTTATCTTTCCTTAGACACATTTGACGCAAAAGTAACGAATCTGGTGAAACTGGATGGCGTTTTTAATATAAATTATTTTTCATTCGCTCTGCATTAAAAGCTTGATATAATAGCTTTAATAACTTCTGATAGGTAACTTTATTTCCAAATAATTTCAAATTTCATGGAAAATTTAATAAAAATAAATTAATTGAGTTAAATAATAAACTAAAATGCGTTGATAGGATCCTATTAAGTACATTTTAACAAAATACATTTAATCATACCATAAGTACAGGCGTGGAATTAAAACTGTCTAATTGTAAACGAATTGGAATTTTTAACTTTCAAAAACACTCACGCAGTAGAAAATCGTCTAGTTTGTGAGTCCATGTAGCATAGTTTTGTTCGCTTTTTTTGTACCAGATGAGGGTACTTTCTACGTGGGATTCTGGTGGCATTGGTCGGAAGCCTAGACCTGAAAAAAATATTCAATAAACTTTATAATCAGATATACTCATTTAATTTAAAGCTTTTAAATTATTGTACAATTTTATTTAGAAAAGAATTCAAGAAGTATGGCTATAATAAAATCATTATAGCTATAGCCTATTTACTAAATGCATTTTTTTTTTGCAAGTAAGTCTTTCATTTGGAGTTAGAATTCAATTTGTTAAGAAAATACGAGTTTTCTTTTTCCTGACACTAAAACGACTTTTAATCGTGCAGTTTACTACTAAACGAAGTGATATATCTCGGTCAACCTCGGCCATAGGACAATTACAATTTTTGCGATTAGATACTGTACCTAAGCCATAAACTCTGAAAATTTTCAGCAGATTCGGTTTCACATTGGTTTTTCCTGCTTTAGCATACACACCTGACTGCCTCAGTATTTGAGTTATTCTGTGTCTGTAGTAATTAATTTCTAAAGTGTATCAATGATAATGTTGTATGAGTTCCTTTTGTAATAAGTTTACAAAAACTGTTTCGCACTGGAGTGGTTTGTCGTTAAAATGATTTGTGTCTGAATTTTGTCTATTTATATACTGTATAACAAAGTTTTCTCTGATGTTAATTAAATTTACTTTAAATTTACAATTAAATTTACTTTTATATACTTTAGATCTAGTATCTTAGCCTGAATTCCGAACATACTAGTATCTACAATTAAATTGCATTATTTGAAAATTGTAATATTTTATACAATATTCATGCAAAAAGTTAAATGTAAGAATCTAAATTTGTTTCGAAGTGTCAGTACCCCAAAGGAAATTCCTATATTGTTAAAAAAATTCACTTAAAGATTGTAATTGTTATTTTATAGTTTGTAAGTTTCATTGTAAAATTTACCTGGGTTGTTCCCAATCAAGGAACTATCTAACTGCCATTTCGGGACTTGTAGATCGAGAGTTTGGTAGAATATTGCTAAGAGTGCAAAGAAGAATGCTATGAGAACGACATAGAAGCAACAGTAGAAGAGAAGAATTTTCGCTGTAACAGAAAGGTCATAGATATAAATATACAGTATTGTGTTACACAAAAAAACTTTGGTGTAACTAATGTAATTACTTATTAAAACTTAATATTTTACTCACTTAGTACATAATATTTTTTTACTATTGCACAAATAGCTTCGTAGAATATAATCTATGACTATAAATAGCTTAGCCCTATGTCTTTATTAGTAAGCATGTCTTACTAGAGTATGAGATCTAGTTTACTAGAGTAAACTATAGGAATGTCTTATAAAAGAGCACAAAATTCACTATCATCAAATACATAGACTTTATTTTGTCACTAATAGGCCTACATGTTTCGACAACCCAAGTTTTCTTCTTCAGTATGAGTTATGCATTGCCATATATATTAAATATGGTGATATGTTTTCTTGTAATATATTTAATAAATTAAAAATATTTCAAAAACAAGAATGCTTTTATTGTATATATATTGAATAATATATGCAATAAAAGTATTCTTGTTTTTGAAATATTTTAAATTTATTAATTATATATATATATATATATATATATATATATATATATATATATATATATAATTCTTGTTTGTTTTTTATACCCCCATACCATTTATTTATAGTGTAAAGTGGAGGGGGCGTGGGAGTCTTTCATTTCAAGAATAGGGGGCGTGGTACAAAAACCTCTGTTCTACATCGATAAATACAATTTTCTAGTAATGTTGACGTCTGAATAAGGGGAAAATACCCAACCCATAAAGTAAACCTTCAATCTGAAATGTAAATACTTCAAAATATAGTTTGGAAAACTATATATTACTCGAACATGAAAGATTTCGAGTATGGGAGCACGTTTTCTTTTATTTTTACCAATGGAAAGTGACCGGTGTTTTCATTTCTTCCTAAAATACTTCAGCTCTCTACTGTGTTTAAAATTCTATTATTCATCGAAGGAAATCAACAGAGCGTTTACAGTTTTAATAGAACAATAAATAAAGTTTGAAAGTTTAAAAAAGCGCAAAAGAATCATTAAAACATGTTTCGAGATTAAGCCATTTTTACTTTTATCTATATCTATTATTAGGAAGGTTGACTCCTACTTTTCCTCAAGGAATGTAAATGCGTCGTTTACATTTGAAAGACGCACGGCAGATGTCGCTAGTAGGGGAGACTTTGAATAGGTTTTTTGCGCATATTTAACGGACTATTATGAAATATTTACTTAAAAGCAAGAGTGTGTTGTAATTTATGTTACCTCAGAGAAATAAAAAAAAAGATTTTACCTCGATTAGACGTTAGTCAAATTGTTTTCTACTAAAGAAAAACTGGAATTAAAAAAACATATTGACTATTTTCCCCTTTATATTAAAAAGCATCCTTACACAAAGAATTTGAAAAGTCTAGATTTTTGTAGTGAGTAGGCTTATATATAAGATATTTTATGTTACTAAGAAATTTCAATACTATACTGCTATGATTACGCTAAATAGATAAATTAAAATTTTACACCTATACTTTTTAACAGATTAAAATGGGACACTTTCCTATAACAGCACTTAGTTTTTGTTTAATGAGGAAGTCCTTTTCGGAAGATGTGTCCTATTGTCAACTCAGACCTTAACTAATTTCTTGTTTATTTTAGGTTGGGTTCATCATAAACAACCAATCTTTCAGTTACAATCTGAGTTGACGAAATATATTTCCTGAAACAACCACCCTCGTTAAACAAAAGTTAAGTGCTACTATGTGCAAGTGTCACATACTCGTACATGTATATCAAAGTGTGTAAGTGGAAAGTTGAAGATAAAGTCACATTAAACACATTGTGACATAAAAAAAGTCAAAAAATAATTGTGCTCACTTTTTGATATAACTATAGATCTTTCAACAATTTCAGCGTCAAACGTAAGTCATAGTTCGTGGTAGAACTTGCGCGATCGTAATACAAGCTGTCTGTTGTATAGCAGCCTAAACGTTAATAATAATAATTCTTTGGATCCCAAATTTAAAATACTCTGGCCGAAAAGAAGTACAACAGATGCTCTGTAATCCGGCACCGTCAGTAATCCGACTGTTTTCAAGAACGCACCTTGTGGGTATACTGGTACCAGAGTATACTTTTATTTTTTTAACGCATTAACTAATGTGATTTATCTATTCACCTTAGTCATTGCTGTATGCTTCTGCGATGAACAGATGGGTTTGATTGTTTACGCTGCTTGTCAGTTATTTATGAACTATTTGTCGTCGTCAAAGGCTTAGATAGCTCAGTTTGATTTCATCCCTCGAAACCATAGTAGGTATGTTTGGCCTACCTAATATCTATAAACGTGTCAAAACTGAAGAGAGAGAAAAAAATCAATATTATTATGTATTATTTTGTGATTCCATTAAAAAGGAAATAATTTTGTTAATAAACATAGGTAAAGTTTACTAACAGTGATATTATGCGTTGTGGAATTAGAAGATTCTGGACGATAGTACTTCACTGACATAGAAACTAATATTCGTAATATTCTACAATTTTCCCAATTAAATTGTACGTAAAACCTATTTTAATTGGATGTCACAATTGTGAATAAACCGAAGAGTTCCAAATTTACATTTACAAATTTTGAATACAAGAAGAATTATGCTTATGACTTTTTGTTTCCGTAACTAGAAATAGTTTATGAAAATAAATAATACTCTTATATATATAAATATATATTATATATATATAATCATATATATTATATATACTTACACACACACACACACACACACAAATGTTTAGGCTGTTTCATGAAGAAGTTGGTGAAAACTAGAGAAATATTTAAAAAGTGTAACGCCCCAAAAGTACGCATAAACTGTTTCTAAATTCCTAAAACAAATCATAAATGTTTGTTCATTCTATTACTTTTTAAAAAATACTCACTCAAAAGTGAGTAATATCGAATGGTTTTCTACCAAAGATCTAAGTCATCCTGGAATTCAATAGATTCAAATAGCTCTGATGATTATCAACGTTAAGAAACGACAAGATGCATGGAGAAGAGGAAGGAGTTACAGTTAAACTAGAAGAATACTAAAATGGTTTTTATGAATCTGGATTATAAAATAAACATTACAAAATTAAAAAATTAATTTAATTTCAGTTTTTCTATTTTTAAACAAATATGATTTCTAAAAAAATCGAATGAGTATGTCCTAGCAACAGAAAATAATCTTTAATTCTGTGAAAGTAATAAATCTTGGCTTTGGCGTATCAAGATGTTGAACTAATTGAAGCATAGCGAAGTTCATAGTTTTTAAGATGGAGAGCAGTAAAACGAAATAGATTAGATATAAATGAAATAGATAGATATCAAATAAATACGATGAGATTGTTAATAAAAATATCAATAACTTTTATCGTGCTTTAAATAACATAGACACTAATATGTTTTAAAATGTTTATGAAAAAAAGTTTGAAATATAAAGTTAAATATATAACTTATCAAACATTAATTGGGATAGATTATTTAATTGTATTTTATATCTGGAAAGTATAATCGTTCCCTTTCAGCAGGTTTTCTAAGCATAATTTTAATGTAGGCTAAAGAGGAACTTCATTATTTGAGGTGAGGTCGAACAGTGACGTCAGCACAAGCCTTATTGATCTCATCCCTGCATAGTACTTGCTAGTCTTGGTAATACAGATTCGTGCATTTTATAGCGATGCGTATTATAAGTAACTATATGACTTTGACATTGATGTAAGAGGTATAAACAAAAAAGTTTTTTTTAACATGAACATTTTTTTCAAAGATGTTCTGAAATAAGTTAAATGAAAGATATTTTAAAGTTATACATTAAAATTATGTACAAATAAATCTAGCTGTTGGGGTTTATTTGTAATATTATAAATTCTCACTGTTTGTATATTAATAACATTTACCAAGAAAACTTTTATTTTACTTAGGTTGTTTGTAGTTGGAAAATTGTTATATAGAAATACTAAAAATAACACTAGAGTTGGCAAAAAACCTATTAGGAATACACCAGAATATCGTCTTTTTTTTAAAAAAAGGTAAAAGAGACACAAGACCTTTTACCTTTTTTTAAAAATTATTTAAAATTGTCTCGGAGCAGAGTAGTTTGATGTAAAGAAGAATGTATCTTTACACTTGAAGAGTTCATCAAAGTAACGGCCTTTGGGGGAGCTGAACGGTTTTGATAACTATAGGAAATTTCCATATGTGTATGAAATTTACAAAGATATGTGTAGGATCAAAAAAAAAAAAAAAAAAAAAATTAAGCGAAAATGCACTAATACTGGATAGTAAGTATGAAAAAATATTAGGAGTTTTTATTTCTTCAAAAAAGTATAAAATTATTAATTTACCTAGATTGAATGTAATAGGCCATTAGTAATTTAGAATAATTTAGAACATCTTTATAAAAGGATAAAATTACTTTTGTTGTTGTTGTTGTCGTGTGACAAGTGCAATAAAAAAAACAATAAAAAAAAGAAAAAAAGAAAAAAAAGTGTTCAGAGAAAGGCAAATACGTTTGTTTACATGTTATGTAAATAAATGTGCTCTTTATAGGGTTTTTTGTTTTTATAGATTTTGAACTTTTGCAAAAACACTTATTCACAGATAATCTTTAGTCTTCTTTACTTTTTCTCCTGATAAACGTATAGACTACGCTCACTATTTTCCTCATGCCTAAAGAGAAAAGTGGCTTTTTTGTTTTCACCGGTGAGTGCAAAATATCTGTAGGTATTGTTGTAAAGTTATAATCATGTCTATTATTTTTTGTGTGTAGGCCTACTGAAGTTTTCCAACAAAATATAAAATTTTTAAAACAAAGTTTAAAACTAAGTATTTAGTAATACTTTTGAAGTGGAATGCACTTCTTAATAATGGTAAACTTAATTCAATTACTTTACCCTTACAAGGGCACAAAAAGAATTCTTGGCCGACTAAATGCTAAAGCCTAACGCTGGCGCTGGTTCAGCACAAAACTAGTTTTGTGTATAAAAAATTAAAACAATCACACTTTAAAATTCAAGGTTAAAACCACAGTACTTTAATCCCCTTTCGGTGTTTCCTAAAGACGCTGCGACTACCTGGGGGCGATATAATGCCTATCTCTGTCAGGAGCGCCGCGGAGCGTAACCGAATGCACGTTTTGTTTGAAAATATCGTGAAATGAGTTACAATTTGCGATGTACGCAGTGTTGTAATTAGTAAAATTGTTAAACTAGTGTTTTTGAGGGTAATGAGCAGCTAAGGTTTATAATACCGTTCTGTCTTTTTGTTGATAACAATGTAAATTTCTTGTGACCATTATTCACTAACTAGGTCAGACCTAAAGTACATTCGTGTTGGACATTTTTACAATGTTATAAAAACTCCAAAAAAATACACCGATATGTGCTTGTACTGTTTTAAGAAAAAATAATTTATGGCAAGTTATATAAACTTTTTTTTAAAGTCAATCCCTACTTAAATCAACAAAGAAAAATATAA